>JALHBY010000271.1:6557-45118 GCA_024340155.1 Tolypocladium pustulatum
GTACCTTGGCCTGACAGCATGATAATAAATCAATTAATCCCAGGCGTTCATAGGTCGAACGCCTAGCTGCGAAAACGACCAGGGTACCTTGGTCAACCATATCGCTCTACGTGTAATCGTACCGTGACATTCCACGAGATTTCAGTTATATTAAGGGATAAACCAAGATTACTATTTAAAGACATGGCATGATTTATAGCTTTCTAGTGACCCAGCAAGCTATCTAGCCCATTAGACGGATCGTTTAGGTCCAGTGGAAGGTAGACGTGCGTATAGGTTCTCCACGTCAGCTTGAGTAACCAGACGCCTGCCCGCGCTGAACACCTGACATGCTATAAACTAAGTATGTGACACACAAGGTGCGTCACGATGCATTGAATTGGCCCTTGCTCCTGCTCGGCTCTAACTCATCAGCTGTCAAGACCAGGCAAATACCGGATGCAAATTGCGGAGAGTGCGACATCAGCTGGCGAGCGGCCTGTTGCTCGATAGAGGGAGAAGAGTGGGGAAAGACCAACGAATTCTGCCGGCAGAATTCATACGGCAAATGAAAGGTGGGTACGTCGTGGCAGAAAGCTACGAAACCATTGGTTCGTTGATCGTGCGGCAGAATACAGCTCCCACTGTGCATCGCTAATATTCAGCGGGTATAGTACGGTTCTGCTGGCAGAAAAATGCGTCCACGTGCACTTCGCGCCAGGCACCAACGCGCGAGGCATGGTGGGGACAATGCACCCTCCTGTTCTTAGGGGCAATGCCACGCCTTCCGGAGTCGGTTCCACATGGAAGAAAATAACTATAAGTATTAACTTAAACTTACTTCTCTTAAACTACTTCCCTAATACTAGGTTACGATCTCTATAATTTATTACCTATATAATATTCGCCCTAACCTTTCTACTAATATAAACCTCTGGTTTATCCCTTAAGAACTAAACCGTTATAATATATATATTATAGAATTTAAAATTTAATTAATTATTAAGCTAAGGTATAATAGCTAAGGTATTATAGGGTTTATCTTAGACCCCTAGTTACTTAAATTTATATGTTCTAAAGTTTTATAACTATAACCTTTATAGGCTGCCGTAGCCGATAGCTAAACCGAGCTGCGTTTTTATATAGGTATAACCGGCTGTAATCGATACCCTTAGATAGATAATGCCTCGGGCCGCGTATAAGATAATACGTTATTAGAACTAGGGGAGGAGAAAGCGAGCAAGTTTTTATTACGAAGTTTACGGCCTAGCGTTATCTCGGGGTAGCGCTTTCCGGCGGCGCCATGCTACCGTAGATAGCGTAATCATAGTCGGCTCATCTACTACTTTACTTATAGAGACTTATATAGACGGAGGTAGCATAGGCAGAATGACACTCCGAGGTATAAGGACGGCATCCATGGCCCTGACGATGTTTTTAAAAGCAGTAGTAAGTGCGTCGTGTTTCTTTCCCAGATAAAGCAAGTAACGCTAACGAGGTATCAATACAAAAGGCCGATTGCAAGAAAGATTGCTATCTTCGAGAGATGCCGATGGGGACGACAAATATGGGTATTGCGCTGGCAGGTGTAGAAGCGTGAAGCCGAGAAGCGCCTCAAGATATTCTTTTTACCGATCACGCCACGGTCATCACGAGAGGGCGCGTCTGTATTACTCCAGCAGGAGGTGCTCGAGTTCGTCTTAGACCACCTCGCCCACTTCAACGCAAAAAACAAGAGGGCCTATCTAGAGACTCTTGATAGCGACCCGGATCACGAAGGTTATGGACTTCGTTTCGACGAAGAGTCGTAGGGCAGCGTGCTCAAGATCGTCCGCTAGTACATGGGTGGACTTTCGGCCGGAGTAGCACCCAGTAGAGGGAAGCAGCGACGAATCGTAAGAATTCGAGCCATCAACGCAAGACGAGCTTGACAGACGGGTTTTGTAACTACGCCGCTATCCTGTCCATAGTATAGAGGGAAAAAGCTGTAGCGTAAGCTGTAATCGTTAGAGTTTCCGCTCTCGCTATGTAGTTATCAAAGCAATGCGACGACGCAGAGCCTAAAAACGAGCGACGGTCCGAGACACTGCAGGCCGTGGAATGAGATCTATAGCGGAGGATGGTGACACGGCGGCGAGGGTGGCTATGGCTACAACGACGGTAGTCGCGGATTCCGCGGTCGCTACCGCGCAGCCACCCACGACACGACATGACGCCGAGACCAACCAGGGTCGGGCTATGGTCTAGAGAACTGACGCAGCTAAGGCTGATAAACGGAAACCACTCTCCGACCAGTTGCAGGGGGCCGACACGTTGGCACGCACGAAGAAAAAGCAAGCTCGCCAGCCGATGGTCCGGCCGCGGCCAACGACGACATGAGAAGCGCAGCAAGGGCCTTGGGACATGACACAACAGCGACAGGCAGACACGGGCAAGGAAGCTCATGGGGCAGAGTCCAGCTACAGCTCCATCCTTGGACTCGCACGGTTGAGTGCGGGCGCATTCTTTAGTGTATGCAATTGCCTCTGGAATAGGATTTCACGATCGCAAAATGATGCTAAGTGCGGGCGCACTTAAGAGTGTGCGTACCCGATTCCAAGATGAATGATATAATGGCGGGCTGCGGCTGAGTGCGGGCGCCCTCTACTGCTACGTGCCACGCAGAAGATCGGCCCGCCTGCCAATTATAAGCCCCTTGGCTTATTTTTCATCTTTGCCTTTCTACCCGTCCTCTGGAGGGTCGCATCCGAGATATTGGCTCGGTGTCTGCGCGGTCGTTCAATGGCGATCGATTCTGTTATGTAATAGTGAAGCTGCTAAAAACATGGTTGTGGATGTGTGGACATGCCGCTGACCGGTGTGAAGCTGAAAGAGGGATCTTCAACTGTGCGCACCTGGGGTACAAGCTTTGACACCAACGCGAAATAAGATTCGGAATGCTACTACGGCTGGTTCACTCAAAATGGCCCAGTCGTTGCGTAAGTGAGCTGCCAGTTCTCTTCGCCGGCAGTGGGATATTCAAAATGCCTTGTCTTGAAGATGCCGCTGCCGCCGGAGGAAACGAGGACAAAGTGCATCTACGTTGGTTAGCGATTCAAATCCACGGCTTTTTAATCTCGCGGAAGAAAGGTGATATTGGTTAGTGTGTCCAGATGCTTCCCAGGTGTGGCGGCAAATCAGGTCAAGCTAAAGCGTCGCGAATGGTTCAAGGATCCGTCCTCGTCTGTATGCCCGGCATTTTTCGGCACCTAAAATCTGACACTTAAGACAGAATCAACTAGGCTATTGTTTCCGAGTCTTCAATTCAGAAAAGCGGCTTAGCCACTTTGCCAGATGGACCTTCCGTAGTATAAGAGTCAATGGAAGTGTTGCTCATATTTCCTGTGAGCTCAGAGCACAGCAACTTCTTCTCAACTCCCAAGTATCAATCTTCCGGCAACAAGATGTTTGGCAAAAGTGTTCTGTCCGTTAGCCTTGCATTTGCTGTAGCTCTGGCCGCCCCCAATACCATTTCGGAGGGCAAACGCTGTACGAATCCGCAGTACTCCTGCCCAGCCACGACGCAAACTCTGGTCTGCTGTAACGGAATTCTGGAAGGGGAAGGCCTTGTAAGGACCGGCTGTAGCATCTGTACGCCTCCCACATAAGGAGAATCCGGTTTTCGAGCTAAATCAGGAATACAGACTCAAACAACGATGCTTCTGGAAAATGCCCTAGCGCGAATGTATTTTGCTGCGGCGCACTCGTGGCACCATTGGCAGTCGCATGCAACCCTGCAACTGTTAGTTGCTGATAGGCATCTGGATGAGGCATAACTCAGGATCGTCGGGGGACGCCTGAAGCATGTTCTATCGAGGTATGTATCCCTCAAAGCAACATCCGGTAATTTAGCAACGTACTCAATCGATCGGAGATCTTTCTAGCCTTGAGGTTAAAAGCAATGCTAACATGTGAGAAAGGTATGCAATGAGTAGGGGACGCTAGTGTTAATGTAGGAAGTTGTCTAGGTTTTAAGCTCCAGTCCAGCTCAATCTCTGAGTACAAGTAGCATGTTGAAGCTGGCGGTGGCTGTGAGAGTAAAGCACGAGTATTTGCGCCTCAATCATTAAGCTACGGGTGAAAGCTACGGTCGTTGTATGGAGTTCTCCGCAGAGGTTTAAGCTCGGCCGGCCGTTAGCGGGTTTCTGTCTTTACTAGCTATAGCTATCTTTCCAAATTCTCAAGATCGTGATTACATGGAAAGTCTCCTCTTGAATAACGCCTGAAGCTGCGGTTAAGTATGCCGTTCCGAGCGCTAGTAATGGACTAGCTGGCAATGTCGATACGGTGCCATCAATATCACCCATCGCCACTGCAATCCAGAGAATACCGTAGCCGGTGAACGCCGCAACAGCCTGAAGCCCTATTAGCAACACTACGCAGACTTAAGATAGTTTGCATTTCACTTAATGCCCTGCTCGGCACGCTGCGGTCAGCACAACCGGGGCGCGGTTAAGGGGTAATTTCGATAGCGGAAAAATGGAAAATCGCTCTTGACCTCTTTAGGGCATAGGAAATACCGCTTTTAGAGGGGACTAACTAGGATAATGATTTATATAAGCGTCTCAATATACCTTTTGCCGCCAAACTCAATTAATCGTAAGATCTTGGTAACTAAGCCTCAAAAAGTAATCATTATAGTCTACTGTTATAGTAACCGTGCGATTGCCGTTACCGCCTCTAGAGTAGTAATTTCATAACCGCGCCGCGGTTATAGACGTGCCGCGTCGCGAATTTGGCTATATAGAGGAATTGTTTTTCCTAGATGTTGCCTGCGCCGGAGATGCAATTCGGCTCTTTACACTCCTCGCTAGAAAGTATTCTGGCACTGAAAGACGAGATGAAGGGTGGGAAAACGAAAAAAACATACTGGATGCACTCCTTACAAATTCTTGCACAGTCAAGTTCTCACACGGCCCCGGGGGCGGCAAGCCATGGCCCGGGGACTTATGGGATACTCCAAATACGCTGATGTTGATGTGGCTGAGGGATCATTCATGTACTTCATTTGACGCGCCAGCATTGAGTACGATCAGAGTCGACTTCTGACACCGCTAAAAGGTCACGAAACAACAATTCAGCCCGTCAAGACTGGATGCTTGACGCCCATCGAAATATAGATGCCTTCTCATGTAGAGTCTTCGCAGCAGCGGTCGTCTTGTCACCAACGCCGATATCACATTAGGCAGAGATGAATCTGAAGCCACTTCATACAGGGGACAGAATTGCATTGTCGTGCAGAGGCAAACAACGTTAGTTTCGGTGCAGCCTCAATGTCGTTACGCTGAGCCACGTACCGCGTGCGGACTCTCAGACGGCACGAGGCGGCGAAGCAGCACAAGGTCGGCTTCTCAATCGGACTTTAGGCCGCTCTAGGTACCGTCGTCGAGCAGCTGACCTCTGTAGCGACCGCGGTCGAACGAGAGCTGATGGCGGATGACGATGGGCCGGATGGCAATAATGGCAACGAGGGCGATGCCGAGACGGACCTGGTGGCTCTGGATCAGGCCGTTTTTCGCTTTCTCGTCTGCTCTCTGACGCAGAACTGCCGGGCCTCCCGTTCGACAACCCGCTGCTGCATCTCACGCCATCCTCGGCCTTGGTAGTGAAGATCAAGGCTGGATTGCGGAGCATAGCCATACACGCTTCCTCGCCGGCTTTATTTGATGCGGCCGCGTCGTGCCACCCGAGTGCGTCTTCCAGGACGGTACGAACAACTCGGACGCCGGCATGAGCAGCGGCAATGGCAACGTCAGGGGCGACACGGGCTGCGGCGGCGACGATGAATACAATTGTAGGCAGTCGTGCTTGTACTTTACTATAATACACCCAATTTTGGTCCTTGCACGACGTCGTGTCCTTTCATACACTTTGCGCAATGTCAAGTGTCCACTGGACGTTACGCACCACAAAATCGGATTACAATTTAACATTCACCATCATGGAAGCAGTAGCTTTGTTTCTAATGACCACTTGCTTATTTCCTCATACCCAGATAATTCAAAAGTCACGAAGATGTTTACCAATATGTCTATCATTCACAATTAACATGTCCTCGAAAGTTTTAAAGGCTTTCTGGCTGCGCACTTCATGGTAACCATTTAAACTCCTTCATAGATCATGAGCGCAAGTACTGCGATGGGAACCTTAACTGGCTTACAACCGGCGCTTGCCCCTCCTTTGATTTCTTCTCGAATGTAGTAGATCATAATACGAAGTAATGCTGCCGTTGCAAACCACTTTCGTGGGACGTTTGTCGCAGTTTCGAGGCCACGGGTCATGTGTCCTTGTATGTTCCCTGCAACTGTTTCTCTTTGGAATCTCAAGAAAGGAAGATCTACGTATACATAATTAGGCAGACGTATCTGGTCCCTTTGCATTTAGGTGTTGCTCTGCTGCTTGCCATTTTCAGCCCCTTTCCAGGATATAAAGCGTCACAAATTCTGGGATCTAGCTTATCTCAGCCGATGCCTGCTAGATTGAGGGCATTTCTCGTCGACTATAGCTTTCAGAGTTCCCTCGTCAATTCTGCGGAGTGGTAATAGTCTTGAACGGAACATTCGAGCACACTTCTGAGTAGCTGAGCCTTGCGCAGAAACTGATTCGGAAAAACAGATTGAGAAGTCAAATTTCGCACGGGAACTTGGTCATTCGTTGTGAGTTTTTTTTTCCTTTTCTTCTCGTGGTGGTGGTGGTGATGTGATGATGATGGTGGTGAAATCCCGCGTGGGCGGAGCCATGGACTGCCTATGCTTAAACCTCAGGTATGGCACCGCCAAAAGTGACCGTCCCGAAGCCCTAGAGCTAGCTGACGAATCGTAAATACGTTCTGAAAATAACTAATAATGGCTTCTTTTGGACGTTACGTGCATCGACGGCACAACAGCGATGCCATCATTGGCTCGTTCTTCACGCTTACTCCTCCCTAATCTTTACCTTACCCAGACAAAACTCAAGCGGACGATAATCAGAACCATAAAAGCACTCCGGATCATTATGATACGCCTCAGTGGTAGACCTGTACAAGAAGCCTGCCTTCTAAGCAGATCATGACCTTGAGCGAGATCGAGCCTCGCTGCAACCCTTAGGAAAACCAATGAACCCCATCACGAAAGCATGCCTAAGTTACACGGCACCCGGACTGATCAATTGGAAAACAAAAATAAGGGCCTAAGCCCTCTTCTATGTCCAATCACTAGGATAAGCCACGATATTATGATGCAAATAACGTCGAAGCAGGGAAGTCTGTCCTCCGCATACACCTCGAGGGCCCCGTGGCTTAGGCATGTCAAACACTTTCAAGGTCATTGAGACTAGCATATTCAGGCTTTTCCCCTTTATGACTCCGCTTCCACTGTAGGGTGAGCTTTTGTCTATTGCCACTTTTCTAACAATATTTGTGGAGTGCAAGGGCGATCATCTTTTGATGCCATGGGGCTCGCGGGTCTGGGCATCTTCACGCTAAGTCTATGCACGGTTACGCATCTCATCGCAACTCCGCCATGCCCGCACTTATCTCCGCACTAGGCCTTTGGTTCGTAGATATGTACCTCGGTGACTACGAATTAGTCTCGGCCAGCGATGGACTCCTTATTGGCCCCTGTCATTTTATCTGGCTTTCAGAGTGGTTCTTAATGTTAGCCTAACGCTCATGTGTCTAGATCACTATACTAGAAGGAATTCAGGCCATAACATGCGAGCTGCCTCACAAACGCGTTTGATGGCGTGCTAGCGGGTCTGGCCGTCGGCGGCAGCCTGCTCGGCTTGGACAAAATGGAAGTAGAGGCGCGCACGTGCTGACAGGGTTCAACTGCGTGGCGGCAAAGCGTTGCATTGCGTTGTATTGTGTGGGTAGCAGTCAAGCTGACGGCGTGACCCCGGCAGACTAAGCCGGAGTCGACCATGTTGTGAAGAGCGGCGGCTTGCGACCGTTAGGTCGGGGAGTGTCGGTGAGTGGGGCTGGGTGGCTGGTCTTTATCGCGATGCGGCCCGGCGGCTTAGCCCCCGGGCGGCCCAGACCCAGACGACCCACCTGGACGGCTCAGACGGCCCAGACGCTTGCTTACAGGAACCAAAGGATCCAAAACAACCCTGACGGCCCGTGCAGCACACGCGGCTCGGTTAGAGGCTCAAGTCAGGCACTGCGCAGCCCTGACTGGCCATTTACGCAGTCCATGCAGGACAAGGGAAATTCGCGCATGCAAGAGCGTGTTAGGTTGGTGAGCGGTGGTTCTTCCGGTCAACTAACAGCTTTGCACCTGCCTCTTTCTTTCCTGCAGCGGAGCACGTCATCCCGCATGGACTGACGCGATGTAGCCTTGTTCAAATCCATCAGACGAGACCTTGAACACAGTTCCAGGATTATAGAGGTCAAATTTGTCAGGCCTTGGCTTTTGGCCAAACGAAGAGCACAGTGCAAAGGGGGCAAACTACAAAATTCGCTATGTTTGCCTCCTCGGTGTTGTTTACTTTCACTTTGGAGCCCAGCACACAATTCATGGAGATGCTTCGTAGCCTGCAAGAAAGCAAGCAATCCTAGACCCTCACTTATAGGCTTCTCGGACATTTCCAGCAATGGTCAAATACAGCGTGTTCGTATTGCTGGTGTAGCTAGTGCTAAAAAAATACATGTAGAGTCACTCCGGGGCATACTGCTTTTGGAAATCCCTTGATACGTGATCCACCGCCCCTCGACCCACTCTCTTGCGGCTCAAAGGATGAGATTTTCGGCAAAAGGAGACAAAGAGAGACCACAGAGGCTACGCGCTATATAACATAAAGATCAACTGAGGGCTGATGCTAGACAGAGAGGTTGTCCACTTTTTGCCAACTGTCCGAATTATCAACATAGCATCAAATGTTGGGGGAGCCATTGGCAACTCCTTCCACAACCAATAAAAAGTCACGACGATCCACAAGCCCAAGAGCCGTAGAGCTGCGGAGGTAAACGAGATGCCGCTCGTGCTTACGTGCGCGCGTAGACTAGTGTATTGGATGGTTACTTACCAACGATGGCAGGCTTCAAAATAGGATCGCACAGAGAAACCACCGTATGCATCCGCTTGACGTGATGTGTCATTACGAATCGTATCCTATTTACCGAGAGCTGACGGCTTAGTAGGCCGAAAGTTACAGGAAATCAGTCAGGCACGCAAACAGTCTCAGAAGAGCGCCATACAGGATGAGGGGGGCGAAGAGCCCGAGGACAATAGCAACAACGACAATTCAGACATATTCCCTTCACAGAGTCGTACTCAAGAAAAGCCCACGCAGCACGCTGGCTTAAATCACCAGCCGCCGGCATTGCAAACAGACCCTTCATCGTCCGCATCCTTTGCTGCCGGCCCACTCCAGCCATTTCGTCCGCTGAGCAGCGAAAGTAGCATTGTGATTATAGCCGAGGACTTCTTTCAAGAGCGTGGAATTCCTTGCATAGGACTGAGAGCGAAGTCTACGCAAGAGAGTGTGAGCCCAATGCCTCAGTCTGAGATGTCACCTCAGAATTGTACTTGCAATGCGGCTGTGGGACCTTGCATTGGCCACCTCGAGAAAATGCGCACACAGCTTCTGGAAGAAATGATGAATCCATTGCAGCTACATCATGAGCAGCAGCAGCAGCAGCAGCAGCAGCAGGGACAGCAGGGGCAATATAATCAAGATAACCATTTCTTTGAAACGCACATGTCGAGAATGCAAACACTCCCGTCGTCACCTCCTAGCAGCAATGGCCGGGCTTTGTCGAGGTAAGTTAGTTCTTCTCCTGACTCCGTTTCCTCCTCGGTCACCACTCTTGTATTACTCCCCCAGATAGCGGTTCGCTGGGCTCCCGGGAATTCGTGTCCATCAGTAGTCATTACGTTGATATTGATTTTTTCTATCTAGTGAGTCAGGCCAAAGATCGCTCTACTCTCCCGGTGGGACCACGCACTTGGAACAAATTGGCCGGTTATCCTCTTACGGGCATAATTCCGGAGATTTTCCCTTCAATGTGAGCGGCAGCTGCCGCTCTTCGATGTCACAAGATGTCTCCAGCGCAATGCTACCGGATACGTCATCATCTTCTCTAGCACCGGGGTTGAACCAGAACGAGACAAGGGGGTCTACAGTGTCTGCAGCAGAGAACACACGTCGGTTTGGTGTTTTACTTGAAGCGGCATCCGCTGCAGGATTTTCTAACTTTGATGAGATGGTTTTGGAATACTACTCGGCGCGATTTGATGTTGGAAGCCTGCCTGCCATGGCTCAATGCGCCAGCCGCAGTCGTCGTATCAAGGCCGTGGTGCAGAATCTACAGCAAGAGAGTCGGCAATGGCCACGGTGGGAGTCGCGTGGGTTGCATGAGAGCCTGTCGCAAGCGTCTAGTAAGTGAGAGCCAAGGGCTACAGAGCCCACCGGTAGCACATTTGATGGCTGCCACATGATATATATAACTAACAGTCGGTCATGATTAGTTTCGCTTTGCGTTGGAGAGATGGATCAGCTCATCAAAGCCCACGCGCCGCATCCGCCGCCTCAGAGCGAACCAGGCAGCCTGATTGCTATGCTCGAACGTCTGTTACAATCCCACGTGCAAGGAACTCCCAGCATACTGGACGGATTGAAGTTATCAGGGACTGTCGAAGAGGCCGTCGATCAGGTAAGATATTGTAGTAGTGGCTCCTGTGAGCTTGCAGGTGGCTAATGGCTAACGACGTGGCGTAGATGCCGCATCTCTGGTCACTTTTAACGGAGTTGGCCGGATCCAGAGGTCTGTACTGCGATCGTATGGCCAAGATTGTCGTGGTCATTCTCCTCTATGCAAGATGTGCTTAACATGTTTGAAATATATTACGGAGCCAACTAGATGTCTCGTTGATTTTGAGACCATTTCCTTTCCTTTTCCTTCTTCTGCCTTTCCTGCGCTGCGGTGATTAGTTTATTAGCACTACTGGATAGAAAAATAAATTTCGATAAAATCGTCTGCCCTCAAGAGATTGATCGTGCCACTGCCATCCAAGCATCCACGTATTCCAAGCGCGGAGAAGAACTGAATCATGGAAGTTACCCCAAGTTCGTATCTAAGCCCTAGTCGCGAGGTTGCTGGCCAATGAAGAGAAATGCTTGGTACGCCGACCATCGGCGAGGATAAAGGAGGCACTGTTGTGTCGAGAAACTACCGAGAAGCGGCGATGGAGTAAGGCTGCGTTTTGGCTTGCAAGGAGTAGAGAAGAAGTACCCACAATATCAGCTGCGATGTCAGCCACTGGTCACGGTCAAGTCATGAACAGATCAGCCGAGAGTCTGCAACCCATATCGGGCACAAGAAGCATACCGTCAGCCACCGTCAGCCACCGTAAGCTCAAATCCGTCTGGACCGTCTCTCCAAACTACCCTCACAATGCTGCTACGCCAATTGGTCTAGCGAACAATGTACTATGAGGCTATGTTTTGACCACCTTCTGCTGCTGCATGCAAGCTAGTTGTTTGAGCAGCACCTATTATGAGCATGCTAGCGACCCTGAGATACGGCCAATCAATCGTTGCCATCCTTAATACAATATCAACGCAACGGTATACCTTAACTTACACCTTTTATTCCAGTCTGAGCTGTAGCTGATCTACCTCGTCTTTCATGATAAATTTCTCCAGATCGTATTCACCTCGAGAGAAAAAGGTGAAGACGACCAAGGGAAGGAAAAAGAAGATGGCAACAGTAAATGTGGCCAACCCGCTTCACCTTGTCGAGGCGACAAACGGCGTTCATGCCACCGAGAAACAGAATGGATTTCATACTTCTCAGCCCGCCAACGGACTCCGCGCTCCTGAGCACGCGTCACAGCCGCTGAAATCCACCATAGTCGACCAATTCGACGATTGGGCATCCAAGATACCCAACTCGGTAGCTGTCGAGTGGCAAGGACAGCAACTCACATACGCCGAGCTGAAAATTGCCTCACTGCGAGTTGCTCGCGCTCTGCTAGCCGTCTCTGTCGGACCTTATGACAAAGTCGCCGTCCTGACCGACATGTCGCTTGAGATGTTGCCTGCCATCCTCGGTACGCTGCGAGTCGGGGCCGCCTACGTGCCCATCGATGTCGCCGCCTGGAGCCGATCTCGAGTCGAAGCAACGCTGTCTGAGCTGTCATCCCCATTTGCCATTGTAACGGCGTCGGTGCCTGGGCTTTCGCTACCCGAGTCGACAGTTCACTTCCAAAAGCAGTGGCTGCGGTCACCGCTTGGAAATGCGGCACAGTTGACGGCTGAGTTGGACGCGCTCCGACGTGACTTTCGAGATGATCTACTCTCTTGGATCATCTTCACGTCTGGAACAACCGGTAAGCCCAAGGGAGTCATGGTCTACCATAGAGCCATCCACGCCCTCGCCATTTCCTTCCATCATAGCGATTACCTCGAGGCTGCTCTGGGCAAGGAGGTACGCGTCATGTTGGCATTTTCCGTTGCCTTCGACGCTTGTGCTGCCGTCGTCTGGAGCACACTGACCAAAGGCCGCGCCATTGTCATGGCCTCGTCTTCCACGTTTCCTGACGTGGCCGCCACGTGCGAAGTGTTGCACCTGACGCCGTCCATGTTAGCTTCGCTGGCGCCGTCCGAAGCGTATGATCCAGCCGTCTGCATATTCTTAGGAGCCGAGGCGCCGAACATTGAAGTGATTCGCGAATGGGCGCACCCGAGCCGAAAGATCTTCAATACCTACGGCCCGACAGAGGCCACCTGCGTCATTAGCTTGGGCGAGATCGACGTCGACAAGGAGCCGCCGTTCGGTGAGATTGTTGCCGGGGCCAAAGTCGTTCTTGTGAACGAAAAGCTTGAAGAGTGCAACAAGGGCGAGGTCCTTATCGGCGGCCCCAACCTGGCTGCGGGGTACTTTAATAACCCCGAGTTGACGGCAGCCAAGTTTATTCAATGGAATGGTGAGCGGTGGTATAGAACCGGCGACCTGGCCGGGAGAACCGAGGATGGCGACTTCGTCTGGGCTGGACGGACAGACTCCCTGGTCAAGAATAGGGGTTTCTTGATCAACGTGGAGACCGAGGTTAGCCCAGCCCTGCTAAGCTTTCCAGCCGTGCGCGTGGCCACCGCTCTTATGTGGCGAGACAAGCTGGTTGGTTTCGTCCAGCCGTCCACCGTGGATGACAATGAGCTTCGCGCTTTCCTTCACCAGCGTTATGACCCATTCGTCGTTCCCGACCACATTGTGGCGCTGGACAATTTCGCTCTCACAGTGAACAGCAAGATCGACAAGCGTGCGCTCTCTGCGCAGCTGGACGAGCGGTTTTCGCAAGACAACGACGCCGAAGGCTTGGAAGAGGAAGGCAAGAAGCTCTCCGGCCACGACGCCTTGCGCCTGACCTTCTCCAAGACTCTGCACGTCCCTACCAGAGAGCTTGATAGCAGCTCATCCTTTACTAGGCTTGGCGGAAACTCTTTGACAGCAATCCGACTGGCCAACAACCTTAAGAAATACGGCTATTCGATCCTTGCTATCCAAGTCTTGCGGTTGGATACAATAAAAAAGCTGGAACAGACGGTCGTTGCCATTCCCCAGGCAGACGAGCCCGAGGATTATACAACTGGTCCAGCAGTCGCCACCGACGTGCAAAAGGGATTCCTCAGGAAGTCGCTTGACAATCCTGATTACTGTGCGCTTATTGGAACGGCCCGCTACATCGGAGACCGTAGCGATATCCCCACCGCTGACGAGCTTCACCGGGCTTTCATCAAAGCGCTGTCAGCCCATAGCATCTACCAGACGCGTTTTAGCGCAAGCGATTTCGCTCTATCCGATCTCGGCCGCCTCAATCTCAATTGGCAAGAAGTCAGCGTTTCTGAAGGGGAATTTGAGGCCACTATCCTTACAGAAGAGTCCAAAGCTCTGCATGCTAACAAAGACCCTGCTCGCATCGACGTTGAGGTTCCTTACTTTGACGTCACTGTGATCACGGTCCCCAACCGCCAGGATGTTGCCTTTATTACGCGCGCCCACCACGTCTTGGGCGACGTCTTCTCAACGGCCATCCTCTTCCGGGACGTGGAAAGCGCCCTGCGCGGCGAGACGGTCATTGAAGGCACTCGCTGGGCCGACTTTGCGCGCTTCATGGAAAGCTACAAGCAGCAGACTCTGCCGAGAGCAATCCGAACATTTGAGAAGATCATCGAGCCGCTACCAAACACGTCTGTATTGCGATTACCCGCACCCAAGACGACTCCGTCCGTGGATCACTACGACCTGAGGATTCTCAGCTCCCGCTCGAACTTCACCAAGTCAGCCCTCGACGCGGCCGCGTCCTCCCAGGGTATCACCGTCACCACCATGGTCTATGCGGCGTGGGCCCTATTCTTGAGCAAGATAAGCGGGTTCGACCGCGTCGGCTTCTCCATCAGCCTCTCGGGACGCACGGTTCCATGGGGTCCGGCCCAAGCTGTCGTCGGTCCTGCCGTGGGCAAGTCGCCGTTTAGCGCAGAAGTTCCAGTGGACCGAACCGTGCGTGATTGGTTGTCCGAGGTGCACGCGATTACCCTCGACATCATAGAGTTTGACGGCGTGGCGGCCTCCCTGCCCGATTCCATGCGCGCCCACCCAAAGACAAACCTTACCAACGTTCTGTGCTTCTTGGACATGCCGCAAATGTCGAAGGCCTGGACCTTCAAGGACAAGCAGAAACATAACTACTTGCTGGACTGGTATCTCTACCCTCAGGGCGATGGTCTCAAAACGGACTTTGAGTTCAACTTTGCAAAGGTAGACGAGGACTGGGCTAAGGTGGCTGCCGAGATCCCGGGCCGCATGCTGGAAAGTTTAATCCGGGCCGGGCCGGCGACCTTGGTAGGGGATGTTTTGAATTCCGCTTAATGTGCGGTTGTAGATGGAAGTTACTAAGTATTCAGTCCCTGATTTAGTCGAGGCTGCATCTGTTACCGCTTGGCCTTTTTTATTCGAGCAAACATATCTTAGCGTCACCTCGGCATCTGTGCATCCGTCTCGCCGACCCGTTTCGTCTCACTCTTGCCCTACAGACATCAAGTAGTAGTCCCGATGCGAGAGAAATCGGCGGCGTAGACATAGAAGGAGCCTCTACACCTCAAGTCGTAGAAGTTTGGGCGCAGTAGGTATACGTCATTGTACGCACAAATATGCTGGATATGATGGACACCGTCTATCTACTTGTTTCCTGCTCTCACCAGATCACCGAACCTGGTCCCGGCCTCCTGCGCCAATATAGTGGGCTTGCCCACCTCCACAATCTCTCCCGTATCCATCACTACCACCCTATCAAAGTCCATAATCATATGTAGGCGATGACTTACGGCAATCACCGTGTAATTTTTGAACTGTGTCCTAATAATCTCCTGCATGACGCGTTCCGTCTCCAGGTCCACGCTGGAGCTAACCTCGTCCAGGAGCAGGATGCCGCCTAGATGAGAAGTTTCTCCGAATTTGCGCTCTCGAACGGTGCGCCTAAGAAGAGCCCGGCCAAACGACAGCAGCTGCCGCTGACCATTGCTGAAGCTCGACGCATCCATACCGGTGGCCAGGCCACCTCTCTCCTGAACAAAGTCCCATAGGCCAATAGACTCAAGCGTGGCCTGGCACTCCTCGGCGGTGGCTTCCTGGGCAATGTCAAGATTGTCTTGAATTGTAGTCCCGTCTGGCAGGAAGACAGCCTCCTGTGGCACTGCGATGATGCGCTGGCGCAGCAGAGATCGGTCAAGCCGATGTAGCGACATTTTGTCTATCATGATATTTTCCATCGTGGCAGAAATTGGGTCGAGAAGCTTCAGAAGCAGAGCCACGAGGCTGGACTTGCCGCTACCGGTGCGACCACATATTGCAATCTTTTCTCCAGAATCGATTGTTAGCCGAATGTCACGGAGAGCAAGGCTCGTGGCTGTCTTTTCTTCATCTTCGATGCTGAAAATATGGTCAGCGCCGGGTTCTAGCATTTTGTGATGTAGAGTGGTTTTCCAGCAACTTACCCGTACTGTGCCGAAACTCCTTTCAATTCCACCACACCATGTTGCGGCCACTGTTCAGGTACAACGACGTCTTCTCCATCTCGATCTTCGGGCTTGACCGTCTCGTTAAATGTCTTCAGTCTGGCGATGGCGCCAAGCGATGTTTCAAGCTTGGTCCAGAACAGCACGATGCCGGCAAGATTCTCTCCAAAGCTCAAGAGACTATACAGAGCAGCACCGGCGAAAGCCGAGTTGGAATGGAAGCGGACAGCAAACGTAGTCAACCCTACGGCTAACAACATCACTACCATATCGAGCACAACATTCAGCCACTCCTGGATCATAAGGAGGAGATACGAAGGGCGCTGGCTAGAAGTGAGCAGACGGGCATTCTGGCGAATATCTTCTTGGACAAAGCCTATGTGCCAATAATTGCATCATCAGTAACAGCCCCAGCACTTGTATACAAGGCGGACATGGTTTATTGGGTACTTACCAAATGCCCTCAAAGTTGGAATTCCCTTGATAATATCAAGAAACAGTGTGCTAAGCATATATCAGTAAATGTGGTGAGAACACGAGCGACTCTGGCCATTGTCATGTTTTACTCACTATAGTGGGCTCTTTGCTTCCAAGTCGAGCAATCGAAGCTGCCTTGACGTGCGTAGATAGAACTTTTGTAGCACGTACAGCAGAGCGGCGAGAAAGGGGAAGGTGATAGCCAAGTATGGCGACGCGGTAAGCATAACAGCCATTTGACCGATAACTTGAGTGACCTGTTCACCCGTGTTAGCTTTTACGTCGTATTGCGTTGAGAGATTTGCGATTGGTGAGCCTTACCGAAAACAGGGTGCTGACAGTGGCGTCTGGGAGCTCCGTATCAATGAGGTTCAAATCCTGTGAAAACAAGTTTGTCGTGATGCCAATATCAGTTTCGGCGAAGAAGCGAAGCGGTGCACGGAACAGCGTTTTCAGAATGCCCTGGTGAAGATTTGCTCCGGCGCGTTTGATAGAGACGATCCAAATGGAGGCACCAAGTAGGAGGAGGGATATCAGAGCGCAGATCTGGAATAGTGCATAGATTCCTGCCCAGTGCCCGTACGAGCGCACTGCATGTTGCGAATGTTCATCGTTGACCCAGTAAGTTAGCCCTATGTTGTTTTGTCCCTGTTAGCTTCTGTGATGCATCGCTCGAAAGCGTTCCTTGTTCGGATGCTTGGGGTACGTACAGATGGTAGAGAAGTTCAGGAAGAATCCCCAGAGGCAAGCAGAGAAAATAGCAGACCCTGCAAGCACCCAGCCCATGCTCTTCATATACTCTTTATAGACGGTGCCATCTCCGACTTGCCGCGATGCATCCATGCCAGCGGCAACGGCAAGTTTCTCCGCCTTTGCCTTGGCTGCTGGTGACGACGCTTGTTGTGAGGCTTTTTCGATGACGAGTTCCTCAGAGCTTGTTTCTGTTTCTGACGAATCTCTCAACCCCAGGCCCTGGACGTAGCCATCACCAGCCATAAGGGTGTCAAATGTGCCCTTTTGGCTGATGCTACCATCCCCAAGAGCAATGATGTAGTCTGCTGCCTGCAAATGTCGAACGCTATGTGTGCAGAGCAAGACGGTGGTCTGGCGGCTTCTCAACAATCCTTCGGATCCAAAGACTTTGCGGAACACTTGCTCTTCAGTGTCGGCGTCCAAGCCGCTAAAGACGTCATCGAGGACGAGGAAGTCTGCCTGCAGATACAGGGCACGTGCTAGGGAAATACGCTGCTTCTGGCCTCCAGATAGTGAAATGCCGTCGGAGCCCACGTTTGTCTCATCGCCTTGCGGTAGGGTTTCTAGGTCAAACGCGAGTGCCGTAGCCTCTATCACCTCCGCGTATCGATCGTCGTTGGCTGGAGAAAAGCCCACAATGTTTTCCCTTATCGTTCCGTTCAGAATGAAGGCAGTTTGGTCGCAGAATCCAACATGGGGAGCCCTTTTGCGCAACGTCACTTGCCCTTTATGGAAAGGAATCTCTCCAAGTATGGCCTTGCAAAACGTGGACTTGCCTGAGCCGACGGCTCCAACAACGATGGTAAGCAATGATTTCGGCACCTTGACGTTGATGTCTTGCAGGCAGAACTTGTCTTCTTCCCAGCCAAAACTTGCATTCTCAATGACAACCTCAGGGCCGGGGGAGGGGGAGGGGGATTCGCAGTCAAGGGAATTCTTTTCGGAGCTCTTCTCAAATTCAGATGTGACTCTACGGAAGTCTTGATGAGTCTCACACTCCATAAAGGCTTGAATTCGGCCAATGCAGGCCAGACCAGAGATGACCTCGGGAATATTCTGGAAAATTTGCGAGAGAGGGGCCGTCATAAGAGCCAGAAAAGCGAGGCTGGTGAACACCTTAGATGAGTCGAGCCGATTCTGTGTAAATGCGAACGTCAGGGCTGGGCTGATGAGCAGCGGAATGAAGCCGAGAAGCGCTGCCCCAATATAGATCTTTCGATACCGGACTCCGGCTGTGAGCTCCTCGACGCGAAGCTTCTGTATGTATGTGCTTACGGCCGATGACAGACCGGATATCTTGAGGTTTTTCATGCTGGCGATGACGGCAGCAGTCAGGCCGACACGCTTCTGGACAAAGGACATCCATCTCCTCTGCGCCGTTCCAATATACCCCATGAGGATGGCAAGGCCAAGAAAGCAGGCAATCACGACACCGATCGGAGCAACAAAGACAACGCCAAGCCGGCTGTTCAGCATCCATGCAGACAGCGCTACCTGTATCAGGCTCGCCCAGATATCATGCAACTGTCGGAAACCCATTCTGATTCTCTCAATGTCGGTGCTCATTAGCGTCAGAGCAGCGGTATTGTCATTGGTCCCTATGCGAGCCTTTGTAGCCGTGATGAACGTCTCTGTGACGAGAATCGATCTCAGCATAGTGCGCATACGATGATGATAGTAGCTCGCATACAAGTTAGTGCACATGAAAGCAAATCACTGGGCGCGGTTGACACAACTTACCGATGGAAAGCCCAGCTCACAACGATTCCGGAGTAGATGAAGAAGCTGGCGCCAATGAAGCCATAACCAACATTTGGGTCGAGCTCGTCCTGAGAGAGATAGTCGAGCAGCCTCTCAATAAAGAACGGCTGAGCGAAGGAGAAGCCGAGCAGGGCAAAGCGGGGCACGACGGGGAGAAGAAGGGGTCCGATGAGGGTGCGAATAAGGACCTTGGTCAGACCGAACTTGTCGCCCTTCATCTTGGCCCTGTCTAAATGTCGAGAAAATTTGTGGTGGAGTCTTGTCGGGTCCATGGTGCCATCCAGAGCATAGAGATCGCTAATGGAGAGCACCTTGCTATAACCAGTCCAGAATAAGCGGTTAAGCCAGAGAAATGCGCCGAGAGAGAATATGCCGCTCGTTTCCTCAGGGCTGTGCTCGCTCTTGTCCCAACGGACCCATCTCGACTTTTGCTGAGATTCTAGCAGCAGAAGGACAGCTTTAACAGCCACGGCGACGGTAAAAAGGTTGCTGTAGGCGCGCTCAGTAGACGTGGCCGACAACAAATACAGCGTCCTCGACTGGGCACCGTCGAGAAGAAGCGTGATGATCAAATAGCCCGTCAGCAGCATTGACGGTCGCGGAGTTCGAGTGTGCTCCAAGATGCTCAGAGGCAGCATAGCAACGGTCGCCAGGATCTTGAGGGCGGCCGCTGCCATGAATATAGAGTCAACGCGCAAGTTGCCAGCGGCTGCGAGAATGACGAGTGCAAATTGAAGCACGCTGTACGCTGTAATGGCAGCCTACAGTGGCATTAGCAAAGTGTCAGTCCAGGTGAAACTGAGGTCAGGACTATGTTTGTTGGGGAGATGATGATAGAAAGGGCAGAAAGAAAAGGGAAAATAACAAGAGCGACACATACTACTTTGATGAGCCGAATAACAGAAGCGTCGACGGCGGCGGGTTTTCGGGCCAGTGATGCGGCTCTCCATGTTGCGGCCACGACGAAGAGAGCGGACGGAATTATGGAGAAGAACGCCTGTTCAAAGTCCAAATTGAAGTCAAAGTGCTCGCTGTTCTGCTCGAACAGCGAGCCACTTTGGGAGGAGAATGCCATACTGTCGTGTCCGACGAGCGACCAGCCAAGACGAGGCAAACTGAGAGGGAGAGCGGGACCGGGACCGGACGGGACCGTCCCGCAGCGCGCCCACGGGGATCATATACTACGAGTAGTAGTGTAGTATATGATCCTGGTACGAAGGATCGAGTACTTACAAGGGTGCGGGGTTGCGGAGTTGCGGAGCCTTGTACATGTATTGCGTGCTGAGAAATCAAGACGGGACGAGGCTCAACAGCATGAGGCTGCGAACCCCAGCACTACCATGCATGCATAGCTACCGGAACGAATTGCCGGATATCAACAGCGCCCGAAAGGGGCGACAGGCATCTTACAGTAGGGTTGCCCTTATCTGCGTGAATAAAACCAAATTGAGATGCAGCAAGATCAAGACATCCGTGGTGAGCGAGTTGCCCGGAAATTCGGACCTGAGCGGTGGAGCCGCGGTCCCGGTCAGCCAGTCCTGCACTGTCATGCACACGCTGCCCGCCAACCCTGAACGGACGATGGCGCTGGAGGTGGTGTAAACAGTTGGGCCGAATCGGTAGTTTTTCATCATACCAAATGTGTTATGCCAGGCGTAGTCACTGAAGAAGATGCGGAAAGGGGACACTCAAGATATAAAACTAATATCTGCCAGTTTGCCGAGCTTAGGCGTACTGACCATCAACGCCGCAGGCCCACTTCTGTTCAATACATCGTCAGCTACACATGCGCCAAGGTACAATAATACCATGGCAACCCTATATTCAGCAGCAGAGACATGGAAAAGACAGTCCTTTCTAGTGAAGCGAGAAAGCAGCCAAGGTACGTTTGAAAGCACCGGACTAGATGAAGAATAAAGCCGAGAGTAGGAAAACAAGCATACAAAACAATGCATGTATGTGTGGTAAAGATGCTGATTGTTATGTCATTTACCGTAGCTCCAATAGAAGTGTCAGCTCAATGGAAGCTGTCTACCGCGTCTGCAGCGGGCGTGGTGGCGCCTTCCTATTATTGCACCATCAATTTGCTCATTAGCTCGTCTCTCGCTGGAGACTCTGAGGCGGCGGTCGACGCGTCTGGAACGGTATTGGAGACGATTTTGCTTCACGCATGGCGATGCCTTCCGCAAATGGGTGATGATGCAGAAATTGTCGTCAAGGTGATTCTGACTCCTCGCGCTGGATACATCTCCAGGAGCGACATAGTCCAGATTCGATTGCAACACTCCGAGCTGGTTGAGAGCGTCGTTTGTCTATCTGCCTGGGACCAACTTCTTCCTGGCCCGGTCATTTCCCCCGAAAGCTCGCTGCTAGCGCTGCTCGCCTCTGCGGCTGGGGCTGTCCTCGTCAAGCAGTCGCCGCTATCCACCTCGGAGGCGATGCGGCTGCTAGAGCAAGACATAGCTATGCGTTTGTCTTTTGACTGGATCCTGCCGACAAGACAATGCCCTCGTCGCGTCGCCTTCGTCGCCCGCCCTTCCATATTAGACCCAGAAACTGGACAGCATGGCGCATCAGGCTATTTTCAATCCGCCCTAGCCCTTGGAATATCCTTAGTCGTCTACGACGAACCGAACTCCTGGCTAGCAGCGGAAGAGTATGCTCATCTGCGGGAAGACTTTGTGGCCATGGAGATGGGCAATCTACAAGAGCTGCCACGGCAGCTTGCTCAATCTATAGCAAACAGGAAAGACCAGATAGATGGCATTGTAACGTTTGCGGACGAGTACGTGGTAGCTGTGGCGCAGGCCGCCGACATCCTTGGCCTCCCCACGGAACCGGTCGAGCATATGGTGAGGGCGCACCACAAGTCGAGAATGCGCGCAGCTGTGCACAACGCCAATCTCCAAGCTGTCAATCTAGACAACGCAGACGAACTCGACAGCGTCGCCTTTGCTGAGACGCTCCAAACACTTCGCTACCCACTGATTATCAAGCCATGTCGGGGTAGGGGGTCAAAAGGTGTCAGCAAGGTGATCGATGAGGCCAGCATGCGGAAGGCGGTGCAGATGCTAAGTGAGGATGGGAAAACCCAAACTGCAGACGGAATATTGATGGAAACGTATGTCGAAGGGCCTGAGTTTGATGCCAACTTTGCGCTTTGGGATGGGCAGATACAGTTTCTCGAGGTGACAGACAACTTTCCATGCCTCGCCGATACGAGCGACGCCGCAATGGCCGACAACTTTGCCGAGACGGTGCAAATGTCCAACACGGGGCTCCCCGCAGACCACATCGAAGCTATCCGATCCTATGTGTCTCGAAGCCTCATCAAACTCGGCTTCGCGTCTGGCGTCTTCCACTGCGAGGGACGCATGCTGAAGTCGTCGGTGCGCTATCGCGACATTGACGGCTCTGGCGATCTGGACCTAGTGGCCGATGAGACACCAGTCATCGCCGATGAGAAGCCTGAGGTGTTTCTCATCGAGGTCAACGTTCGTACACCGGGCATCGGCGGCACGTGGGCCACGCTCTACACGTACGGAGTGGACCTAGCCGCCCTGCACTTTTTGCGCGCCGTTGACGACAAGGATCGTTTTCGAGCACTATCTGCCCCTTTTGCTTACACGAGTCTGCATCCCGGCGGCGGGGGCGGCGCCCAGTGGTGGACAGCGCACTGCATGCTTCCTGTTCCCGTAGACAGAGGACAGGTTCGCGTGCCCGTGGCTTTCTTCGACAAGCTGTTTGAGGCGTTACCTGACCTGACGCAGCATATCACGAGAGCCGAGTTTTATTCGTTGCCAGGCTCCATAGTGTCGACCACGGCGGGGATCGGCTGGATAGGGTATGTTTTGCTTGGGACGAGAACGAGCCGAGCCCATGCCCTGGCGATATACCGCCAACTTGCCACGGCAAGCAGAAAGATATTAGATGCGCATAGCTACGACTCTGGCTATGAATCGTGATGCGGGCCGGACCCATTGCAAAAAGAATCACTGCACTAGATTAGAGACCTTCAAATACTTTCATACACATGAGTTACTCTACCCGGTCTGAGTTTACACAGCTCATTCAGGCACTGCACCCAACGCAACTCCAGTACCTCCAAACGCGAAGAAACCAACAGCTGGCTCGGAAAGGACAATACTGAGCAACATATAATAGTATCGAGGCTGTTTCATGGGCCAGTAAGTCTAGACGTATACAGTGCATTCAAGGGACTAAGCTGATACCTACCACTCCAATACCCCTTAGCTCGAAAGAGTGAGCAAAGAATGACTAATGTGGAAAACTAGACACTAAGCAGCAAAGAATAGGGCGTGTTCTACTCGTGAGTTGTAGTCTGGTGGCGTCTATTTCCAACCAACCTGTCATTCTCCTCCATCATCCCGTAAAGAAAAAAGCCCCGTGACATCCCAGGTGCTCGGACCTTTGAATACGTCAAACTTGAAGTCGTGCCAACCCCTGGCGGTCCACGTCTTGTCTGTCGAGTCATTAAACGTCACGTCGTCATACAAGCGCAAGAAGTAGGCGATACTGTATCGGTCTACGCCCTGGACCCCTTTGATGGGAATGGCACGATGCACGACACTCGCCAGCTCCCCTTTGGGCGGGAAGCGTAGGCTGTCACCGACGTTGACAATGGCATGGCTGGGCCGAGGCTCCAGGAACTCCCAGCGGTTAGTCTCGGGGGATAGGAACTGAAGCCCTCATTGCTGGGCAAGGAGCAGCGTAATGGAGCCCACGTCGGTGTGCCGGTGTGGCCCACGCTGGTCAGTGGAACGTCATGGTCGTGTTTTGGGTAGCGCAAAAGGCCCAGGGTGGAGGAAGATGGTCCCGGGTCCTCGTGGTAGGACTTGAAGCTGGACGGGCATGACAGCCCCAACTGCAGCGAGAGTTGCTTGAGAATCGTGAGAGTGATAGAGTGGGTGTTGTGAATAAACGAGAAGAACAAGTCTGATTGAAATGAGATGGGCGTACTGAGGTCTGTATGGCCTCGAAGAAATTGTCGGCGAGAAATCTTACCACACGCAAAGAGAGGTTGGTCAGCCAGTACTGTCTGGAAAGGCGATTTACAGGCATAGCAGGGCATACCTTGAGTGATTCATAGCCGTCTCGGGTTTTGGGCTTGGGGGCTTGTTCGGTGCCCATGGGTTCGTAAGTGGAGCGTCAACTAAACATTCAAAGCCAAGACGAACTTGCGTCTAGTTTCGTTGAGCAAACGCACCCATAGTTGTCGCTGCCTTTTGCGTCTTGCATCTTGATCTCAAGTGGCTGTTTAAAGTATTGTTCTATCACTAGCAACAAGTCCTCCCACTGCTTGCATAGTTATAGGTCGCTCGTCAAGTCGAGACAGAAGAATCCCTGCGTCTAATAAGCGAGTAGTAGTAACTTACTCTCCTCGATGTCTCCAATGTTAAGACTATCAAGATAAAGGGTAGCAGAGACCTGAAAATCACCTCATTGACGGCATTACCGATAGCTATTGGTGCCATTTTGGGCGTCTACTGCGACTTAGAGGATGCTAGTTAATGTTTAAGCCGTGGAAGAATACTATAGAGGGTTTTACTAGAGAGACTTAGTATCTACCTTTGATACTATAATCAAAAAGAAAATAATAGTATCTAACTATTTAGTTTAGCCTAAGAGAAACTATATAGGGCCTATCGGGTACGTATAGTGAATCTAGTATGCTAAGGGGTAACTTATTTACCGATAACGGATAACGGACAAGACTGGCAAGTTTATCGTAGGAATTCCTAATTTACTAATGACGGAACACGAAACCCAATCCTGCCGTATTTTGTCTTGCTTTATTGCCACTACGAGTACAAGGCCCTTGGCGGTAGGGGATCATCTAGTCGTTAGCTATCGTGTCCTAAAGCTTGGCCACAAACGACAGAGATAATAATAGGCAGCCACGGTTTTCAGCCTCAAAATAGTCCTAAAAGAATAAGAGGTCATTTATACTAAATTGACGTACTGTTCTTTACGTCCACCCAGCGCCGCATACCCCTGTCGCCATCATATACTCCTGTCAGATTGAGGCTGCCGTATTAGGCCTAGCTGCTCACACGTGACCACACGAGCACACGATGGCTGCACGGCCAGCGCCCCTTTTCACACACACAAGCAACACAACAACGGATAACGTAATACACCCTCAATTGACCCTGTGTGAAGCTTCTTGACCTATCATCGTGATCATCATCGTATCCGCTCAACGGCCTCAGTTGGGCCCGCTTGTGTGCGCCACACTCGGCCCTTTCTGACAACTCCGTACGGTCAGCCACCTGCATGGTCAGCCACTTAGGTTACATTGTCAGCCGCCAACGATGTCAGTCATCTGCACTGTCAGCCAGTGGAGTGATGTACGGAGTACGTAGTAAAGTAGCGTACTCCGTAGATTATGCAATCCAATGAGGGACTCGGACGGAAATATGTCGGGAATAATCAACCCCTGAAAAGTAAATGTTGACTCTAATTTCTGGGACTTCGAAAAAGTTGCCAAGCCATAGCATACGCATTTAGCTACGACTATAGCAGTTTCGACTTTCAGTAGATGAAGACAGAGAAGCTAGGGTTTCACGTATCTGAGATTTTCCTGCTGTTTCTAGGCCAAGCTTGGGGTATGATTCTCATAATCATTCGTAGCATTACTATGAGTTGAAAGAAGTTGTGAAAAACTCAAAGTATGTTCTACTAGCACCCCTCTATTCAATGGTTATTTTCATGCGTCCATGAAGCAGATCAACTCCATCCACCAGCCGATTGCATTGCGAGGAATTTTCGCATGGCGCTTGGTAGCGCATTCTTGGACTCGCCGCGTTCAATCGCAAGCGTCTCCTCAATCCACTCGCCGACGGCCACAATGATTCTATCCACTTCCTCCTTGGTATTATGCGCGTGAAAGAGCATCCTCACCAAAGCCGTTCCTTTGGGGACGACGGGATACGCCATGGGATACGCGTTCATGTTCGCCATAGCTAGGTGGACAAAGAGCGAAAAGTCGTGGCCCGGCTTGACCTTGACGGGAACGACATGCGAGAGCACGGAGCGTGCCTTATGTTCCTCCGCCAGCGGTACGGAGATGAGGCCCTCGTCCATGGCTTCTTGCCAGATAGGGTCATCAAGTAGAGAGTCAAAAAAGTACCTGACTATTTCTTGAATATGGTTTTGCTCCTATGCCGTGGCGTGGTTAGAAGCAGAGAATCAGGAGGGAAAGAAAGCAGGGCCTGAGTGCGCCGCACTCACCTTTTGTGTCTGGCCGCTGGCTAACAGCTGATAGCCTGCACGAATAGAAGCTACCATGGGCACAGACGGTGCGCCGCTGTATGTCAAACACCGCGAATATTGTGCGAGGGCGCTTCGTATGGTTTGATTGCAAAGAATCACTCCTGTAAGTCACAGTTACTCGTATCGCCTCTTATATCTGGTGAGAGATTCAGATCCGCGTGGCTGACTTACCACCAGTCGACCCTAGCGCTTTACTGCACATGTGCACACGAATGGCAATATCTTTTTCCAATCCCAACAATTGGACCTGAGAGTGAATGAGTTAGTGGATCAGCGGTTTCACGCAGAGGACGGCAACGCACCAATCCAGCGCCGTTAGGACCGATGACGCCGTTGCTATGAGCCTCGTCCACGATAAATTGAGCAGACCCGTTCGGAAAGACCTCTTTGGCCACGGCTACCAGCTCTCTCAGCGGGCAAAGATCACCCTCCATGCTATACAAGCTCTCCACGCAGATGAGGACTGACTTTTCGCCCGTGGCAAAGCCCGAGTCGAGCTTCTTGAGCGATGTCAAGACGTCTCGCAATGAGTCTGGGTTGTTATGAGTAAATGAAAGCCTGTGTGCAGCAAGGCTGACCTTGATCCCCACGCCGGTGCTTGCGTGAGAAAATTCGTCAAAGACAATGGCATCTCCGGGCAGCGCGATGGCCTCGAGCACGCCAATGTTTGCGTAGAAGCCCGAGTGGCAGATCCAGGCCGTCTCGGCGCCATGGAAGGAGGCAATCTGTTTCTCAACTTCGATAATGTACTCGTAGTTGCCGTACTGCACGCGGGATCCCGAAGCGCTGAGCCGAAAGTCTCCACACTGGGCGAGCTCAGCAAGAAACGCCTCGCGGATGCGACCGGTGCGGTTAAGCGAGAGAAAGTCGCTGGTCGTGAGGTCCAGGACGTCGTCATCCCAGCGAGGCTTGAGCACGTTGAGGCGAATCTTCTCTCGGTGGAAGTCCATGGCCTGTTCGAGCCGCTGGAAGAAGGCCGGTTCCGACTTCTTCATGGCCGGACGGCGGAGCTGCTGGCCTTTGAGGATCTCCTGGAAGAGATCATCAGAGTATACCATCTTGACGTAACAAAATAGCCGACTAGGGCTTGATAGTTTGTAGAGATGAAGCGGAATTGCAAGAAGCCTGGGCGAAATACGTAGTTCTGGGCGCGAGCGTGTATATAATTGCTTGCCACCTCCTGTTGGCGTGGTGCCTATATACTCATGGGTGCCATTGCTGCAAGAAGGAAGTCGTGGGCTTCCAGAACAGATAATGGCACAGTGAAGTTGACCTGGCCGCCTACAACTATCTTGAACTGTCTATCCGTGTCTGTCCATGTCTTTGTCCAACTTTACATATCAATGATGAGATGATTGGCCTGGTTCTGACGGGTACCAACGATCCAGCCTCGCGTTGGCTGACTATAAGTGGCTGACTATAAGTGGCTGACAGAGGGGCGTGTAAAATATCTTCCAAGTGTGACCCAATCCTGGCCTCACCAGGTGGCTGACTAGCGTCAAGAAAGCTGCACGCAGAGTCAGTAGATCTGCAATGTGAGCTCGCCATGGGTATGACTTCAAGGTGTGCAGGACATCTGCATCTGGCAATCTTTGTTGCCTCCAGTGCAGCTGTCTCAAGGGAACGAAACTGCTTCTTTGGCTCGACAATGAAGCAATACTAAACTGCCTGTCGTGGGGCGAGACCTCTTCCCTAGTTACCTAGCTCAGTGTATACACGCTCATATAAATATATACTAATACATATAGTTATATATATTTATAAGTATGCCTTGAGGAACTGTTCAAGTTAGTGCTCTTTCTAAGTGATCAAGACTGGAAAAACTTGACACCTTCTAGCCTCACTACATGCAATCTCCCCTTCTCATGTATAGTCAGAGTCTCTCCTCCTCTCCGGCCCATTATTCTGTCTTGGTCTCTGTCTTCACTTAATCTACCTCATACACTTCTCTTCCCAAGTCTTTGCCCCTCTCCCCTGGGATATTTGAGTGCAATGCCACTTCTTGACAGTGCCGACAAGGCTACCCCAACTAATGGCGAGGCCACGATAGATAGCAATGGCTATGCCAACAACCATAGTGGTATCCATACCAATGGTTACAGAAACAGTAGCATTGGCCAAAACGGTACGAACGGGGCCAACAACAACGGTCACCACCCGGATGAGCAGTCCATCCCTCATAGCAATGGTATAAGCAGCAGTAATGCCATCCCAAGAAACTTGCGATGTGAGCCCGTCGCCATCTGCGGCATGGCGTGTCGGCTGCCAGGCGGCATTCAGTCTCCCCAGGGCTTGTGGAAGTTTCTCATCGAAGGCCAAGATGGGCGAGGTCTAGTACCCAAGACACGCTTCAACATGGACGCCTACTACTCGGCGACCAAAAAGCCGGCGACAAGCATCACCAAGCATGGTTACTTTCTGGATGAGTCTGTGGAATTGGGCGCGCTGGACACGTCCTTCTTTTCCATGACCAAAACTGAGGTAGAGTGGCTAGATCCGCAACAAAGATTGATGCTCGAGGTGGCCCGCGAGTCAGTCGACGACGCCGGCGAGTCCAGCACCAAAGGATCCAACGTTGGCGTCTATGTCGGGTCTTTTGGCCAGGACTGGTACGATATCCTGTCCCGCGAGGCCTTGCAGCAAAACTCATACACCATTGTCGCGTCGCATGACTTCATGCTGGC
Organism: Tolypocladium pustulatum; assembly: GCA_024340155.1. Lineage (NCBI taxonomy): Eukaryota > Fungi > Ascomycota > Sordariomycetes > Hypocreales > Ophiocordycipitaceae > Tolypocladium > Tolypocladium pustulatum. The sequence continues at coordinate 35,543 of JALHBY010000271.1, forward strand.
GGAGCGCGTATCGCATGAAATGGATCTGAAAGGACCAAGGTGTGTACTTTTGCTGCTTACTGACAGACAAGCCTACCCGTCACGAGGCTAATTCTTTCCTTCTTGTTTCCTCGCGTAGTATCACGATCCGCACGGCCTGCTCTTCCTCCCTCGTCGGGCTCAATGAAGCATGCGCAGCCATCTCCAAAGGCGACTGTGAGTCTGCTATTGTAGGTGGCACGTCCCTTATCCTGGCTCCCGACGTGTACACCAGGCTATCGTACCAGGGTGTGTTGAGCCCCGACGGGTCATGCAAGACTTTTTCCGCCGACGCAAACGGCTACGCCCGCGGTGAGGCCGTCGTGTCGCTCTATGTCAAGTCGCTGAGTGCGGCTATCCGCGACGGCAATCCCATTCGCGCCGTCATTTCGGGCACCGCCACCAACTTTGACGGGAAAACGAACCCATTGACGACGCCGAGCGCGAGCGCGCAGGTCACTCTCATTCGCAAAGCCTACGAGCATGCTGGTATTCAAGACGTCGGCAAGACGGGACTTTTTGAGTGTAAGTTGCGTGCAGGCCAGCTTCTACTCGCAATCACAGCCGCCTCGACCCCAGTTGGCTCATATCACTAATATATTATAGGTCACGGTACCGGAACTGTGGCCGGTGACCCGATAGAGGCAGAAGCTATTGCATCCGTCTTTGGTGAAAAGGGCATCTACATCGGCGCTGTCAAGCCGAATCTAGGCCACTCAGAGGGCGCCTCTGGTCTCACGGCCGTGCTCAAGGCCGCCTTGGCTCTCGAGCATCGCACAATCCCGCCGAATATCAAGTTCTCTCCTCTCAACCCCCGCATCCCCTTTTCCAAGGCCAAATTGCGAATCCCCGAGGAGCCCACGCCATGGCCTGCAGACCGTGACGAGCGTGTAAGCATCAACGCCTTTGGAGTGGGAGGCTCAAATGCCCACGTTATTGTCGAGTCTGCAGCAGGCTATCTGGCTTCGCATCCAGATGTCGCTGCGAATGCTGCGAACGGCAATATTCCCCAGAAAAAGGCGATCACCAGCAACGAGCCACAACTTCTCCTCTTCTCTGCCAAGACAGCTCAGTCACTCAACGATAACGTCTCGGTTTACCAGACATTACTGGCCGACGATGTGACCTTGAACGTTGCCGACGTTGCCTACACCCTCGCCAGTAGACGAGAGCACTTTCACCATCGCACGTTCGCTATTGCCACCAACGATACGTTTGTCCGGGCTGCTGCCGCAACGAGCTCCAATGATACGTCTGCTTCCAGATCGATCGTCATGGTCTTCACCGGCCAGGGAGCTGCGTGGCCGCAAGTCGGGCGTGAACTGTTGCGCTCTAATGCCGTGTTTTCGCGCACCATCGATTCTCTCGGCAAGCACCTTGCCAGTCTCGGGGCGGATTGGTCTCTGAGAGAAGAGCTGCTGAAGCCCGCCAGGAGCAGCCGCATTTTGGAGTCCGAGTTCTCACAGCCGCTCTGTACGGCGCTGCAGGTCGCGCTCGTGGATGCGCTGTCCGCCGTGGGAGTCAAGCCGCATGCAGTCATCGGCCATTCGAGTGGCGAGATTGCTGCAGCCTACGCCGCGGGTGCTCTTACGGCACAAGAAGCCGTCGCCGCGGCGTACCTGAGAGGAGCTGCGACTAAGCCCAAGCAGCTGTCCAAGACTCAGACTGACGCGACGGAGGCTTCCGTGAAACAGAAGGGCGGCATGGCCGCGGTGGGACTCGGCTGGGACCAAATCAAGGAGTACTTGGTCCCCGGCGTCGTCGCCGCCTGCGATAACTCGCCTAAAGGCGTCACCATCTCGGGCGATGTAGACAAGCTCGCGTTGGTTGTCGCCGCCGTCAAGCACGCGCATCCGGACGCGCCCGCCACCACGCTCAAGGTCGAGCAGGCGTACCACTCTCACCATATGCTGGTCTTTGGTGACGCATACCATCAGTCTATGATTGATGCTGCTGTCGTCGGCCGAACGCCAGCCATCCCGTTCTTCTCCAGCGTCACCGGTGAGCGCTTAAATAACGACAACAACAATAGAAAGATCAACCCCCTGGGGCCGCACTACTGGCAGGCCAACCTGGAGCGTCCTGTTCTGTTCAAGGCTGCCGTTACCAGCATCCTGCGCTCTGACATAGCCAACCCAGTCTTTCTAGAGCTCGGTCCCCATCCTGCACTTGCTGGTCCTTTGCGCCAGATTTTGACGCACGAGGGAAGCAGCGCCGTCTATGTCTCCTCTCTTGTCCGTCGGCAGAACAGCGCCGAAAATTTGCTCCAGGCTCTTGGAAAGCTCTACACCTTCCGGGTTCCCGTTGATTTGCGCTCTCTAGTGCCTGGTGGCAAGGTGGTCCCTGATCTCCCGGCATATAAATGGGATCACTCGCGAACACACATGTTCGAGTCTCGCGTCACCAAGGAGTGGCTGAGCAAGAAGTATCCCGATCACTCCCTCCTGGGTCAGCGGATCCCCGAGAGCACCGATCTGGAGCCGGCGTGGCGCAATCTGCTGCAGATTGAGTTGGTGCCTTGGCTGGTAGACCACAAGCTCGGTGACGATATCGTGTTTCCTCTGGCCGGGTATGTGGCCGTAGCGGCCGAGGCAGGACGTCAAGTGTCCGGTATCGACGACGGTGTCAGCTTTCGCAACGTTATCGTCAGCGCTGCACTAGTACTGAGCCAAGATGCGCCTTCAGAGATTATCACTACTCTACGCCGCAAGCGCCTTACAGACAGCCAGAACAGCGAGTGGTGGGAGTTTAACATTGCGTCTTACAATGGCCATGTGTGGATTAAACACGCATCCGGTGACGTAAAGGGAGAGAGCATTGACCGTCAGCAAGAGAAGCAGAAGCTACAGGGGGAGGAGGAGGTTGAGCTGCCGCGAAAGGTCGACAGCGCCAAATGGTACGATGCTACATCGAGACAAGGTATCACATATGGCCCTACCTTTGCTGGTTTGGAGAATATCCGATCCTCCACGGGCTGGCCAAACAAGAGCACGGCTACCTTGAAGAATAATCGTTGGGGTGACGAGACGCAGCACCACTTGCACCCCGTAGTGCTGGACACTTACTATCAACTGATGAGTTGCGCGTTGCACGACGGCCTCGACCGCGAGTTCCGCCGAACGCTGGCTGCCCGCATCGATAGCCTGACAATATTCAGATGCAGCTATGACGACCTGCAAATTTCCGTCCGGTCTGAACCGACAAAGGAAGGTTACATCGCCTACGGCACCGTCTCGGCAGAATCTAAAGTCGTGATGCAGGTCGACGGCTCCCACTCTACGCTCTTTGAAGAGCCAGAGCCGGAAGATGACGCTTACTGCAACACCAGCATACCTATGACTGCTCGAGCGGAGTGGGTGCCTCACGTGGACTTTCTGGATTACGACAGCCTCATTGAACACAGCAAGGAAGAGCAACAATTGGTCATGGGCACCATTGACCAACTGGTGCAGCTCGCTATTCAAAATGTCAACGCAACAGCTGAAAAGACCGCCACGAAACCCCTTGGTGCCCATCTGATCCAGTATAGACATTGGCTTAAAGATCAGGCATCATCTACATCCACGACAACCGACCAATCCTTTGACGAGCTTGTTAAGAGTCTGGATGGCAGCTTTGCTAAGCATGTCGCTGTTGCTATCGCCGCCGTGGCTGACAACATTCAAGGGCTGCTGCAGGGCGACAAGACGGCATTGGAGGTCCTGAACAGCTCTGACAGCAGCTTTGGCAGCTTCATGGCCTTCTTCAAGCATCAAGTGGACGACAGCAAGTATTTGCGCCACGCAGGCAACACAAAGCCTAACCTTCGAGTTCTCGAGGTTGGTGCAGGCTTAGGAGAAAAGACGACGGAGACGATTAAGCACCTTTCCCGCAGCGATGGCACGCCTCTCTACTCGCGTTATGTTGCCACCGAAGCGTCCTCTGGATTGGTAAACACAGCCAAGGAACGCCTTAAGAGGTTGAGTAACTTTGAGTTCACCACCCTCGATATCACCCAGAATCTGGCGGACCAGGGCTTCGAGCATGGCCCCTTTGATCTCATCATCGCAACAAACGTGGTCAACTCTACTGGTGACCGCCTTCAGGATAGTCTGCGGAACCTTCGTAAGCTCCTGGCTCCCCGTGGAAAGCTCCTCCTTCAAGAGCCACGACCGGGGCTCACCTGGGCCAAGTTCGTCTTAGGCACCTTGCCTCGTTGGTGGTCCCACGCGTCGGAGGATCTCGACCGCGTACATGAACCTTTCCTCGGCCCGGAGAGATGGCAAGACGAGCTGGCAGCCGCCGGATTTGCCGTAGCGGAACGCGTTTCGTCCGCCCCAGACGCCCAACAGTGGACGACCAACAGTGTCTTCGTGGCCACGCCTCAGGCCCCCCAGACGCTGCCGGACAAGCGCATTACCCTGCTTACCCTCGAGGACAACACAGGAGTAGAGACGAGCCCAGTTGTGGCAGAGCTTCAGAAGCAAGGGTACGAGATAGACCGGGCCGCGCTGGGCCAGACCACACTTCCCGCCAACCAGGACGTTTTGGCCATGCTGGAAGAGGAAGAGCCATTTTTCGACACCTTTGGCGCCGATCAAATGTCTCATTGGAAGAAGCTGCTCTCTGACCTTGCAAGTGCCGGCGCCGGCCTCCTGTGGGTTACTCGTCTCTCGACGATCGGTCCCGTAGACCCGCGCTACGCTCCGGTGACGGGCCTGATTCGCACTCTACGCTCTGAGCAGGGCCTCGATCTCGGCTATGTCCAAACGGAAGCAATTGCAAACGCCTCAGGAGCCCGTGCCCTCGTCAATGTCTTGGGCACTTTCCTGGCCAGAAACGGGGGCGGAAGCGATGACAAGGATGACCTCGCTACGCTCGGCCCAGACTTTGAATACGCCATATATGACGACCAGACGCTGGTGAACCGTATCTTCCCGTTTTCTCTGGCGCAGGAGCTGGTCTTGTCACAAGATGCCTTGTCTGAAGCAGTCGTCACGCAAACCGTCCCAGGTCGGTTGAACACCATCACCTGGTCGGCCTTGTCTCCCTCGGCGCCTCAGGGAGACGAGATTGAACTAGAGGTTTACGCCAGCGGCGTCAACTTCCGCGACGTGCTGGTTGGCATGCAAATCATCCCCGGCCGCCATGAGCCCAAGTTCGGTTATGAGACTACGGGCATTGTGCGCCGTGTCGGGCCCGATGTTCGCAAGCTGGCCGTCGGAGATCGCATCGTCGGAGTAGGGGAGCGAACATTCACGACGCTGCTTAACAGTCGTGAGGTGTACTTTGAAAAGTTGCCCAGCCACATCAGCTTCGTAGAGGCTGCCAGCATCCCGACCATCTTCCTCACTGTTGTGCACGGCCTACGCGACCTTGGACGCCTGGAGAAGGGCCAGTCAGTCCTCATCCACAGCGGCGCCGGCGGCGTCGGCTTGGCTGCCATTCAGGTCGCGCAAATGCTAGGTGCGGAGATCTACACGACAGTGGGAAGCGACAGCAAGGTAGACTACTTGATGAAGACGTTTGGCCTCCCCCGAAACCGCATTCTCCACTCGCGCGACAACTCGTTTGTCCGAGACGTGCTTCGCGAGACCCAAGGCAGGGGCGTGGACGTCGTTCTCAACTCGCTCGCAGGCGAGCTTCTTCACGCCACTTGGAAGTGTGTCGCCAAATGGGGCACCATGGTTGAGATCGGCAAGCGCGATCTCATTGGCAATGCGCAGCTGGACATGGCCCCCTTCTTGGGCAGCCGCAATTACTGCTGCATCGACATTGATCAGATGCGTGAGGAGCGTCCAGACATGATCGCACGCCTGCTGCGGTCCGTAATGGACTCCTTCGCCGACGGGCTGCTGCAACCTATCCGCATGGACCGCGTCTTTGGTGCATCGCACGTCTTGGACGCCCTGCGGTATATGCAGCAGGGCAAGCACATGGGCAAGATTGTGCTGGAGATCCGCCAAGAGTCGTCCCAAAAGCTTCTGGTTGATCACATCGACGATAAGAGGACGTCGAGGGTAGCGCTGGACGGCGAAGCGTCGTATCTTCTAGTCGGTGGCCTCGGTGGCCTTGGGCGCTCCTTGTCTGTGTGGATGGTTCAGCGCGGTGCTCGACATCTCACCTTCCTATCTCGCAGCGCCGGCAGCGGCGAGCACGACGCAGACTTTGTTCGCGAAATGGAGAGCATGGGCTGCAGTGTCCAACTGGTCAAGGGAGACGTTACCAAAGCGGAGGACGTCGAGCGTGCGGTCAACGGAGTAGCAGCTCCGCTTAAAGGCATCATTCAAATGTCCATGGTCCTGCGCGACCAGATGTTTGAGGGCATGGGCATTGAGGACTGGAACGCTGTGAGCCGGCCCAAGGTGCAAGGCACTTGGAATCTACACAACGCCACTATAGCCCGCAACGTCAACCTCGACTTCTTCCTCCTCTTCAGCTCCTTGTCCGGCATCGTGGGCCAGGTCGGGCAGGCCAACTACGCCAGCGCGAATACCTTCCTGGACGCCTTCGTTCAATACCGTGCCGGCATGAACCTGCCTTGCACGGCCATTGACCTCGGCGCCATGAAGGGCGTCGGCTACTTGGCTCAGAACAGCAACGCCCACCTCCTTAAAAAGATGCAAGGTACGGGCTGGAGCGTAGTGCACGAGACAGAGCTTCTCGCTGCTCTGGACCTGGGCATGATGTCTCAGGCTACGCGAGTGCAACGCGGTGGTAACACTGCCATCATCTCCGCCGGCGATGCTTTCCTTCTCGGTCTTGTCCCGACTACGCCCCTCAACCAGAGCTCGGGTGGATCTCGTCTCAGCAGAGACGTACGCCTGGCTGTTTATCACAACCTCGGCAGCGCCAGCGAGAACCTCAAGGGTGGCTCCGCGCCTGGCGGCCTGCGGGCTTTCCTCGCATCCGTCAAGGCGGACTCTAGCGTTTTGCAATCTCCCGACGCTGTTAAGACGATTGCGGAAGAAATCGGCAAGAAGCTCTTCAGCCTGCTGCTGGTGGATGATACCAACTTGGACATTACCAAAAGCAATGCAGATTTAGGACTCGACTCTCTCGTTGCTGTTGAGCTGCGAGCATGGTGGAAACTGAACTTGGGATTTGATATATCGACACTTGACATGCTGAGTCTGGGAACCCTTGAAGCTCTAGGCGAGCGAGCCATTGAAGGCCTCAAGAAGCTATATGAGTCATAGAGCATAGTATAGGGAGTATAATATTACCTGAAATATCGTTGGTCATGACCCTGTGATAGTGAAATGTATAACGAGCGACCATGTTTATGCTAAGAGGAGTTACTACTCATCAACACATGTCAGTCACGGCCCAGTGCCATACGTATCGGGGCCATTAGATAGCAATTCGAGAATTCTCTAATGCTTCAAGGAAGTCAATAACTAGATTAAGCTTACTGCATAGATACCGAATATTGCCGTGGCTTATAATATATAGTCGTGAGGATTGAGTTCAAAAGTCGCCGTCTAACCGCCTGCGAACCTAGAACAGGATAAAAGGCTACTTAACAACCTCAGCGCGACCGACACCCCTACCCTTACGTTAAAGAATCGCTAAAGTTTACTCTCCGAGAGGCGTTATAGGTACTAGTTGCAAGACGAATAGTTATCTATGAGATAATAGTCGTGCTACGGCTAGATAGAGTAATACCTTACTAGATAGTAGGGTTTATCGTTAGCGTTTATATACTAGTACTATAGCTCCCTAATGATTAGTATTAATACTAGATAGGAGATGGAGTTAAAGTCAACGATATCTAAAATAGTCTCTCGGGTCCGAACTTTTGCATTAAGTATAGCTATAGGAGTAGAATAGCACCGTAATAAGCAGCTGTAATTAGCGCCACGGCAAGCCGCGTCCTCGCTTATTTATAGTATTCGACACCCGGCGGTTCCTCGTATCGACACGCTCGTTAATAGGGTTCCCGCGCCCTCTTCGTAAAGTCTATATTTCCTTTTCTTATAAGGAGGTCCTATATATTATAGCTTCTTATATTACTCTTAAAAGTTAGGTCTCTTAGGCCTTCTTTAGTTATAGCGCGTATGGAGAGCGCTTGCCTTATAAAGCCTTCGCATATACTATTATAGCAGAAGCGGCGCTAACCTCCTATAGCCCCGTCCGCGCCGGAATCTTCCTATAACTACTTCGAAGGCCGAGTAGATAGCATAAAGTTACTCCTTAGGTAGTTAGTAGTAGACTTTAAATAATAGGATATTAGTCTCCTCTGATATATAATCTAACTACGAAAATAGGGACGAAGGTAAGAGTAATAACAGGTCGTACGAGCTATAGGTAGGTAAGTTATATCTAGCTCGCTTCCTTTAATCTCGGCGATTACGGCGTTGATTATTACTATATAATAAAGTCGCCCGGACGGTATAGGTAAGTAGTAGCAAGCCCTAAGGGTTAAGTAAATTATAAATAAATATATTAAGAGCATATAGCTAGGATAATTAGTACTGCTAAGGCTGCGGACCTAGATAGTTTAGCCTTATTAGCTATAGAAGATCTTAGTTAACTAGTTAGTATAACTTAATATTATATCGATAACGAGTATAATACCCTCTATAGAAAACCGCTATATAAATACCAGACCTGCTTATAATTATAGGGGATAGCCTAACTAGAAGGCCGGCGGTATCTAGCGCTAAATACTAGGCGGTAAGGGGCGTTATGCCGACGCGCGCGGCTATAGGGGCGGGAACAGGGGTCCTTAAATACCTATCGCTAAATACCCCCTAACCCTAGTAATACGTCGCGCGTTATATATGCCCTCGCTCGGTCTATAATATATACTGCGTAAAGCTATCTATTTATCTATCTATCTATCTATCTATCTATCTGTCTATCTATCTATTTATCTAATCTATAACTTAATTTATCTATAAATACCTCTTCGGCGTAACCGGTCCTATAAGAAGAGAGATATACTATATTAAAGCGCCTACCTATATATATATATATATATATATATAGGGACCTATACCCGGGGTTATAGTATATAGGACTAGCCGCCGCAGTCTATAAAAAAGGTTATTATTACTAACCCTATCTTACTATACCTTAGGTAATATAGGCTAAGTATAAGGAGTATATAAGTTAAAACTATATAATTAAGTAATAGGCAATGTCTAAAACCTTAGAATATTAAATCTATAAAAGCTATAAATCTATAGCTATAATAAAATATAGCTAACTAAAGGCTATATAGCTAGCGTATAGAAAGAAGATATATATATATATATTTATTTATATATATTTATATTTATTTATATATTAATATATAGAACTAGTTAATCTATTACCTAGCTTACTATACCCTTATATACTAAGTATATAGGTTTATAATCGCGTTATTATTAAGATACTTAGCTAGGTAATACCTTAATATTATATATAAGGTAAGGAACGCTATCGTCGCCGAGTTTATAAAGCTTAACTTAGACAGGCTAGCGGACAAAGACCTCTAATATAGCCTGTTAGACCTGACTAAATAATCCGCCCGTTTTTCTATATTTAAAACCGATAGACAGGGGGGGGGGGGGACTCTTATCGCATCGA
>JALHBY010000273.1:0-28999 GCA_024340155.1 Tolypocladium pustulatum
TAGGAGATCATGGCAAAGCTTGGGAAGCGGAATGTACAATAAGCAAATAGTGCCCTATTGGCTGATTGGCCACTGGGCGTAATCAATCTGTGTGTGTGTGTGTGTAGTAGTAGGGATTACAGCCGTTGTGCAAAGCGTTGCGGCATTTCTTGCAATCTGGCGACTGCATCTACAAGGAGCGACGCCACGAACACTCGAAGTCATTGCCATGGCCCCCCGTCTATCCAAGTCTCAGCACCAGCAGAACCTATCTATGATCGTCCGAGACTTCTCGAACAGAGAGATCGCCGACATCGTCTCGTGCACTCCGCGCGCTGTCCGTAGATTTCGCTCAACACATTCACGATTTGGAACGACGACCAAATCGGTGACACGGAAAGGACCCAACCCTAAAATAACTCCGATCATGCGTGATGCACTTTGCAATCGCTTGGCTAAGGAGCCAGACATGATACGCCGTGAGATGGTGACATTCATACGGGGCGCGGACATGGGCAGCCGACATAAGCGAGCTTGGAAAGCATGGGAGAGGTGTAGAATGAAGAAGACCAAAGTAAGCTCCTCCAGAGGAGGCTCTACATGTACATTCGGGCCTAATCGGTGGTGTGATGGCGAAGTCCCGTGCGAGCGTTGCAGAGATGACGGCATAGTCTGCACGATGCAGCTGTGGGCGCTTGTGCGGCTCCGCGGCCTCGGCTGCCTGTTCGTCTTCCTGACCGGGACGCTGCCGCCACTCCAGCGGGAATTCTGAGGAGGCCATGCTGCTGTAGAGCCGCCTCTACATTAGTGCGTCAGAGCAGCCAAAGCATTATTAGAAGTCAAAGAGACTTGCGGCGGCGCGGGTGCGAAGCTAGCACAAGGATCGGCAGGCGCACTCAAGAATACACGACCCACACAGCGATCAGCATGCCGCTACTCGACGCATGGATGCCTCCCTGCCCACACCTTGTGTCATTGTTTCAGCCAATTGTAGCCTCCCAGGAGGACGTGGGACGTCCTTGCGTTTTAATTATTGGTTTGAGTCGCCCTTGATGGAGTGGAAGATGCGCGCGAGCGGGTCGATCTTGCCCGTGCGAATATTTGTGAAGGCCGACATCACAGTGTGCCTGGTCTCATATCCAGATGATCTCACTGGATCGTGTCCGTCTATGACGCGTCTGCCTGTGACGTGTCAGCCTGTGATGTGTCTGCTTGTGACGTGCTCATGGGCCGTAGGGATAAATTTGAGTTAGAATGCGCCGCTGCGTTATTATCGACGACCCATATCGGTCATCCGAACGCAATTCGACCAATGACGTCGAACTACTCAACACATTTACGCTCGCAGGCGGGATCTGCAGTTGCTCCTGTGCCGAAGTCTAGCGCGCTTCTGCTTTTTATGTTAGACCTATGGGCTCACTCGATACACGTGCATCTTCTGGGGCATCGGAAATTGTGATGGCCCGTTGAACTTTTTAGAGAGAAGGCTTTATAGAGCAGAATGATTGGGCTGCACACGTCACAAAACGTCGGCGTCGATCTCTTGCACTGCATCATGGGTGGCGCGCAAATTAGTGTACGATGGGGGCTGACAGTCGTATGCAATCCCAACAATGTTATTCGATAGCTCAGCATGCATATCGGCGTATCAGAGGTCAACACGTCGTCCGACACTCGTAATCACTGCAATTATGCTGCATTCCCGTACAAGATACAATAAGAGGGACCAACAGATCAACTCAACAACATTGTACGTAGTTTGTGGAGTATATGCTTGGCTGCTTGGCTGCTTGGCTGTCGGAGCTGAATTATTTGGCGTCACAAGAATTGTCCGTTAGTTTATAGCTCATTCGCCCGTCACTAAGGCCAGCCAGAGATCAGAGTAAGAGGAACACGCAAACTGCCGCTGAACATATTGGTTATGAAGGACTTCATCCCGCTATTTGTTTCATCACGTATGGCTCTTCCCTCGGGAGACGCTGCAAGACGGATTTTCTTCGCGAAGATCTTGCAGGCAGAAGACGGCGATCGAAGGAGACGGTATGCTGATTGATAACGTCATGATGCAGTTGATCGGCCCACCTGCAGCTTCTGCTTGCCCACCCAGCCAGCCATCAAAATGCCAGACAGGGGCTGCGCAGATTTATGGAACCGATTGGAAGCCTACATACGGTAGTATGTCCAACTGCGCTGCCACCAGCCATTGCATAGATCTGCTGTAATTCACATAAGGAAGAAATAGCTACCTCTGCATAGAGGGCGGATGAGAGGACGACATTCATCTTCTCAAGCTTCATTGCTCTTTCTCCAGAAGTACGATGGAGTACTCTAACACGGTCGCAACGTGGGTCGGTGCTGCTGCGACTGTAACAGGCCTTGCGTCACTTGTCACGTAAGGTACTCTGATTCATGAACGGTTGGATCCTTTCTTCGGCCTCCGGGACGAAAAGTTTCTCGGATCTTGGGCAATAGTCCAGTCCAGGATTGGCTGGACACAGCTCTGGAAACCTTCTCTCCGGGGGCCAGTTATCCATGTTTCCCTGGCTGGGGGCTTTTGCGGTTACAACATTGTTCATCTGACCCGAAGACCTCACCTCTCTCCGGGTAGAGCGTCTTGGACGAATATTATGGGCGTCTTTCATCCCAAATCACCAGGACCCAACCCTTCGAGAAAGAGGGCACCAGCGACAGCCCTTACCAGCTTTTCGGTACAACACTGCACACCTGGTAGCCAAGTCAAAAACATTGATGAAGAGCTACATTCCCAAACAGCTCCTATCTCACAGTCCTATACCCCCCAAGCATTATCTTGGGCAGGCTTAGAGCTACAGCCTTTGATACGACACCAATTTGGAGCATGCGTACCTATCAGCCGCACCGCGTTCATCACGCTACTTTGTATTTCTAATGCGAGGACCATTTTCAGCCACTCCAGCGCGGCTGGTTACCGAGCTTCGTTTCCATCGTATGTTGGTCTTTGGACCGTGGAATGGCCAATTGGAGAACAAGCATTGGTGCGTTTATCAGCCCACGATATCCTTTCGGAGCCTGCCCTGGACCCATATCCATACTCCTTGCAGCAGCGGGTTGACCGATGCGTCGAGATGCTTGCGGGGATCCTCGATAATCGTGACGACCTTTGCCTGGCCTTTCCCGGGCGGAAGGCTGGACCTGGGCGTCTGGAATTCCAGTATCGAGGGTTCGCCGGCTCTCACGGGAGCCGCCATCTGTACAATATGTCAGGAGGGCGTGTGTACGAGGTAGATCTCCTGTTTCGACGGAGTATCTCTGAAAACGAAGTCGCAGAAGCAGATGCCCAATCTGCCACGGTACTTCGGCTCCCGAGTCTTGTTGCGGGCCAAACAGCACCACTGGTTGTGCCGCTAGAATTGTGCACGTTGCTACGGCAGGCACTCGACCATCTGCCATGGACATGTCTTTCTTGGTCTATGCACCGCGGCATGCGTGATATCCTTCTGGCATTCGGAAAGAGCGTCATGAATGCCCATCGGGTGGAATTGGCAGGTCTGCTGAGGCAGGAGGCAGTTCAGAAGAATGAAGCCCTGCTGTTGTCGAAAGACTGGGCGTTTAGACTGGTGAGGGGTAACATGCCGGACATCGTACATTCTACTGTGATGGCCGGTCAAGGCGATAGCGGGGACGTTGTTCGAGCTATCACTGAAGCAGCCAACCTGCTTGTGACGAAAGTAGGGGACGATTTAGACAAGACGTTCTTTTGGCGAGACCCCGAAATTTACAAGCAAGATGACCAGGCACCGCAACTTTCACTCACATCGGATGGTATCGTCGCGCTCACAAAGTTCGTTGTTCTAGAATGGAGCCAAGAGCTTGACTATCAGATGTATCATAATTTACCTATGACGCTTCTGGTGGTCTAGTTGCTAAGGTCAAGCTCAGTTGTCGGTCGTGCGCTGTCTGAGATGGCTCGGAAGAAGTGGTTTTTCCAAACACATGGATGAGTGTAACGAATGCTTCTGTTTGGATTACCCGTACATTTGCTTCATCTGTAAAAAGTCATTAAGCCATTTGCATGAGAATGCACCATAGCTGAGCTAGATTCTCACAACATTGCTGATGTTCATGTCGAACTGCCGGTTCAAAAGATCATATTGCATGAATATCTACAAGAGGATACACGACCTCACAGCGTGGACATGAGCTCCATAGCCGAAGATAAAGATCATCTAGAAAGAGATTTAATCACGCGGGCGGCTTTCACATGCCACTGCTCCTAACTAGCCGGGCAACAAAACCTGATTGAGTATTGTCCGGTGACTCGCGCTTTTCCCTTCTGATCGCTCATATGTCATGATCTCCACATGGGCCAAATCCAACTAGGGCGTGACCAACGAGCTGAAAGCAATCCGAGGGCATACAACAACAAGGCTAGGCAGACCAGCTGAGAAGTTTAAACCTTAAATTCAATGAACCGGGCGCGTGGAATAGCATTTGCTCAGCCAAGCGTTCAATAGCCTCGCAAAGCATAACGCGACGGGAACGTTCACATCCCTCACCCTGAGGGCAGTATATAAGTCACGGGGGGCCTCGTGTCGGTGGAAACACGTCATCCCCGTGGCGTACGCCGCTCGCACAGACGACGAGCTCTGGGGCAGGGTACAAGGACTGGCGAGTCGGGAGATCGATGACGGGAAGGATTACGTCGTATGGCTGGGTCGGAAGCACGGAAAGCCGGTGTGTGGGCAGGAGATGACGAACGCTATGGCCGTCTTTAACCTGGTGGTGGAGTGGCGCGAGGAGCGTACTACACGGTAGAGCCTCACTCTGCGACCGGCGACCGCGGAGGCCCCTTGGTCGTGTCGCTGCTTTCCGTGTCGGACCGCATGCAGCAACCTGCAGCGAGGCTCGCATGGCGCGGCGGCCGAGCATGCAGCCGGCTCGGCTGGCGACTCGTGTATGGAGGATGGGACGGGCTATTTCCTGCAGCTGTGGCCGGGCCCCCGCGACGATCGGCCGTGCCAACGGCGGTGGGACGGGGGTTTCGGTTGGCCGGATGTCGACAACGCAGGATCCCGGGATCCCGCAGCCGTACCCGTATTGCGTAGTATAAAGATATCGCTACCGGCGACTTATAGCTACCCGAGTCCTGGTAGATGCACACTCGCCAGGCGCTCGATCCATTCGGCGGCATAGAGGCAGCTGTCTCGATGTAGCGCAATACGATGCCCGGCCTTTCCAGTGTTGCTAATAATATGACAACAAAACAATATATTGCAATACATATGATATAGTATGGACACCCGTGATATTGTGCCAATACAATATGGACGTCTGTCATGTTGTGACAATATGATATGGACAACCCAATATTGAGACAATATAATATCGGCACGTCCATATTGCCCATATATTGCTTGTATTGCTTGGTCGCTTTTTGGAGAAATTTGGCACGTTTGTTGACAATTTTCCCGACCGATCTGCGAGCACCCTGACCAAAAACGCGTTAACAACAGCGCTGGACCGAGCCTATAGGGTGGCCCGTCGTGCACGCATCCAACCCGTTTCGCGTCCCGTCATGGCTGGGCATCAGCATGTCTCAGCTTGCACCCTCGACTACCCAATCACGCTCAGCATATCGGAAACACAGGTGCTCTGGATTCGTTCGAGCTTCATTCCCCCGTACTCTTCTTTCCCTGCCTTTCCCCTTAACGTCAGGATACCCGTTGCAGTCGCTCAGTTAGCTGTCGATATACTCGGTAGAGAATGCCACACACAGTCTCCATGCCTCAGCAGCGGCTTGCCTTTTTCCAGAGAGAACGAGATGCTTCGTCAATATCAGATGACGTTTCGGACCTGACCAGCCAGCCAAATTGTGACCCGGACGAGAGTCAAACCTCACAATGGCAATCGTCGCGACTTCGCCCGGGTTCGATAACCTCCTGCGCCAAGCCGAGAACGTCATGGGGTCTTCTCCCATATGCCGGACGAGGACAGAGAAACGCGGTATTACAACAAACGGACTGGGAAGTAGGAATGGCGCTGCAAGCACTGTCACAAGACGTATTCCTGTTCTGGCGGAACAGCAGCTCCCGCCAAACACCTCACGGACCCTCCTCCTGAAGGGCACGGTCTGCCAAAAAGCGCCCCACGATCCGCGAAGGTGACAAGCATCCGGGCTATCATCGAGCAGGCTCATCTTTCGGCCGATGATAATCCCCGAAAACACCGCCGTCTCAACGATCAGCCAGGAGACTCGGTCGACCCCGACAGACTTGAAGCCATATATGTGCGGTTCATTGCGGCTTGCTCCCTGCCATTTCGACATGTGGAGTGCCCTGAATTTCGAGCGCTTCTTGCCTATCTCAATGCCGATATCGATACTTGGCTTCCCGACACGCACGAAACCGTCAAGAAATGGATTATGCGGCAGTTCGACACTGAGAAAGAAAAGGTCAAGCAGCGCATACAATCGGCAACGTCAAGAGTCCATATCAGCTGCGATCTTTGGACCTCCCCCAACACATTGGCTATTTTAGGCGTAATCTAGGATGTGGTAGAGGACTGGGGCTTTGCTTCCAAGCTTGGCTATTTCGTGATGGACAATGCAGCCAACAATGATACGATGATGAAGTCTCTCTCCCTTGGTTAGTGCAACGACTTGTCTCGTCCGACTTACCCTAACATTCGCAGGCCTTTTACGTCGATTTGACATTCACTACGAAGCCAAGACACACAGACTTCGCTGTCAAGGCCATATCATCAACCTCACCGCGAAAGCCTTCCTCTTCGTTACGGACAACGAGAATCTCGAGCATCACGATTCGGGAAATTATGCGACTTTGAAAGAGATCAAGGCGTGGCGGCAAAAAGGCCCCCTCGGCAAGCTTCACAACTTCGTCGTCTTCATCCAACGGAGTGTTCAGCGCAGTCAAAGGTTCCTAGTTCTTAGCCGCAACCGTAAGCTTGTGCGAGACAACGACACGAGATGGAGCTCATGGTATACTATGCTGCGAGCGGCTTTGAACCTCCGAGAAGCAATAGATGGCTATTTCAACAAGTGGACGGAAGCAGATTGTGCGGGGGACGAGCTCTGCGCAAAGGACTGGATAGTCCTCGAGAAAGTCAAGGCCTTTTTAGAGAAGCTCAAGATGACTGCCAAGGCACTCGAGTCGTCGTTTGCAACCCTTGACAATGTCCTCTTGGCTATGGATTTCATGCTTGCGCAGTTTGAAGCGGGGAAGGAAGCACATAAAGACGATCCAATGATGGGACCGATGTACAACTCGGGCTGGGCGAAGTTGGACAAGTACTACCGTCTTACCGATGAGTCGCCTGCCTATGTCGCGGCCATCGTGCTCCATCCGTCGCACAAATGGCACTACATACAGGAGAACTGGAAAACAGAGTGGGTTGATTCGTCAAAGAAACTCCTGCAAACGCTGTGGAACGATTATAAACCCGTGGAGCCTGCTATTCCACTCTGCGAGACTCCGTCGACAACGACGAACGAGTTCTTGAACTGGAGGAACAAACATCTGCAGCCATCGCTCATCAGGGACGAGTATGAACGGTATTGCAAGTCTGAGCGGGTGTATGGTTTCACAAGCGCGCTCTCATGGTGGCTAGAGGAGACGCAGCGGAAGAATTACCCCAACCTGAGCAAGATGGCCGTGGATATACTATCGATTCCTGCAATGTCTGCTGAGCCTGAGCGACTGTTCTCTGGGGCGAAGATCACCATTACGGATCGTCGAAATCGCCTGGGGAGGGATGTGATTGAAGCGCTGGAGTGTTTGAAGTCATGGCTGGGGCTACAAGATATTGGTAGTGAATAAATTAACGAGACGTTCATGTGGGCTATTCATTTTGACTGTCACGTGCAATATACGGTATATATTGGCAATACGTCGAGTCTTTGGCAATATAATATAATACAGACAAATTTCATATTGCGCAATACAATATGGCTCAACCCCATATTGCGTAATACAATATGGCACCCTTGACAATACAATAATATTGTGAGGGGTCCTATATTGCCAATATACGTATTGCTTGTACTATTAGCAACACTGCATGGGCCTTGAGACGGTGTTCAAAGAGGCTTGCCCGGTCCATTCGGGAGATTCAGCCGAGACCCGCAACTTTACCGTCCCATCTATATCCAGAGACGCACGTCATATGGTTCTCGACGCCCATACCAAGTTTGCGGAGCGTATTAATTGAGTTTAGGCTATGAAAGTCTTTTAGCCTTCGGTCATAGTCATACAACTCGCTCTAGTCGAGTATTTTATCGTTAGCACTTACGGAAGACATTGATTGCTCGCCCTCGGCAACCCGCTCGGATGCTTGCGATAAGGAGAGTGCGCAGTCCAGTATGTCATGGCGCTGGCATTATAGTCTCCGCGGTAATCTCTCGTCATAGACCTGTGGGATTTGGGTTAGCGCGACTTAGACGCTGTCCCTTCAGCGGAGAGGCGGGCACAAGGGGCGATTGCCGCCATCGAGCTGTGATGTCGTAGACATATGCTGCATGCTAGGGACAGGTCATAATAAACTGAGGGCTGAGCTCACGCTCTCACATTGTGGAGTGCCATGTTCTGAGTCCTGATCGTTGGATGGGGAGATGATTGACTGCAGTATAGAGACCGTCTCTCGTCAATGATCAGTCTCCCTAGGTTCTCGAGGCTCTGCCTGCTCGGTTAGTGGAAATGAGGCCACAGGGGTTCCCGGCTCGGTTGGGCGGTCTGCTCGTTGCGCTCAGTCTGTCGCATCCATTGTATGTAGAGCTGAGCGACCATTCCTCGCACGTGGGTATTTTGGTTCCTGGTCCATGGCGCTAAGCGCCATGGACTCTCGTAGGGTATGCTAGGCATTTTGGGACGTTAGCAGCAAGGCGTCCGAGGTGATTTGTGCAATGCCTGAGCGCGGCTCAAGTCAAGTCATCGTGGCTGATTTCCCCGCATCGCTTGCAAGACGGTCGGCGGTCGCAACGATCTCGGGCATGGAAGTTGCAGCACTTATCGCGTTGGCTTGGTTTATTGGGGTTGTCAATGTGACAGGCTGGTCTGCTGAAGCCAAAAAGCCTCTATGGACTCGAGGTCGTTCGAGAAAAGAGACGATGAGTGTCTCGTCGTGTTCTCCGTAAAACACAATTTTCGTCCGTGCACGACCCCAGATACCGCACCCAGACATTGCCCCCAGATGCCGACCCAGCCTCGTACTATACGCCGTTACGTCTCAAGGAAAACGCCGTTCAACCAAGTAAGAATAACAAATCGCCTATTCCGTCTGTCTCTAATATGGAGCGGCCAGACTGAAAGCACATGAACGACCCCGGTCGCCGACTGTGGTTGCCCAGCGCATCCGGTTCGTTACCGCGACCGTCTGCCTTGGTTGTAATACTTTGCCGCCTAATAATAAGAGGTCTGCGACGAGTAATCTTCTTTATAGTGTATCTTTCGGTATCATTAGCCTTTCTATTATTAAGCTTTAAATCAGATATTACAGAGAACATTATCAAACAGTATTATACCCTTTAGATATCATTTGAATATAAAAGAGCTCTATAGCTCCACCATTCAGTTTCGATACGAACATCCATTAGTTTAGCTATGTGGCCAAATAGCTGAAAAGCAACATCCTGTAACATGTGCACCTCTTGATAAAACGAGGATTGAACTAGCAATATGCCAGGTTTAATTAGTCTCTTTTCATCTGCCTCAGCAAGAAATATCACCAGTGGTTCATTTTCGTCATCTACTGCTACAAATGACATAGCGCCGCAAATAAAGCGAGTCCATAGCTGGCCGACTTGCGCCAGTCCCAGCTCGTCCCGCTCGTTTTGGCATTGTAGGTTTACTGAAATAGCCGTCTTCGCAATGCCCAGTACCTTGTTCACATGGGGGCTCTTGCATGTAAGCCGCTGCAGCTTCACGTAGTGGTGTAAAGAAGTAATTAGAGAGTTTCCGACGTAGTCGAATGCCGTGCCGCAATGCATGTCTATGAGAGCCACCGCGCGAGCGAAGCGATGTATTGTCGCGGGTGAAATGTGCGGCATGGTGATGAAATGGACCCAGTCACCTTCAGGGGCAAGCTGGAATTCTTTAACTAGCCACGGTGGCGGACGCTCTAGCAGAGTGATGATACACTTCTCATTGAAGCGTGTTGGCAAGTTGATATTGTCAAGAAGCCTGCGCAGTAAGAATGCGTTCTCCAGGCAGTACTGCCAGATAGAGACAAGGTCATGCTCGAGATAGATCTGCTCAAACAGCCATGTTTCAAAAACAGCGCGGGGCTCGACGCTACCAGTGACTGCATCAAACTGTTTCGACGCACCGGGGCAGTAGCCTATAACCTCGCCAGACACCATAATGCCAAAGACTTTATGGTGGCTGAGCGTGACGCCTTGGACTATCGAGATGCCGTCGTTAGTGCATAGAGCACCTGGCGGCCCGAGACGAATCCCTTCGACGAGGAATCCAAGATCTAATGCGCCGTCGACGTGAATATATGACGGCATGGCTGCTATTTCTGCAAGTTCATTTCCGATCTCAATCAAATTATCCCGTCCTCCGACAAATGTAGTACCCAAATTGGCGAAAATAATCAGCTGATACGCTTCATTGTGAGACGTGCATTCAGCACGATCTGATAGAACTTGTTGAACCAACGCTCGTGGGATCATGCGGCCATACTCATCGGCTTGGATCTCGGCAAAACGTGGTACCCGTCCTGGCCTCCAGCGGCCAGACAAGTGGTCGCAATCTCTAACAGTCTTCTTAACGCTGTAGTGCGACGCCGATGAGAAGTAGACGAATCCGTTGTGATGTTGGGCGAGTGCGGTGTGGAGTCCTATCCTGTTACCCATGGTGCTGCCTGTGGTGAAGCAGGCTCCGAAGGGCTTTTGTGACTCGGGCGTTAGGAGGCCAAAGGCCCGCTTGCGCCTATTCAAAATATTTGCAGCCTCGACACGAGACCACTCCTCGGGAATTTTTACTGTGAGAAAGGGACCAATCGCAGGACCTAGGGCCGAGTAAGGGGCCTGGTTTAACGGATAACCGCATGAAGACCGAGCTGCAATCTTGAAGTCTTGAACCGTGCTGCGAATTTTCTGAGTAACGCCATACGGGAGGCGATAAGTAGATGAGATATGTTGCGATTGAATCTGCTGCGCAGTACGGGACAGTTCATCCTCGTCAAAAGATCCAAGAAGGCCGAGCAGTGACTTGAAGTCCTCAAGCTCAACGCTCGGCTGCACAGTTAAAAGAAATTTGCCTTTGCCTAATGCTTTGGCGCCGAGTTTGGTCAGTTTGTTTTCGGTGGACTGGCAGGCAACAAATATTGTCAGATCCAGCGCTGCTTCATAAGCATAGAACGAAACATTCCTAGCTCGGAGTTCGTCCAACAGTCTCAGTCGTCTAAGTGCGCAGCTTTTATAGACGTCTCTCAATCCGCTGTCTCCAAATCGAAGCTCTTGCATGCACAGCATCAGCGGACCGAGAGAGTCTCGGGATCCGCTTAGGGTGCTGTCGGTACCCCTGACATATTCCACCGCGGCTGGGGACTGATTTCCAAGAAGGTTGGGCTTGAGCACAACAACGGGCGGGGGAAACACATATGAATTTGATCCTCCGGCCACGATGGTGCTTGCTAATATCTCTCCGTCAATGATGCAGCCGGACACTCCGAGCTGTGAATGATGAAGTCTAAGGCGAGGTATCCCAAGTACTCGGCGGAGTTCCTCGTCGGCTGTCGTCATATAATCAAAGACGCGACAGGCGTCTAAGTGAAGGATGAGAGGGAATCTTCGGGAAATGCTATCAATGACTTTCACATCATCGCTTTCTCCCAACGTGTTCGCTAGTGTAGCCGCAAAAATGATGGGTCGCTCTCCATTTGAAGTCAAGCGGCCGATAGTGTCTTCGCATTCCTCTGACTCTTCGAGGATAATCTTATGCCATTCAAGACCGAACAATACAGATGCCGTTTTGGCTAGGTCTGTCTCGAGGTGTTGCGTCAAGAGAATGGGCTGCTGCGTGGGGCGCTGTCGTGAAAGCTCCTGTTTCAGCGCCCTGATGCCATAGTAATTGCCCTCACTCCAAGTCGTAATGTACCCAGAGGTATCAAGATTTGAAACTCTTCTACCCTTTGCCAATACAGCTACTCTCTCGAAGTTTTTGAAATGAAATGGCCAGCTGGTATTAGATTAGCGATAGTACCAATCTGGTGCGAATAAGCATACTCGACAGCAAATCGCCGCTCGATACTAACATCGCCAAGGCCAAGATGAAGCGGAAAGAAACATAGCTGTGAGGTATAAGGGGGATTGTAGATGTGCGGGAGAGAACAGTGGTTCTCACCTTGCGTCAATCTCTTCTGGAAGGTTAAGATTGTTATTATGCCACGGAAGGCCAGCGTCCCGAAGGGTTGCGGCCGTCTCCAGCCACACGCGGTCGAAGAAGGGGTCGAATGGTGCAGGCTTGAATTGACTCCACTTTTGGTAGAGCTGATCAGCCATTTCCAGCGTTGTGCAAAGTTCAGAGCTGGGTTCGCGCCAGCGCGTTATGATCGGTTCGTCGACCCACTGTGATCGTCCGCGGAGGAATGCTTTTGTTATCAACCCGGTGTGAGTTGAACCCAAATTCCCGGTAGATTGGCTTTCAGCTTGTTGCATGACGTTTGTCATAGAGAAGAGCTGTTGAGATGCATCTTCTAAAGCCTCAAATGCAGGTTTAGGCTCAGGTCTAAGGTTGGGGGTGAGACCGAGCTCCCTTAGCATCCACAGGACACTCGAATCGTGTTGCTCGTACTGGGAATCCTTCGGAGTCCGTGGGTTACTGTAGTCCGACAAGCTGGTACTCGGAGAAGATGACATATTTGAAGACTGGAAGTAGATAGTAAGCTTATAGCTCCAATGGCTACTCTATTGTTCAAAAAGGGTCAAACCTTGCCAAGGGAGCCTTTGGTTTTAAGGCATGTTGCTCAAGCTTCTATGTCTCTCTATGAGCCGCTACATAAGCAATGCCTGGCAGTGGGATATCCTGTAGAAGGCAGCTGCAATCATGGGATAACATTCCCTGCTTTGAGCTGAAATAACTAGCGGGCTTGCGAATTTGGAAGGTGGCATTGCATACGTTGGCTGACGTGGCTGAATGAACTTCTGCAACAACCCCCTGCCATATACCAACAAGCCCCTTGCGTGATAGAAGAGATTTAGATTATGAGTCGGCATGAAAATGGATCCGGGTAGCTCGGGAAAGACAACCCGAGTACAGGTTGACGCAATCATGCGTATTAATGAGTGGAGTAGCGCATCTCATTTCCGTGTTCTTATTATGAACGTGTTTGTAATATCCGCGCCTGTAAGCGCTATACATAGATAAAGCAGATCATCTGGAGGTCTCAAGGGGTAAAAGGAAAAAGACCGCAAATAAGGGGTTGCCCGCATGATGCAATAACAACCCCTAGAATCAACTCTCTTAGGGCTGTTACCTAGTCGTAACTCCTCGTTTACTTACAGCAGGTTATCATTTGATGTTTAGTAAAGCGAATACAAAGAGCTTACAAAACTTTAGAGATGCAGATTGAGCCATAGGCTGGGTTAAGGGACCTTTTCAATCTCTCATTCTCTATCACCGACCTTGCCTGACTTCGGGCTAGTTCTGGCTATGCATACAATTTGAGTTGAAGTTTTCCAAAGGTTATCAGCAGTGCACTTTTATAAATGAGATACTAAGGTTGTTTACTCCGTTTGAGACGCGCAATGTATGTTCTATTTGTTCTTACCCTAAGATTTTAAGCGTCTGGGCCTTTGCTGGGTTATAGGAAGAAAAGTAGTCGTCCAGAACCACGTCTTCTGCAGTTAGTTTGTGAGCGTTACTTTTCAAGTTGGCATATCGGCGGAATATCAACCCAATCGTCACATAGATCTCGTCATATGCCAAGCTAGGCGAATCTTATTAATCATGTCTGCGTGGCAAGGATATAAGGATTCTTGGCAAGATGTTTGCGCTTACTTCATGCCAACACAAGCTCTGCTACCCTTTCCAAAGGGTACAAAGCATTTTTGTAAACGCTGAGGGTCGCTGACGTTGATCCATCTGTCCGGATCAAAGTTGGTCGGGCCTGGGAAACGCTCTTCGTTTTGGTGGAGCAGCCAGGAGCTCATTGAAACAACAGACTGCGAGACATATCAAACTTCTGTCATCAAACTTGTGAACGTGCTGAACATACCCCAGCCGGAAGATAATAGCCATGAAACTCGGCTCCACCCTTGGGCACGACTCGAGGAAGTCTTCCAACCACACCAAACGAGAGTCTCAGCCCTTCATTGATCACAGCCGTCTAGAAAGGTCAGCAACTTACTTCAATTGAATCCCACTCTAGCGCCGCTTTCCAGAGTCTCACCAGATAGGGCAGCTTTTCAAGTGCCTGGTATCTCATAGTTTCGTTATCGTCGGGGAAAGCCGCCTTGAGCTCCGCATGAAGCTTGTCATAAATCACGCGGTCCGCGAAAACATGCCGACAGATCGTAGTCATGGCGTTGCCGGTCGTATCGGCAGCCGCGGTAAGCACAGTGTATGCCTCATCCTCCAGATGAGCCACAGCGGCTGGCTTGCGCCGATCGTCGGGAGTCATGAGAGCTGAGAATATCGTTGCCCTGCCATTCAGGTCGACGGTTCCGGCGTCGAGCTGTTTTCCAATATTGCGCAGACGATCGTTACAGTGCTTGTGGCAAAGATGTTAGATAAGGGCCCAACATGAGTTTAGGAGCGAGTGCCACCTACGCGCTGCATGTCCATAACGTTGGACATTGGCGCACTAACAATTCGGACGACAGACTCAGGCAAAGCTCTCAAGACTGTCTTCAGCCATGGCGCCTGGCGGAAGATCCAAGCGGCAGGCCCCAGGCGAAGTACGAGCATAAAGAAATCGTATCCAAAGTCTGAAGTATCCAACAAACCGTAACTCTGTCCAAAAGCATACTCGGTAATCACGTCAATAGAAACAGCTCGCAAGGCATGGTGCAAGTCCATAGGCTTGTTGGCCATTATTGCATTGTCAATGGCACGGCAAAGGTTCCGAGCTTTGTCTTGCACAATATCCTCGAGCTCGATCACAACCTTCCGCGAGAAGAAGGAGTTGAGACCAGTGCGACGTACGCGGTGCAATTCATTTGCTGGAGTGGTGAAGGAAGAGTTTTCGTTGCCAAAAGCACCGTAATAATTAGCGTCTTTGCTGTACCTGCTTCCGACATGGTAAATCTTGTCATAATGGTCAGGATCGCTGAGGTGCACCTCATCAGGCGTGATGCGAATGATAGGGCCTGGATTCAGACGCAGTCAGATGGGATTCAGCCAAGTGCGTGTTCCGCTAGACAGTACCATATATGTGATGCAATTGCTCGATACGGAGATAGAATCGACTACCACCCACGAAACTGTAATACGTCTGGTAAAGCCATGTGACGGCCGCAAGCTTGGGGCCTGGAACATTGGCTAGAGGGTGAAAGTAGAGCCTGTAAAGTACATTGCCAAATACCGATGCTAAGATGGCTGCAAGTAAAAGATGGAGAGGAGTAAAAATCAGAAACGAGGTCACAAAGCCATCCGGCATGGTTCCGACTTTGATGA
This sequence comes from Tolypocladium pustulatum, assembly GCA_024340155.1. Taxonomy (NCBI): domain Eukaryota; kingdom Fungi; phylum Ascomycota; class Sordariomycetes; order Hypocreales; family Ophiocordycipitaceae; genus Tolypocladium; species Tolypocladium pustulatum. The sequence goes on from JALHBY010000273.1 coordinate 15,594, forward strand.
ACCGCGCTACAGTCGTTCACTTTGGTTTGGTGTTTTAGTAGGTAGAGTAGTCTCTAAGCGGCAGAGAAGCGACAGATGGTGATTGCAAGTTCAACTTCTCCAAACTTTGGCACAAAAGCTTCGGACCTGCTCGCTGACAGCAGCAATCACGCTTTGCTTTCTTGAGGGACTAGGTTATGACTCTTGGGGGGGGGGGAGGGCTTTCCCCTCCTTCTTTCACATCCAGCAGCTCTACGAAGCATTGCCACGGTTACGAGTAGTACTATGCACATGGGTACTCCCTTGCTCGGCGTTTGCCAAATTCAGCGATGTCACCATATGCAGTTATGTCGTCGCAATTGAGTCAGATGTGACCCAATATCTTACACTCGTACCGAGGTGCATTAGCGTAGACTACGTGTACAGAACTTGAGCTGCACAGTCAACAGGGTTCACCCCTCCGGGGTACGAACATCAATGCAAGGCGCGAAAATCCCAGTTGAATCAGCCTCGATTAGCTTTACGTAGTACTTCTCGGTCAGAATCGCGCATACGCGTCTGTTACAGCACAAAGCATATAGACTGACAAAACGATTGCTGTCTTCAGCTAAAAGTAACTTATCATAATCCAATTCCGGCGCTGGGGATCCAAAACATCAATATGAAGTCAACGATTGAACTCGATTTGACTCTCAAGGAGCTCTATGATACAAGCTTGGGAGACCATGGAGAAGTCTTTCTCGTCTACACGATCCCGACAGTTCGAGTCCAGATGACTCGAGGCATCCCCATCCCTCACAAGTACGCATACCAGGACCCTCTGTCGCACGACGACAGCGGCATCCAAGCTCGAATCTTTTCTCAGGTCGTGCCGCAACTGTTCGGTATCATTGCGGGCAAGATGAACCTCGTCATGTTCGATCTGGACGTGCCAGGTAGCAATGACATAGATCCACAACCTCGAGCGGATACCACGGATGTACTAGGCCAGGTCTCCGAACACCAGCGGCCCATGGTCACATACGTGCGGAATGCTTCGGATATTGTGCTCCCTCCCACGGCTGTGCTTGCCGTGGCCAACCCTATGGACTGCCTAGAGCACTTCCCTGCGGCGGTGGCTCCCGAATCTCATTATCGAGCGCTCTCAAAGCGAGAGTTGCTATTTTCGGGTCTGCCAACGCCGCCGTCGGAGGTTATCGATACCAATCTGAATGTCGACCAAGTTCAGGAGCCACAGCTTCGAGCCGCCGAAGTAACGCGCATGCTGAGTGTCATCGAACAGCGGCCTCTGCCATTTGTCGTTAAGCTCCCACAGGCTCTTTCTGGCCAGGGAACCTTCCTTGTGCGTAGTGAAAGCGAACGGTCAGCGACATTGGCAGTCCTCCGCCTAGAAATTGACAACATGCTGCGTCAGCTTAACCACTCAAACAGCCATTTGCACCCGGCAAGTCTTGTTGTACAGCAAATGCTTGCCGGCTCAGCCATGGCTATATCTTTGTTCTTGCCCAAGAGTGGGGATCCCATAATGACATCATGCTGTGACCAATTCGTTGATGTTCACGGTCATTGGGATGGCGGACACATTGACTACTCTCAACAATGGCGTCTAACGGCAGAATATATGCCTATAGCGAAAGCTATTGGGGTGTACATGCACCACCTTGGGTATCATGGCCCGCTCGGCGCGGATATTATGACTGGTGGTGATGGGGAGCATTTGGTCATCGATCTCAATACGCGCGTGACGGGGTCACATCCGCTCGGCTTTATGAAGCGCCACTTCAGCGTCGCTCGGGGCTTCAACGATGCAGCCGTCTTCTTCCCCCTATTCCTTAACGTTGGCTTGTCTGAGTTCAAGAGCAAGTTTAGCACCGAGCTGATGGAAGGCAGGATTATCATTGGAGGCTGGTGCCACGAAAGAGGGGGCAGGAGCAGCGTAACAACCATCATACTGGCAGGGGAGGACCAGAAAAGTCTAGGAGCCCTTGCGGAACGGGTGAAGGCGCTTAAAACGCCTGGCTACTGACGAGGCTCCAGTCTGTCCACTTCCTACTTGGGTGCGGGTAGTCACTCCTGCCCAGCCGAGACTAGCATAGAAACCACATGCAGCTACTTCATCCTTTTGGCAATGCACCCAAGTTATAGATGGGGTTAAAGTCAATCAGAGCGCCGCGGTATTGGTGTCATGTACTTCAAAACACTGTCTGTGCCCACAGCCCTAGAGGCACGGGAAATTCTGCTTATTACGAATACTAACGTGGCTCTATATTAGATCGGCACCCACTACGCCATACGTCAGATAAAGTCTCTGGGGAAAAGTGGGTTCGGCCTCACTTGCAGCGTCAGCACTAGCACTGTAAGGGCAGGTAGAGCAGCCTGGTCAAATTTGTGGAGGGATGTTGGTCGCAATAAGGTCTCGGGGCAACGAGGGGAACATCCGGGTGCCCACAGAGACCCCATCAGACAAACATGTGGGGCTTATCGTCGTCGCCCCGCAATTAGGCTCATCGAGCTAAGAGTCATGCTGTTTGCCACATCATTAGCCTTCCCGCGTTCCCGCCCATGTCGCCTTCCCATCGGTCTTTGCCCCAACCCCACAGCGGAGTGATGGCATACTCGTGTACCACCGAACTACAACTTCCGTCCACTGAACTCCTACGCTTTCTTCTCACCAACTGACCTCTCTGTACTAAAAGCGATCTAGTCTTGCAACGCCTACTTGAAAAATTGGCATGGTTTCTACTCCGCACCTCCCGTCTGAAGGTCTCCAGGGCACCCCAGCCAACAATGCTCAACGCAGACAGCAAAATGTCGCCGAGGAGGAACGAGAGGGCTTGGACGCCTGGCTGCAGGCCCTCGGCGCCTTCCTAGTCTATACTGCGACATGGTAAGCCTGCTCACAGCATCTCCCAGATATGAGCTGCGTGGCTCATCTTTTCTTCGTTCTAGGGGCCTCTTGAGTGCCTATGGCTCGTACCAAAAGTATTATGAGACGACGCTGTTAGCTTCCTCGCCTTCGACCGCGATTGCATGGGTCGGCACGTTACAAGGCGTTATCCTCATCTGTAAGCTACACTTCCACTATGGCGACGTAATGACAACAAGTCGAAACGAAGACAGTCAGTGCACGCGGCTAACGAGGCACATAGTGGGAGGCGTCGTGACCGGCCCTATCTTTGATCGCGGCTATATTCGAGAGCTCTTGACTACGGGCACCATAGTCACAGTATTGGGTGTCATGATGCTGAGCTTGTCCCACGAGTACTATCAGATCCTCCTGGCACAGGGCCTCTGTGTCGGCGTCGGAAGCGCAATACTATACGTCCCTAGCATCAGCCTCGTTGCATCGAGGTTTCAACGACGACGTGCTTTGGCAGTCTTCGTTGCCACCTCGGGCACTGCAGTTGGTTCGTCCATGCCCATCTCACCGCCTTCGATAAGCTTCGTCGCTGAACAGTTTCAGGCGGGATAATATATCCCATCATCTTCTCTAAACTCCAGCCCACGCTTGGCTTCGCCTGGGCAACTCGAATTCTTGGCTTTGTCACGCTTGCGGAATTGATAATGGCCATGGCCATAATGTTGCCCGCCACAAACGGCAAGGCTCCTCATAATGTCCGCTCCCTGCTAGATCCCACAGCTTTTCAAGACCCCGCCTTTATGGCATTCTGCTTGGCTCTGTTCCTCATGTGGATCGCCTACTGGGTTCCCTTCTTCTTGCTCCCGACCTTTGCACAGTTCAAAGCTGGCGCAAGCTCGGATCTTGCCTTTTACGTCCTGGTCATCTGCAATGCATCAACTATCCCAGGCAGGTATATGGCGGTGCCATTGTCAAATAGATTCGGCCCCGCGCGTACTATGGCTGGCTTCGCGTTTGCATCCAGCGCTTTACTCTTTGGCTGGGTCGGAGTCATTTCTATTAACTCTACCATTGTCTGGGCCGTGCTAATTGCTCTGTTCATGGGGCCGCTGGCAGTCATATATCCGATCATTCTGCCGCACTTATCGCCAGATAAAGACCTGGTCGGCACACGCATGGGCATATCATCGGCTGCCGCAGCTCTTGGAACATTGGTCGGCTTCCCTGTTACAGCTGCCCTGAACGACATTCAGACGGGGAGCTTCTGGAAAAGCCAGGTTCTGAATGGTTGCTGCATGCTTAGTGGGGCTATACTGATGGTTTACGTCCATCATAAGATGCCAAGGGAGTCTTGATCGGAAGTGTCGGGAGTGTAGGAAGAAACGAGCAGTTTTACTTTGATGAAGCTTTAGCATAATCTGAAAATTTCTGCCCTATTCCACTATCACTTCTCGCGCCTCAATTCTCTGACTATGTTTTAATTCTGTTACTACACTCCTACAGCCTCAAACTTCGGCCGCGTCTGCTGAGCACCAAAGATAAAAGCCGCCCCAACCGCCATCGAACAAGCGCCCCATATCTGCATGTAAACATAGCTCCCATTTCCAACCTCTATTAGTTTGCCTGCAAGTGGCGGCCCCGTGAGTGCCGCAATGGAACTAATTGTCAGTATCATGCCCATACGGGTGCCCATCTTGGTGAGATCCTTCGTCAGGCTGGGCAGGCAGGCCATGCCAACGCTTTGAATCCCTCCACAAACGAACCCAAAGAGGACTGAAAATACAATCAGACTAGCGAGACTCTTTACGCCAATCCAGCCAATATATAATATAGATGCTGAGGCTATGAGCAGAATGAGTGTCATGAAAGGACCTAGGTAAGCGTCTGAGACGAGTGCTGGAAAGACGCGTCCTGGACAGCCAAAAGCGTTCAGGATCAGCAGTAGAGTTAAAGAAGTATTATCGTTTATTCCAAGAATTGAAGTCCCGTAATGATTGATCTGGAAGTTGTGAGTAGGTTGTCATATTCGTGACGTTTGGGCGGCAGCTTACATAGTTGGAACCAATGAACACAGACCACACAAGAAGGAATACCCCGACCGCATACAACGAGTAGGGCATTTCTTTGAATGCTGAGAGCTCAAGAACTGGACCACTCTTGCGCGGCAGACAAAACTCTTTAGCCAAGATTATCACTATCACGGCGTTTGAGAGGACGACAAATGCCATGCAGCGGACCGTCCACGGGAACCCTTTTTCGTAGAGCATTTGCTTGGCAATGATAGGAAAGACAATTCCACCAGTTGCAGACCCACTCGTGACTATGGCAATAGCCAAGGCTCTCTTTTTGGAGAAGTATGTTGAGACACATGCCATTACGGGGCAGTACGTTACTCCCGCGCCGATTCCGACACAGACGCCTTGCGATAACAGCAGCTGCCAGTACTCTGTCGATATCGACGCCATAAACATGCCAAGAGCCTGAAGAAATGATCCGACGATCAGCATGTGGCGAAAGTATCCCGCGTCGAAAAGGCGGCCTGACACCGTGCTCAGAGCGAAGAGTAGAAAAATCTGTACGCTTCCTATCCAGGACGTCGAGGACAAACTATACCCCATTTTGGCATTGTAGTACTGCTCGAAGATGCCATAGCTGTATGTGTATCCGAAGGTGTTGAATAGCTCCAGACTGCATGCCACCGTGTAAGTCCAGAACGCCACGAGGGCGATAGTGTTTACCGGCTTCTTGTTATTGGAATGTAGACTTACTGGGCAACGAAAACCTGTACCCAGCCGTAACCACCATCTGGTGGTTCCAACGCGGCACCAGAAGGCTGTTGGCCTCCGGGCGAGCCGACCTCGTCTCTCAGCTCAACAAATGTAGCCATTGAGGGGGTGGTAACGCGCGGGGGCAACCTCAGCTGCCTCTAGTAAACTTGGGGATAAGAGTTGTCAGCTTCGGCCGGTACTCAGACGTAGGCCATATAACCCTGATGGGCAAGCTCGGTTTGGAAGGTAGCTGTCGAAACTATAATGAGAAACATTACATTACAGATAAATCCTCAACAACCATGATTCTCCTTTGCCCCCACTTTCTGACGTGGGATTACTCAACCCCGGCGCCAACTCCAGCCGTCCGCTCGAGGGTAGCTGCATAATTTGAGGCTGGAATGGAAGGTAAGAGATGGCAAATTCGCACGTGCCAACCGCAGAATTACTTTTTCGATCACTGATTCGCTCGTCAAAATTGACCGAAAGCTCCGGTGCGAGGCACGCGCATAAGTTCCCGTGTAGTTGCCGACTTTAAAGCGGTAGATGTGTATTGATGACGACCGACCATGCAACGGAATCTTGCCGGCCGAGGCAAGGGAAGAGTTTTCATGCTTACCGCGCAAGGCAATTTAGCGCCTTGCTCGTCCTTGATGCTAGTTGCATAATACGAGACTGAATTTGGTAGACACACGAGCCAGGGATTCATTTTCTCTAACAATGCACACTCCCAGCCGTCCAATTCGATGACAGGACTGTGCGTCTGGGTTTTGCGCATTTCACTCCTCTGCAGCGCATAATATGCCTTCCCGTTACGTCTATTGATCATCTCAGCACTAATTAATCACGCGATCCACGCTGTTGGCACCTGAGGGACCAACAAATGTCGCAGTGAGCTATTTCTGGAAGCCAAATGAAGGGCCGAGACGCCGTTTTTGCCCCTTTCCGGCCTCGTTAGACACGAGGATCTTTTGTCATAGAGAAGAGGTAGGTAAGCGGGCCACGACGCCAATCGGCTATCCCCCGTGCAAGGCCACCCATGATCGCCGAAGGATGGACCCAAAACAAGGTGGCGTCCCTAAATTCTATCGGTAATGCATTTTGTCACAAGCCTAGCCACCCCATAGACACCCCTCAGTACCTGTATACACTCAGAAAGTCCACAGGTCCCACCCGCCCCCCCCGCCCCCCCCCCCTCTACCCCCACAGCAATGTCTGGCAGGGGGAAGCAAGCCTATCAGCATTCACCTTAAAATGACCTGTGTAACATACACGGCTCATTGTTGGTTCTCCCACACAATGAGTGGAATTGAGACATGTGGGACAGCTGTGAATCTTCGAATTTATGCGGCACTTCCTCCCTTTGCTGGCACTGTATCCTGTGTCTTTGCCCCGCACTCTTCTTCTCGGGGCTGTTCCCATAGAGCTATGCTAGACAAATAGTTCAGGGGAATTCCAATTTGAAAGTACGAACTATGAACGTGCCACACCTCTCGAGAGCTCTAGTCTTTGGTGATCTAGCTTTTTGGACTCGGACTGTTTCTCTAACGCTTGTAGCAGTAGCTCAGGATACCACTTCTCACCAACTTTTGGGAAGCTCGTTAAAAAGGTGACAAAGACACTATCCCCAACGCAATGATTAGAAAGTCCCGAGAAAAAGCTCTCGGCACTCGAAGTCACCCTCTGGCCGTGCACTAAGTCTCTGATATGCAGCGGAATATCCAGGGACAAGTCTTCCGGCATAAGACGAAGGTTCACATGTTGGAAGAATGGAATTGACAGCCGTGGGCCGAGAGGTTTGCCGTCTTGATCTATAAACCTTTCAGAGTTGAGTATTACACGGTGCGTCGTAGCTGTGCAGACTCCGTGCGTAATCATTTCGAGTAGGCGGCCGATATTGATCACTAGAGTTCCTGGAATGGGAGGAACCGGAATCCATTTTCCCGACTTGTTCTGGACCTCGAGGCAGTTGTGTGGTCCCCCTTGGAGAAGGTATGTCATGAAAACACCGTCTTTATGGGGACCAATGCCCTGACTTCCGTCTTTTGCGGCTGAATTCATTGAGGGCGGTAAATATCTAGTAACTTTCAATCGACTGAACGGAGGCTCGCCGAGGAAGTCGGTTAAAGAAGTTCTTGGCATATCTAGCGCCTCTGCAATTAACCCAGTAAAGTCTGCAGACAGATTTTGCATCTCTGAACAATAGCTTTCAAGAGCTTGGCGAAAACCGGGGACTGAGTCGTCATTTGGCCACTAAAAGATGGAGTACTTAGTTATGGAGATAGAGAGGGCTGGAAGATATAATGTACCTGACTCGGCCCTTGCAAATGCAGATATGTGGGCTCGTCTACTCCAGCGACAGGAAGGCTGGGACCGAGCTACAATGCGCAAAACAGCTGTCAACGGCGAGACTATCTGTCTGAGTCAAGTCAAACGTACCATGAGCGAATCATTATGATCTGTCTGCGAAGCAGTGCTTTCACTGTTCATTCTACTGTATCCAAGAAAGTGTCTGCTGTGGACGTTCTCGATCTCAAGCTTCTTCTCTAATGGAAGGTCAAAGAATTTCATAGATACCCGTAGGGCATCTTGCTGTAAGTGTTCCGGGATCGAATGGTTCTTCACATAGAAAAACCCTACTTTCACAAGGGCAATCCTAAGCTCCGAGAGCAGTCGCAGCTTAGTGTCAGGAGAATGCACTAATGAAAGGTCTAGGGTTGGAATCGAGGTAAAATCACCCTCCATGATGGCTGGTATGAATGATTAAATTATATGGATAGGTGAGTTTCTGTGAGGTTAATCGTGGACATGCTGCTGCTCTCTGCGGAGCGTTTTAAGTAGCTCAGTCCATCACATGGTCTTTAGGTAGAATCGGCCGGTGCTCGCAGTTTCCGATCGCCGAGGAGGGCGTACATGTGCGTGCGGAACTACATGTGGGGGCAATACTGCGCGGTCAGAGATGCGGAAAGCATCGGCTACAGTGATACATTGCTGCTTTGAAAAACTCAGGGTGTAGTAGCATGCCACTCCGTAAATAGAAGGAGTCCTCAAAAGCCGCGATTACGCGGCCGGTCGTAGCCCAGACTCGGAGTCGTCGTTCGGCGTTGTCTTCATACGTGATTGATCGTCATACATCCGTAGTTGGTCGAGTTGCTTATGCAGTTGGTTGTAGTGCGTCTTCGGACATCTGTCATATGTGTGCCTAACCCCGGTAATCCTCGTGATAATGCAGTTGCATCGTCGTGTTCTTTTGGAATGACCTGCATATGTGGTTGTCAAAGCGCCTTCTTAATTAGGCGTAGCCTATATACCCAGGTGGGGTTAACTCAGCCTTCACCTTCAGGGATGTCTGCTATATTCGGCTTCTTTAGACGATGTGTGCAGAACCACTGAAAGTCCCAGTGTTGGTCCATCAATATTATCCTTGCAGGCTAGGTCTATCAATCCTCGACCAATATCTTGCTGCTCTGTTTACCCGAGATAGGTGGAATCAACTTGCTGAAGGATTGGGCCAAGAAAATGTGACGCAATGTTATAGGTCTACGCCCCAGCGGCCTTCCCGTGTCGCGAGAACAACACATTTTATGCAGAGCTTATGAAACAGTCAATGCAGGGAGTCACATTGAATCCAAACGGTGTACTGCTGCTTTATGGTGGCAATAGTGTCACGTACGCACCAAGCCAGATTTTTCTACTCTATGTATTATATCTTAACCAGAAGACCTTCCGTCAAAGACCTGCGATACACTACTAACACTACTACGCCAATCCAACGGACTTATTTCGTCTTCTTATTCTTCAGCAAAACCTCAAGCCCATTACTTAGTTATGTATTACGAAAAAATGACCAAGACATGGTTGAAGGATCACACTCTTCGTGCACCAGGTATGAAGAATGGGCCAGCCTTCTATCGCAACCTCGAGCAAGCCTTGGACACCCTACGAGCCGATCATAAGCTTTCGACTGCAAAACCACGCTGGGATAGCAACGTGGTAGACTTGGCTTCTAGCGATTTCCTATCTCTTAACAGAACTGGTCGAATTCGAGAAGCTTTTCTAAACGAGATAAGCAAACATCAGAATTGGGACCTGAGTGCGTCAGGCTCCAGACTTCAGTACGGAAACTATGAGTATCTTATAGAGGTGGAAAAGGAGCTTGCGGAGTTCTTTGGATCAGAAACAGCCTACATCGGACATTCTGGGTTTCTCTGCAATGTTGGCGTAATTGGAGCTGTTGCTCTGCCTGGTGATTGCTACGTCTACGACGAATTAGTTCATGCGAGCACACACGAAGGGATGAAGCTCAGCCGTGCGTCTCACAAGCTACCCTTCCGGCACAACGACGTTAACTCCCTTCGTGATACTCTGACATCTCTCAGAGATTCATACCCGGAGTTCCAGTCTGGCATGAAATCCATTATCATTCTGGTCGAGTCCGTCTACAGCATGAATGGTGACGTCTGCCACATTCAGCAGTTCGTCGATTTAGCAAAGGAGATCTTTCCACTCGGCAATGCGCAGTTCGTAATAGACGAAGCTCATAGCATTGGAGTAGTTGGGCCAGACGGCAGAGGCTTGGTCTGCATGTTGGGGCTGGAGAAAGAAATCGCCATCCGAGTCCATGTATGCAGCAAAGGGATGGCGTCCACTGGAGGTAAGTAACGAATTTTCAAACCTTACTTTGAACGCCGAGCTAAATCAGCATTCAAGGGGTGATCTTATGCAACCAGACCATTCGTTCTGTCATATTGAATCAGATGCGATTTGCCATCTATGGCGGTGCGCCGTCATTTCCTATGGTCGCCTCCATACGAGCAGGCCTTGACTTGCTCCGTAGCGGAGCGACAAGAAAGGTACGCCACACGTGTCCTGCGACCGTTCTCCAAACTGATGATGACCTGCCTTGCAGGAACAATACCATATCCAAAACATCGTCGCATACTTCTTTCAAAGGCTAACGACCAATGAACAATGGCGGCAAGCCGAAGCTGCAGGTCTCCTGTCGTGTCCCTTATCCGAAGGCTGGAACCAGCGCGATTATCACACCCATATCGTACCCATCTGGACTCGGCCACGACATGAGCAATACTTGTTCTTCCATATGCTGTACAAAAATATTAATGCCTACAGCTTTGCGTACCCAGTCGTCCCCAAAGGAGAGAGTCGTGTTCGGCTTGTATTTCACGCCCATAACACCAGGCAACAGGTCGACTCAACAATTAACGCGATTTGTGACTGGGCCTGCGAGATGATGAATATGAAGAATGGCAACTCGGAAGATGCAGTGCCAAGTGTAGCACGTAGTGTTTATGCGATGCAAGCGGCTACTGAGGCTTGAAAGGTCGGATATTCCCGATAGTTTGGCAATCGATGTCACCGAGGGCAGGAGCGCTTCGGCCACTTGCAAAGCTATCAGGCCTTGAATATTCTACGCATCACAGGTTTTTTAACCATTCTGTATTTACTAGTTGAATGAAGATTGGTTGATATTTTGGCATAGATTACTTGAGGGAGAAGATCCGTTCGTTAAAGTAGCCGTGATATCCACGACACGCAAGGCTTTTATCAGAAGCGGACTTTTCTGCGTTGTTGCGTGCTACGTTATGATTTGAGCTCGTATCAACTCAGTGTATTATGAAGACCAACACAAATTAGACCTACAAGGCCTAGATTGTCAGTGAGAGGAATAATAGTTCAACAGACGGTTTTTGTAATGGTCATTGACTATTATTGCTAGAAGTCTGGCTGGTCTGTGATAGGTCTTGTGCAGCGTCAAGAAGTAGGATTGCGGTTTTCTATAGCTTAGATCGGACAATATCATAATACAAAGAGCCTGCCAAACTTGGGTTTCGATATTGAACCTGGAACGGAGCGTTGCAATAGTGAAACGGATCAGGCGCTTCTCAAGTTATAGTTATGTAATGTAAGTTATTGGCTCGTACGGGCTTAAGAGCCAGTTTAGACTCAAAGACTGTGTATTTGTCCCTGACTGCCTAGTAAGAACCCATAAGTCATGTTAACTCCATCAATATCTCTCTATAATCCACTCTCTAAGTTGTTCTGCGCTCATAGATTCGTAGTATCGAAGTTCTGCGTTTTTTACATCGACATACCTCTGTATGAACTCTTTCCCGAGAATGTTCCCAAGATTTTCATCCTTTTTGGCCAGCCGAAGCGCTTCTTCTAGGTCCTTTGGAAACATTTGCGATATTGCTAGGTTTGTTCTTTGTTGCACGGTAAGCATAGCTGGATCCCTAACACAGTCACCCCAGATTAAAGGTTGCTTTTTCACAAAGCCACACGTCCCGGCCGAGAGAATGGCCGATATAGCAAAATAGGGATTCGCTAAACCATCTATCGTCTTGATCTCCCAGTGGCTGTTCTCGCACTTTCGCAGAGGCGCTTCTTTGTTTTCTGTGCCCCAGGTAACCCAACGGCCACCAGCCCAGGCACCATGAAGCATTCGCTCATAGCTTACAGGGTTGGGGTAGGTAAACGCGATGATAGAAGAAAATCTCTCAAGAATACCAGCATAAAAGGGCCCGTATACCTCTTTTTCGTCGCCCCCAGGAGAGGAAATAGACACATGTACGTGTGAAGCGGAGCCACTTTCCCTAAGAAATGGTTTAGGATGCAACGTCATGTGAAAGCCATGCCGTGCTGAGACTGCTTCGATAATTTGCCGCGTGTGAAGCAATGTGTCGCATGCCATCATAGGTGATAAGGGCGGCAAGACAATCTCATACTGTCCAGGCGCGGCTTCCGCATGAAACTGTTCGATTTCAATACTGGCGCAATCCAGAGCGTCCAGCGCCTCGTCAATAATGCTGTTGAAGCTCCCATGGCGACCAACATCGGCAAAGCCTCGAGCCATAGACCAACCATGACCGTCGTTGTCTAATTTTCGGTATTTGTCGTTGCTGCTACCCTCCGAGTTGCGTTTAAGAATGATAAATTCGAGTTCAAATCCTAAAAGGAACGAAAGACCATGGCACGCTGCCTCTCTAACGGCCTTACTGAGAACGGTTCTTGGACAAAGGTCTACAAGCGATCCATCTCGCTCTCTGAATTCAATGAATACAGTCGCATGGCTCGGAACAGGGCCCAATGTCAAGGACGACCAGTCGGGGCGCGCAAGATAAGTACCAGTTCCGCTCGTCTCCGGGATCATTGTGTCGGATGCCAAGAACCCCAAGCAAGCCCTGGCAATCGAGAAAGTCAGATGCTTGCCTCGTCCGAGTAGAGCCAGAACACGTTTCATGGGGACTAGTCGGCATCTTGTAGTCGAGGTATAATCATGCCAGCTTAATCTGAGCCACTTGCAGTCGAAGCTCTGAAGCTTTGCCATGACTTCGCGAGATGACATAGGATCCCCCATTGGTGCCGATGCCCCTAACGACGTCGAGGCCAGTTCTAACTCCAGAGTGTGGTCTTTGTTCACCGTCATAGGCTCAAAGGCTGATTTAAGGGTTCTGCAACCATGTATTGAGGCCATGGCTTTGCCAGTATGCGTAAGGATTGCTAGGTCCGACCTGGTGTTGGGAGTCACGCAGCTCAGTGCTGAGTTGGGTCGAAAATGAGTTGCAAGAAAACGAGTTCAGCAACGAAGCCAGCGTCGGTTGACGTGGGGATGGGCGACCTCCCTTGTTACCAGGAATGCCTTAGAGTGGCAGCCCGCCATCCAACAACATCATTGCATTTGCATTGCATTAGATCCAGGTCTGTTGTGGCCTAATAAAGGTCGATCCTGCACGCCCCTGCCCCGGATGACCGGGGGAAGGGGGGGGGGGGGGGGGGGG
>JALHBY010000274.1:885-15326 GCA_024340155.1 Tolypocladium pustulatum
TTGTGTTATTGAATTAACTTTCCGGTTTTTGCTCGGGACACTAGCTAAGTATAGCTAACCAGGAGGCTGAGTGTTCCTTAAATTGAGGCCACATTTGGCAAAGTAAACAAAAAGAACCTTTTTCGAATGAGACGAATCCTTCAAAATTGATAGTCAGACTAAGAAGAGTGTTTTAGGAGAGGAGCGATGGAGGTCCTTAACCACCGAAACATGTTTCAGTTGTAGGTAGCTGCGCTACAAATTCTCAGCTAGAGATAAAAAGGATAGCACTTGATACGCTACTAGCCTCAGAGAATTCGAATCTTTGCGAAGGTCTCGGGATAATGTTTGTGTAACGGAGAAAGACAGAAGCGAATAGAAAAGCTTATGAAATAAAATAAAGGCATGCTCCCCCAATGACACATAAGAAAGAACGACCTATTCGGTTCTTCAAGGAGCCGGTGGATACTATTTCAAGAGGTTGCGTTGGCGTCTGCGTTGCAAGGAATCTGAGTGAGTTGTTGGTAGAAGTCAGAGAAAAGTTGTTTGGTAAAGTATCGGAAAGGACAGTACCAGCTGTAAAGAGCGGCAAAGAGTACGAAATATTAGGTGAACTCTGTACCGCGCCAATTTGATTCAAAGTGACAGTCTTGATGGACTGCACCAGCACTGTAGTGGTAATAAGGCTTAGGTCCAACGTCGGTATGGGCGCTTCTGGCTGAGTCACTTCGGCCGTAGAAGGCTCGGAAAACGGGATGTCAGAAGTTTCTGGTATGAGAGAAAATGACGTGGACGAGCTCTCTGGCTGGCCGATTGTGATGACACCGACCGCTGTCAGAGTACCAATTCTGAGCTCAATATTGTTGACTGCACCAGAAGCCAAAACTGCGCTCAAACCTAGCGTAAGCGCAGGAAGGAGATATCCGTAGCGAAAGGTCATTTTGATCCAGAAGGTACTCGAGGTTGAATGTTTCATCAGCCTACTATACAGGAAATGCCAGGGTATTTATATAGAAACATCTCCAGTTGTTGAAAGAAGCGATGGTTGGGGTTGTGAGGGGAGGGGGGGAAGGTGGCTCGATTCGACACCCAGCTCGAAATTAGCCCACCGTGGGGCTAAGAATAGATCCCTTGCTAGAAAGGAATAGTCTTGTTTTTTATCATATAAATAAGCGGAAGGATACTCTGGTAGCTTCATCGCTACGCTTACTCTTTCGTTTTTTTTGGGCTGAAAGCGGCACATGTTAGCAAAGGATCACCACGAGCAAACTTGCAAGAGAACTTATTTGATTGGGGACACATCAGGACCGAAACAAAATGATGCGTAGTTTGGAGAGCAGGCAACGTGCGAGTAAAGGCGATTCTGCATCCTACAGAACCATCGATGAAACACTTGACTCCCCACGGACAAGCCTAAGCACTGTAAGACGATCTATTACATCATCAATTCATTCAATCAAACGACGTATTATAGCTATTCAACAACAAGCTCGGAGCAGTGAAGAATAAGTTTGGACCACCAAAGGACGGAGATATTCAGGTACGAAGAGGACTGTTTCTTGGGTGCCTCATAGGATCAGTTCAGCTGTTGAGGAAGCATAGGGAAGATACTGCCGACGATGACCTAATGAATGAGAAGAGCCCTGAGTAAAATAGACTAGAAGGGTATAAGATATCCTTGAAAGCCCGGATGAGATCATACATGGGTATGCTGTAGTAGGGAAGGACTTCTGCACTTCAAGTCCTTCAGGCTTTTCATGACAAGTGCCCAAATATGAATTGGAGAACCAGAAAGTAATGAATGAGCCTCTCAACAGAATTCAAAGTCCTAAGTTTAGGTCATAGGCGCGTCGACGATTTCCAACTTCCATTCAAACAGCTCCAGGTACCAGGATTCGCGGAACAGTCAGGACTCGGCCATTGTGAAACAATGGAGCAGTTCCACCCATTTCCTGTCCGGACCTTCTTTCGGAAAATCTGGTAGGAGAAAGATTCGTATGCATGCCTGGTTTATCATTGCGACAGTCTCTCGTCGAGTCGCTTGCCTCGTGCGGTCTGCCAAGCTGATGACACAGGCAAACGCAACCTTGACGGCGGTTTTGTCGAAGATGGACAAGTACAAAAACAATCATTATAACGATGAGAGATACTTCGATGACAAGAGTGAGTAAAATTGCACATATAATGCGAAGATTAGTATTGGAATCATCCATCCCAGCTTCACACGGTGTTAATAATATAAAGCCGATGCAAAAGGATATATTGTTTCCTCAAGTATTAAAACACGTGCATATTCTGACAAACCTGTACATGTAGGTTCTTCCGGTTACCAAGGCAGAAAGACGGTGACAGGTACTGTGGGTGTCCGTATTGAGGCGAGACACCAAATCGGCCACCACCATCCTCCCCCCCTCTCCCTCAGTCCTCCGTTCTGGCACTCTGACAGCAAATAAGACGCGTTTGTGTGTATAAAAGCGCGTATTCTGCATTGTCCATTTTCTGTCTCTTATCCCTTATTTCAAAAATTGTGGATCTCCTGACGCGAGAGTCGCAGGCACGGGGCTCATGATGGCTACCTTGACAGCCTTTCCGCTAGTTTTGGCGCTCACTTCATTTATTCTCACATTCCTCGCCCTGTTCTCCGGCTATAAAGAAGGTTTCATGGAAGATTTCGCTATTGTGCGAGTAAGCTCTGATCAGCCAATTAGCAACAAAGGTCTTTCCCAGAAGCTAATACAAAACGCATAGGTAAACACCTCGATGGTAGCGAGTTACATTTCTAACAAAATCAGAGAATTGGAAAGTCCTACGGGTACTAGTCGTCACGACGGGAAGCATGGCCTACTAGGAGATTTCAAGGACTGGCTTGACAACAAGACGGGTGATGCTGAGAACAAGTTCAATAATTATACAGGCGATCTTACGATGAGCATCGTGAAGAAACTCGGTCTTTCGGACTGGTACTCCATGCACCTGACGGACTTCTGTGAAGGAAGTTTCGAACCAGACTCAACAATGCCGAGTGCTTCCTTGAATGTCACCAACTGTACTCACTCATCTCCATCTGGTAAGGTATCGAGGCCAACGCGAATGATGCTCGGTGGTTGATTTGTATCCGCTAGATCGTCTCAACATCACGAAAATCATTAACCAGAAGCTCAAAGCAGGACCATTTGATATTGATCTGTCAGATATTGACTGGCCAGATAGTATCCAAAATAGTTTTGATGTCGTCAACCACGCTTTACTTGGCCTGATGATCTTCTACATTGCAGGAATCATTTTTAGTGGTCTGTCCGTGTTTTTCAATCTCAGGGACTTGCTTCAACCCAAGGAAACGTTTGTGCTGGCAAACCTTGTCGTCGCATCGCTTGGTGCGATGTTCGGTACTCTAGGTAGCATCGTTGTTACCGTGGTAGGCCGCAAAAGCGAAGGCGCGATCAATGATGCTGGTAAGATTTTGGAGTTGTCTGCGCAAAAGGGCAGCAAATTTTTCAGCATCACATGGGTTTCTTCGGTATTTATGCTTCTTGTCACGGGCTTTTGGATCGGAAAGTATCTGCTTGTCAGGCGCCGGAGGGAGGTAACTCGCCAGGTAAAGACCACGGGTTGATCACATTTGGGGCGTTGAATTGTCCTGTACAATTTCGTTAGGTATCTTAGAGATGCGTGCTTCATCTAATCAATTGCTTGTTCTGACATGCGAGAGGCTATAACTAGGCGTGCCTCGTCTGTTTTCATTCACATTGCTTGGACTGCTACTGTAGCAAAGTCGGCTCTCTTAATGCTCGCTCGCTAGCATCTCATCGTACCGTAAAGCCGGGGAAACGCTTCATCTTCAACACCAGCCATGGAAATCACCGATGCCGGCCACCGCGACGCTCATCGTCATCCGTCGAGAAACCAGCGAGGACACACAGGACGACGTATCGGGTCCGTAGGGTCCCTTACGAATGGAACCGTTGCAAATTTGCAGGCCTTCCTAACGAAAGACGGCTCGACTCCGACGGTCTCATCGCTCGCACGTGAGAACCATGGTCGCTCATCCTCGGCCACGGTTATCTACCGAAACGTGCCGATAGCCGTACCCGCTCTTAAGGGCGCGTTGACACTGCGTCTACCGGAGAGACAGGCGCCGCTAATTTCCCGTCCTTAGCTAATGCGCTTACTAGATACTCACTTCGCTAGCGAGGTCAATGAACGAGGATGACAGGAGGCTCGTGCGGGCCATGTATAGGCTCGTGTTTTTCGGCGTACCCCACGACGGCATGAACATAAGCTCGCTCCTGCCAATGATCGGGGCTGGGCCGAACGCGTCCCTCGTCCACTGACTTAGTCAAATCAATTCACAAGTCCTGTCTACCCTACAGCGGGACTTCCACAATGCTCTCGGTGCCGCGCGCGAATCTGAAATAAACGATGAAGGAGTCAAACGAACCGACGAGCAAATGACTGTGAGACTCGCTGAAGTGCGCCAAACTTACTCTGCCTGTCAGACAACTTTAATGGCGCAATCATGCGGTAATATGAGCGGTGAAAGATGAAGTACGCTGTTAGGGAAACTACTCCAGCATGTAAAGCTCTTCCCACGGCCGACATCGCGCAATCGGCCTCCCGCATGATGATCAACGTGTTGTCGCTGAGGACAGTCTTAGGGTAGGCCTCCCACATGATGCGCTAGGCGCGTGGAGGGGTAGCTGCATAGTTGCCGCTTTGTATGGACCTTCAGTGGCATGGTCGGCCTCCCGCAGCCAAGGCTGTCAAAGTATTGGGCACGCACCGCACCAGTGATCTGCATGCCTAGAATTAGCCGAAAGCCTCACCTAACTTATCTGCGTGTTAAGAACGGGAGGCGAGCCCCGCATGCTGACCTGCGCGTCAGCAACTAGATGAGGAAGCGTGGCAAGGAGTCTGGCAAGCCCCTAGACGTCGAGAGGCCGCAGACGCAGGGCTATTACGTATGTATGTATGCCGCAGGCCATCAATGCCCTTATCCGGTAACGGACATGTTCGTTCCTAATCTTCGGCGTGGGATCGAGCAAGCCAGAATTTCTTGACTGAAATTATCGAAGATCCTTGGTGATCATGTTCATGGTATCTCGCTGGCCTTCCGAGTCCATATGGCCTTGTTTTGCATGCCTCAAGTGATGGAGGCATACAAAAAGGTCCAACTGTGTTGCGTACCACTCTCAGGAAAGACGAATGTCAAGTAGCTGCGATAAAGGCACGGGCTTTGATCAATAGCTCATATGTACAAGAGGATACAATCAGCTTAAGTTTTTGCATCTCACGCCAAATGATTGACCCGTGTCCATTTCACTCATTATCTCACACGCTTGCCATTTTTATGTTTCTCGTCTATGTGCCTCTTAAGGTTGTCTTGACGTGTAAAAGTCTTCTCACAGGCAGGAAAAGGGCATACGCAGCATTCCGATGGGATCTGGTTCTCTGACTTTGACGCGTATATAGGATGAGAAACCCGTACATGGCGATACATGTCCTTGTTGAAACTGAATCGTTGATTTGTGCAGCCAACGGGGCACATGATAGGACGGTCGTGCTTTGTTCGTCGATGCTTGCTGCCTACTATTAGCAGCCTGTCCAAGAACTTGACAGATACAACGAACTTTAATTCCGTCCTTCTCAAAAATACCTCACCGCAATCTAGACAGTTGACCTCACTGTGGGCGGCAGTAGAGCTCACTGTCGCATGTGAAACCTCATTCTCACTAGCCGGATGAGCAGTATCGATCTCGTCATGCACAGCCATCGGAAGCGACGACTGAACTGCTGTGAGTGTTGATCCGTGAAAGTACACATTTTCCGGAGTACGAATTCCGGTTCGTGAAAAGTCAAGAGACTATGCCTCCGAACTTGAACTTTCGTTACCAGCGAAGCCTTGGAACGGCCGTGGACCTAATTCAGACGCTGTTATATCTCTTGGTCTCACAGTACTCCGGTCTTCAAGGGCCCCAATAGAACCGTAGGTAGTGGGAGAAGAGCCAGGTTCGAAGTTAAAAGATGTTGGCCTGGGTGTGATGCTGCATCCTGGGTCATTCTCGTCGTAGTATTGATCGCTTAATGCTGGGTCTAGTGCACCTGCTTTGAATGCACCAAGCACCATGGCAGCGATGGGTTGAGGTCAAGGATGACGTTCAGTCCAGGCCCTTAATTTGCTGGAGTATTCACTATGCCTTTTGGAATGATCTCAAATTTAGGAGTCGTTCGGTATATACATCTTGCAGGCCTGGGAAACACGTCGTCGGCAATGGCAGCATGTGAATTTCCCTTCATCCATACTGAAATGTGTCAGGCTGCTAAGCTGCATTAGACAGTACGTTAGGCTTCGACACATTAGACGGCTGTTGCCTAAGTCAAGTAAAAAGCAAAGCCAACTACGTGCTCTGTTTCTAGTGGCCGACCAATGTTGTGTAACGATGCAGGCCGTCGAGCCATTTTAACGGATATCAGCCACTTTTTCACCGACTATTTGACATCATCATCGCGCGCAAATCGATAAATTCGAACTTGATTAATTCGGATTGGCCCGCTTTCTTTGTATAAGTATATCTATGTATCTGCCGTACTGAGCTCACTGCATGAATCGAAACTGACGCAACACCGCATTCCATACCAATGATGACTTACGAAACCTACCTCACGTCTTTTTATGAGCCTGTTGTGCTAGAAAATGCTCTTATTGAAGCTTGTCGGGCAAATGGCCCGACATTGTCTCACTCGTTGATCGTGGAGAACGATTCCCTCCTCAATCCATGCCAGGCATTTCAGTGTTTTGTTTACAAGCTGGCACAGGCATGCGACAACGAAAGAGGGGGAGCTACTGTTACCGCTTTTACAGTTCTGAGCAGAACACATGGTCCTGAGTATGTCTTTGGGTCCAACAGACGCAACCTGCAGTCCCTCGTGGAGGCGAAGAACTTTGTTAGCTCTCTTCTGAACTTCGTCGGCGACAACCCGTCCAATTTGAAGACAAGAGCATTGACCAAACAAGTTCTTTGGCGCATCTTGTTGTTTAATATCCCACGGATAGAAGCCTACCTCGACAACTTCGCAAAGTATCTCAAAGAATGCATAGCTGATTGTAGGAGGCATCACATTTCACAATGTAAGGAGTATCAACATTTTGACCATACTACCATCGCTCACTTAATGCAGCCCAGGGAGTCGAGAAACAGCTTCTCTGCCTTCATGAAAAGGCACAATATCCGAGAGATGTTGTTTCATCGGAGGCACATAAGAGCCAATGTCAGTGCCTACTTCCGTGTCCGATAGAGGATTTTCGATCGCTGACCGTATCAAGTCCTCTGCAATACGGAAAGTCTTATAAAAGCGATTCATGCCAGCAAAGCCTCTGAACTTGAATCTGCAGTCATCAAGAAGGCAAGAGATGGGGAATTGTCGAGCTCTCTATCGTGGTGTGAGCTTCGTCACTACCTCGGACGGCTGCACTCTTATCGCCAAGCGGCAGAGATTATAGTGGCGTCATCAAGCCGCTGGCCGGCTTTATTTCAGGATTTCGAAATCACATTTATCCCTTCCAGTGACCCTGCAAGAAAGCCACTGAGGAACTCGGGACTCACGGCTGCTCAAATCATCAGCAATATGTCAAAGGAGGATGAATACCAGGCATGTCTTGCACAAGCGCAAGACATGCAAAAGTTTGGCTTGGACGAACTCATACAGAATCAAGTGTCCAAGAGAACTTTCAGACCCATCGTTCACGCCGAGGTTCTACTTCATGACTATCTTTTGCAACAGGGCATCTCACATCCTAGCCAGTACTGGAATGGATGGAAATACATTGGCAGCAGTAAGCCCACATGCCGCCTTTGCTCTTACTACTTCAACGAGCACGTTGATCAAGTAGACGTACGCCCCACTCACCAAAACCTCTATCCGAACTGGCGACTCCCAGACATCATCGCACATGAAGGCTCCGCGGCCGAAGCCCGAGCGATGGATTTGCTTGTCAGATTAACACGAAAAGTGCGCTCTGATGCGAGAAGAACTCTGAATGAGAGGTCATCTCCAGGCAAGAAGCACGATTCCAATACTTATTCTCTGTGGCCGGATGACCTCAGTCGCCAATCTGAGACAATGAGTTCAGTATTTGATGGCTCATTTGACGGACGATCCCCAAGTGTAGTCATTAATCAACGGATGGATCTTAGCCACGGGCGCATGGATGATGACAACAATGAAGACGGAGGAGCGGCTCTCCTATAAGACAAGATCAAATGTTCTCTGGGGAAAGCAGCGTTTACAATAAAGTTATTGGAAGTAGATGATGTGTTAGGCAGTAGTGAATCCAGGAGCTCAGGTTGTAGCGCAGAGGCTCGCCCCTAACCCAAAAAGATATTTATTCTCACGCCAGCCATTGTTGCCATTTGTGCTCAAGCCGCCACATTGCTATCGCTCTTCGCATGCATGTTTGATACCGGATTTAAGCACATTGTGGAGCTTCTAGACGCGTCTCGCACTGGGTATAGGCCTAGACTTTGGTTGAGGATTTGTGCATGCCCAAGACAAAGTATCGCTAAGGCTTCAATGATCCGAACGCTTTCCAACGGCTTCATGATTTGCTATCAAATGAAATTTTCAGGCCCTTGATACCTTGTAAAATACGCTGCGCCTTACCCGACAGTTCCTCCAGCACACACCTCAATGGACAAGCCTCTTTCGCCGCAAATTGATGCTTGTGGTTCGTTTCAGCACATTGCAGGCGGAAGGCAAAGTCTACTAACGCACAAGTGCTGAAAGGTTCCATCGAGGGCCATATTTCATGGCGTCTGAGGATAACGAAGCATTCTGTCACCCTATATTCGGCTGTGCAATGTCTACCGACCAAAGCTATATTATCACAAGGGTGACACTGTTTCGCCGTGTTTGGGTGAACCCTACCACATAAGTTGCAAGCGAGGCCGGACATTGAGTGCACAGACTTCTGCTCCCGTAGCTTTTTATCAACAGCCTGTATCTCTCTCTGGAGTTGTGCCAGTGCTTTTTTCATCTGGTTTGATACTGCAGCTATATATTTTCAGTACTAAACCACTTGGAGTCGATCGTGAAGTGCTCACTAGCGATGGAGTCTGGTAGACGTGTGATTGTGTCATGCTTTTCCCAGGTGGCAGCAAATCCTGGCACCAAGTGCTTCGCAGCTCGGGCGGCTATGTCTGGAAAATTTGGTGCACGAAACAAATATGCTGCGACAAGCGAGAGCCCAAAATCATCTGAAGTAGTTGCTTCAGGGCAGCAATTGCACCATTGTAGGATCCAGAACCGCATCGCTTCGTTGCAGTCATACTTGTCGCAGCGAACTGCTAACGCGGCAAGTGATTCAGGGCCAATTGACGAAGGGATGTCGCCACATTGAAAATGAAGTGCGCGAAGTAAGATTTCCATTGTCACAGGATCGTCTTCTTCAAGATTGATGTGCGGGGGGCGATCGCTGCGGACCTGCGATCATTCGAGAAAAGGTGGACTGAACATCTTGGAGAAAACAGGGGATGCAAGACTTAGAATCTTGGAGGAGACGAGAAAGGCCCTCCTCGACTGGCGACTACCATTGTTGATGATGAGAGTTGTGTCCCCTACTGGCTCCAGCGGCAGAGACTCAGGCTGGCAACTTTCCCTGTTGTTTTCGTTGGATGGGCGTAAGTGTGACATTGCTTCAGATGTTGCGTAGACGAGCGTTTGCGCATGGGCAGGGCGACTAGTCGCTCTTTAAGGACCTAAGTGAGGTAGTGGTAGTAATCATGCGTACAGTGACGGTCGTCAGACTATATGCTATTAAATATTCATCCAAAACCGATATCAACACACTATGATCTCAGACAATGACCCCGACGACGTGGGGTAAAGGAGAACACGGCAAGGGAGATGTACGGTAGGCATTAATGCTGCAAAGCTCACTGACCAACCACGAAAACACCTGATATGGGAGCTGTAGAATGCCTTCAGCCTCGGCGATTTATAATTGCGGCCTGCGCTTTATTAGCTGACTGGCGTCATCAACAACGTTCACAGTCGGCTTTCCAACTTGATAAGAGAGGCTTGTGGTTGAGCTGCTTTACTACTGCCAGCCAAGCTCCCTGCATGACATAGGTGCAATATTTTACGGTCATGATTGCCCCCGGCAGCATGAAGGCCTCCTGCAGCATGTAGGCCTCCCGCAGCATGTAGGCCTCCCGCAGCATTCTTCTCGTAGCAAGATGGCGTCCTGGAGTCGCGAAACATTTTGCGCAATAGTAATGTCTCAGATGGCTTTATGGCCTTAGGCCAACAGTTGCGAGGGGGTGTCTCACGCGTTCTGACCATGAGGCCGCGAATTTTGCTCTGATCACAACAGGTCCCGAAACAGCTTAAGTCCAACATGTCATTGTCCTGGCGACACAGAGGTACGTGTCCAAACAGCGACGGAACCTCCAAGCTCTCAGCATGCTGATCCAATATTAAGTGTCCAGAGTCGTTGCTCGCAAGGTTTTGGCCCGTTGGCATGCTTTCTTGAACCTCTCCCAGCAACCACGTCAATGGTATCGCCGCTGCAGTTGTCCTGCCCCTAACACCGTTCGGGAGGTGGTGAATCCGAGCAAAACCCAGAAGCTCCGCGAAGTTGCCGAACGTCACGGCATTCACCCAACAGAATTTGTGCAAGTGTGTCGCCATCTTAAGTCCAAGTGGCCACTATTGCCTTGAACAGAAGGGGTCGCACGGACAGACCATCACGAACCCTAGACCCTTACATAAGAGGGAGAGGCGCAAACAAGCAAGTTATAATGCATGTACGCACGTTGAAGGTGGAGAGGACAGTGGTGGGCCTCCCACTGTTGTAGCAATCCAGCCGGGTTTGGAAAGTATTCAACAGGGCCTTACTTGGTGCTCCACTAGAATATAAATATCGACAAGAGTCTCATCTATTCACCACCAGCAGACACCAATACTTTTTTATTTGATCAACTGTTTTCCCACCATTGTCAAGCACTCTCAGCTGATAACCCGACCCACTGTCATGATGTCTTCCCAAATCTGCATTACAGACCAGTGCCGTGGCGCCGAAATTCTCAACATAGACATACGTCCCGTCTCCTCAGACCAGGACGGCAGAAAGCAAATGGTCATGGGCCTATACGGGATCCCTGGCTGCGGCAAGTCTTTTGTCTTGAGCTACCTGAAGCAGGAGCTGGACAGAAAAGATTTCGAGTTGTTTGAAGGTGCAGAAAAGATCGCGGCAATCGTTCCTGGCGGCCTCGATACATTCCACGCCCTTGACGTCCAGGAGAAGGCTCATTGGAGAAATCGTGCGATCCGAGAAATCGGCATGGACAGTGAACGGAGTGGACGAAGCGCAATCGTCACGGGCCACTACATGTTTTGGTCCGAGGGTGACGACGTTCGCCATGTGGTGTACACGGACGGCGACCTGGAAACTTTCACCCATATACTGTACCTGGCTGAGGACCCCGAGCGTATTGCTCAACGCCGGTCGAAAGATCTGTTCCGAAAACGGCCATGTTGTACCGCTGCACATCTGCGCAAGTGGCAAGAAGCAGAAATCGAGGGGTTGCGTAGCCTTTGTCACGAGCACGGAATCATCTTCACCGTTCTGCAAACGCAGCCTGCAGTCCAAAACAGAGTCTCGTCTTTGACACAGCTTTTCCGACAAGATGTATCAGGAGAGAGCTCTTCTCTTGCTTCAAGATGGCTTGACGACATTCTGCCAGACAGACACCAATTTCAAACAATACTCGTTTTGGATGCGGATAAGACCCTCGCTACAGCTGACGCAGGGGCGTTATTTTGGGAGGCCTGTGGAGAATATCGGCCATCATCAGCAGTGGCAAATCCATTAAGAGCGCTCTTCGGCGGACCCTTGGGTTACACTGACGCAGCGTTCCGCCAAGCAACACTTCTCTACGAGGAGGCGACTACCGATGAGGAATACGAGGCCCTTTGTGGGATTGTCGCGTCACGCATCAAGATACACGATGAATTCCGTAAGCTGCTGCAAGTTACCACCGAGTCAGACCACGTTGGTGCCGTTGTGATAACCTGCGGCCTTCGACGGGTATGGGAAATGGTCCTGACGAAGGAGGGCCTATCTCACACAGTCAAGGTTATAGGCGGAGGTAGGACTTCCGATGGGTATGTCATAACTGCAGCAGCGAAGGCTACTATTGTCCATCAGCTCCGAAGCGAGGATTTGCGTGTCTTCGCTTTTGGTGACAGCCCACTGGATCTGCCCATGCTGAAGGCAGCAGATGAAGCCATAATTGTCGTCGGGGAGGAGAGAACGAGGAGTCAGAGCATGGACTCTGCTCTAGCGAAAGCAATCGATGAGGACGGTTTCCGAGCCCGTCAAACTCTGCTACCTGGTAATGTGTCCGTCCGCCTAGACGGTGGGAAGGTTCCAGAGGTGAAACTTCACGATGAAGACTTTGTCAAATCTGTCCTCCACCGGCGGTCTAGTGCCCCCAAGCCCCGAATCCTGCACGCAACAGACAAGGCAGCAACGAAACTGCTGATGACACCAACACGGGATGCGTCAGTCGCTGGCCCTGCGCTCAGAGCTGCGCATCAGACAATAGGACGGTATCTTGGACTCGAATATCTGTCTACAATCCTCGAGCTCGAAGAATATCCCATCCTACATGTTCAAGGCCATCATACAAACGGTTATCGATTGCAGCACGGAAAGCAAACGACGATTGTTGCACTTATGCGTGGCGGAGAACCAATGGCTCTGGGCCTGAATGAAGTGTTCCCACAGGCTGCCTTCCTACACGCAAATTCCCCTAGGGATATGAAGCAGGAACATCTGCAAAATCAGCGTGCAGTGGTGCTGGTTGATTCGGTCATAAACACTGGCAAAACCTTAGTGCATTTCATTGAGCATACCCGGCGACTTCATCCTAGCATCCGCATCATCATTGTTGCTGGGGTAGTCCAAGATGAGGTAGTGTCGGGCTGTCATCCTCTAACAGCTCTGATGCGCCATTACGATGTTTTGTTGATCGCACTTCGTATATCTGGCAACAAGTTCACCGGCAAGGGAACGACTGATACTGGCAATCGGCTGTTTCAATGGTACGGTTGACGTTCAATTGACGTACACTAAGATGGGCTCACTACACCTTCATTTTTTTGAATCGATCGCATGCATTGATCTTTAATTTCGGGTACGTGCTGATGTAGCATTTTGACGAGATGCAATGAATATTCGTTCTATGAGATTCCGGCTAGAGTTAGAGCGTGCCATCCCGACATGATATCCATCCGCTCGCCGCGGGCTCACCTCCAGCGCTAAGAATAACAATTCTGCGTTCACATCTCTCAGCCATGGCTGAAGCCTCTCTTTCCTGTATCGTGCAAACCCCCCGCCCCCTTTCGCTATTACTGTAGCAGTACAACAAAAGCGTTTTTTATTGACTATGGCACAATCACACAATCACAGGAATGGATCAAGGTATGAGAGTAAATCCTCTTCCGAGAAACCTTCCAGCGCGATGTCATCTTTGAGTGATGGGCACTCATGTGGCCAAATTGACAGGCCTTCCTGAAGCTTTCGTCCTGCGGCACAAATAGACTCCATATATGGATGTTGGAGAAGAAGGCGAAACGCGTCCAAGTCTGCTCCTTTGAGTTCGAGATACGCGCTCGGGCTGATGCCGAATGGGTTTCCAGCACTGAGGAAGATAAAGCATAGGATGCCATCGAATGTCTCAGAAATCCGCCTCCATGCGTTGCCGAATTCTAGATGATACCTTAACTGGCTTTCTGTCCAGTTGACATTTTGACAAAGTCTTTTTTTAAAGTTCGAATTGGCCCTCAAGCAACCTGCCTTAGCGTCTTCGTATTCTCGCGCAAGATAGAGCTGGTTTAGTCGAATATGAAGTTTTTGAAGATCCGATCGCGAGACAGAAAAGTTCACCTTTCGGATCCGTTCCTCGAGAGTTGCCGTCTTGATCAGAGGCTGAGATGCACCGCTCTTCCTACAAGCCGCAGCCAGTGAAAGGAACTGGCGCACCGCTGGTCGACTCCAGATGACCATAGCCAGCTTAAATACTCCCGCATTCGGTGGATCCTTGAAGTCAAATGCCGGAGCTCTACAGAGGTGGTCGACGCTCTTGACTTGTTGCTCGATATCCTTGATGGCGTTTACGGATCCCAAATTCAGTCGATTTCGCAGCTCTCTTCGTCTGGGTAGAGTCAGAACTGCTTTCCTCTTCGAAGCAG
Organism: Tolypocladium pustulatum; assembly: GCA_024340155.1. NCBI lineage: Eukaryota > Fungi > Ascomycota > Sordariomycetes > Hypocreales > Ophiocordycipitaceae > Tolypocladium > Tolypocladium pustulatum. The sequence goes on from JALHBY010000274.1 coordinate 15,118, forward strand.
CCTTCGCTTCAGATGAGACTACGCTCTCAACGACGTCCGCGCCTTTCTCCAACGGAGGGACCTTGACTGCGCGAATACGTTTATCTTCGAGTCGCAGTGCATGAAGCCCGCAAAGTCGACACACTGATAGAGTTTCAGGTATCACCGACTGCTCCGGAAGCAAAAAGTTGGTCGAAATAGCGTAGCTGCTGGAGTAATTAACAACCGCG
>JALHBY010000066.1:0-33860 GCA_024340155.1 Tolypocladium pustulatum
TTTTTTTTTTCAGGATTTTGCTTACGCTGTTTGGGTCTTTAGTTCTTACTCGGGCCTCTCTTTTAGTTGCCTAGCCTTGCGAGGGCGCTGTTAGCTTAGCTTGGGGAGGAGTTTATCGCGGCAGAAGGTCGGACCCGGGCCCAGCTCGGATCTATAGCAAGGGTTTTATAGGGCAGAGTTTTTTCTTATATACGCATACACGGATACACGGCTATAGTCTTTACGATTATCTTCTTTTTATCTTCCTAGGCAGGCCCTAGCTATTTAATCGATCTATCTTTAGCCCTATCTACTATATGCTGCGCTGGCCTTTAGTATATTCTCTTTACCTTAATAAACTATTACCCTCTATTATAGGGTTAGTATAGTAATATATATCTACGGCGGTAATAGGGCGACTTATTAATAAGATCGCTATGTTAATACCTATATATCTTAGAGATATAGGTAATATAGGCCTTATAAGGTAGTATATAAGGGGTACTAAGCTATTAGTAAGTTAGTACTAAATTTATAGTAGTTACGCGATAGAAATATATTAAGTCGAGATTATTATCCTCTTCTTTATTAAAGGGGAGGGGGGAGCTAGATTTATAGATAGATATCTATAATACGTTAATAATATAGCTATATCGAGGAGAAAGAGCGAACTTATAGTAATAATATAGGTATATAGAGATTATTCGATTTATTTATTTATTTCTACCGCGTATTAAATAAGGTAAAAATACGCTAGTAATAACGCGGGCCTAGGGTACTTACTAGGAAAAGTAGCAGCGGCGGTATAAGAGGTAGCGGCGGCTATAAGTAAGGTTAGCGTATATAATTAGCTAACGAGGCGAGTATAGCGCGATAAGCTAGTAATATAAAGAGGTTATAAAGAGGGTACTTACTAGTAGTAAAGAGGTTAAAGGAAACAGGAAAGAAAGAGTAGCTAGGCTAGGGGTAGAGGCTACCTTTATAGCTATAGCCCGGCTACTAGTAGGTAGCTAGGCTATACCTAGGTAGTAGCTAGAGGTAATATATTAGCAAGACTCCTTTTATAAGTATATATACTAGAGGCATGCAGTATAAATACTATATGCCTACCCCGAGGGTAAGCTAGACCTACTTCTACCTAACTATAATACCTTAGTAAATTAGTACTATACTAGAGAATTACTATATATACTAGAGACTACTTAATAACGCCTTACCCCTATATTATTCCTAAGGACCTAAGCGAGGTAGTTATTTTATAAGGGCTACTTATATATTTACTTACCGAGGGGAATAGCCCTAACGCCCCCTCTAGCTAAGGGAGGGCTAATCCTATTTTCTTAGATATATTACTAGGCTAGGTAAGCGCCCCTAGTACTTTACTATTATTATTAGGCTAGAGATAACCTAAAACCGCTCGAAGATAAGATATAGATTTTCTTCTTACTAAAGGGTTTTTCTTATATTAGTTAAAGGTAGAAGATCTAGAGCTCTAAGAGCTAACTAGCGTAATAAACTTCTTCTTCTTCTTCTTCTAAGTTATTTAAAGACTTATTAATTAAAAAGGTCTTTAAAGCCTTCTAATAGACTAACCTTATAATATACTATATAATATTTAGCTCTAACCTACCTCCTAAAAAGTAAAAACTACTACGAAGTACCTAGCGATAGGCACTCTATTATATTAGGGGTCTATACTATCTCCCTAATAAAGTATAGACGGCCGCTCTCCTATAGGCGCCCCCTCTATAGTAGGCGCTACTATTAATATAGATAGGGGTAGACTAGTTATTAAGTATCCTTTAAGAAGCGTAAGGTAACCTAAGGGTCTAGTAGCTCTTTATATTATAGTTACTAAGTAGGGGTATAAGTAAAGGCTATAGTATAGAGCTAATTATACTATAAGAGCTCCTGCTCTATTTAATATAAGTAATAGTTAGAATTATAAAAGAGCTAAAGCTACTCCCCTAGCTTAAATAAAATAGGAAGCTAGAGTTATTTTACTTCTTCCTTAACTACCTATAACGGGGCCAGTACTATAGGTTTAGGTACTAGTCGTAATAATTAATTAGCGATCTATAAGGAGGTAGGAAGGGCATTACGTAGGCTCCTTACTTATCCGTATACTCTATTATAGTGCCTATACGTAGGTATAAGGGCGCTGCCCTTTGCCCGCCGTATTATATAGGGCGCCTACTAAGCCTATCCGGCGCTACTAGACTTCTAGCTTCCGGGGCCCGGCCCCTTATATTACCCCCCCCCTTCTATCTCCCTATAATAGCGGGCGCGGGCGACCTACTTTTTCGCGCTATAGGTAGAAATATACCTACGCGCGCCTACGCGTACCCTCCTCTTAATACTATAATATTATTACTTCTTATATATATCTACCTATTCTACTACTTATAAGCTTATAGCTAACTAAGGATATAGTTATAATACCTCTAGCTCTTTTACATTTATCTTTAGAGGCCCCTTCGCGGGCCTCTAGCTCTTCTCTCTCTCCCCCCCCTATCTTCGCTAGCGCACTTACCTATAATACCTCCTCGCCGACGGCTACCTTTATATATACTATTACGCGCTTCTACTCTTAAGGAGCCGCCCTCGGTTAGTTATCCCTCTCTTCCTTATATAGGCTTACTAACGAGTTATTAGAAGAAGAGGAAGTAAGAGAAGAAGGCTAAGGCAGCTACTAGCTCGCGCTAGTATCCTCCTTATCTACGTTATATATCTATAGGCATCTTATACTATAAGCGCTTCAGTACTTCTAGCGGTAGCTATTATAGCTACTATAATTCTTTATATAGGTATTAACCTATACCTCTAGTCGTCGTCTCTACCTAGCGCGCCTAGTAAGCTATTATAGCTAATAAGGTAGCTAAGAAGAAGAAGGTCTTAATAGCTACCCTCGTAACTTTCTATAACTTATCTAAGTTATATAATACTAGCCTTATCTCCGAGTATATATACCCTTACTATTATATTACTTTATTAACTAATTTCTTAGGGCTATAGCTTTTACTATCTTTATAGACCTTAATAGCGCTATCCCTGCTATTACTACTATAGCTACCGCCGCCTCTATTATAGCCGCCCCCCTTATAGTTCTAGATATAGCCGCGTTTACTAGCCTTTAAGCACGTATAGGCTAACTCGATAGCTTTGCTCGCGAGTATATAGCTATTAATAATAAGGATATAGTAGGGGAATAATCCTCTACTACCTCCTTTAAGGTAGCCGCCCCTCTAGGGTATATATTAACGCTACTCGGTACCTCCCCGAGTATATATTCTATCCCTTATAATCTCTATTTCCTATACTTTCTTATTTTTAGATATAGCCTATTATACTTAGTTACTAGGCTATATATACTTTCGAAATAATCTAGTATTACTATTTTTAATATTACTTCTAGGGGTTCCTATATAGGGTCTTAGTAGCCTTCCTAGGATACTAAGACCTTATACCTTTATCTATACTTAACGTTCTTTTAGCAGGCGCCTAATATCTCGCGGACTATATATTTATCCTCCCCCTTAACCTATATCGCAGGAGGCTATAAGTCTATATATATTTACCTTAGTATTAGGTCTTAGCTAGCCCTCTTAATAATATTAATATTAAAGATAGGGTATATCCCTTTAGGGATATCTCCTAGCTCGACTATATATAAGCTTAGTACCTTATAGATTAAGTACTTAGTATATAGCTAGTTAAGCTTCTTCTTTAGTCGGTCTAATATATAGTTATATAAATTAAGCTATATCTTATCCCTTATTTTAAACCTCTCTATAAGGCTCCTCCTTTTATTAGCGAAGCGCTCTTAGTCTTACGCTACTATAGCTATTAATACTTAGTATATCTCTATAACTTAGTATAGTTTCTCTATAAACTATTAGGCCTAGCCTTCTAGGGAGTAACTTAGGTAGTCTTTTATAATTACTTCCGCGGCTAGTAGAATAGGGGAGGGAGGCTTATACCTATAGGTAGCGAGGTATAGGGATATACTAATTAATATATTAAGCCTTCTATTTAACGCTATCTATACTACTAGGTATTAGCGGTCCTAGTTATCTTAGTTATAGTTAATTACTATATAGAGATATACTTAATTTATTAAGGACGAATAAATATATAAGAAGCCGACAGCAATAACCTTATAATAAGATAATAAATAAGTCCTTACCTAAGTAAATTCGGTAGGCGTTATAGCTTAATAAGCGCTATAGTATTAAACTACGTAAGGTAAGAGGAGTTATATTATATAAGTTAGCGAGACGAGGTAGTAAATAGCTACTATCTTAAAAGGGTTAGAGGAAATAATTATCCTTTATTAAAAAAGCTATAAAGAGCTTATAAATAAATAAAAAGCATATAAGGTCTTATCTAATCTTAGGGATCTTAATAGTCCCTTTATATCCTTTTAAAGTTAGGCTATTATCGTCTACCTACTTTTTATACCTCTTGCTTTTCTAGGTTAGGGGTCTATACTATCCCCCTAATAAACTCCTCCCTATATAGAAACTACCTGCCCTTAGGTAACGATAGACGCGAAAGAGGGATAGACCCCTCCTTAAGGCTAGGCTTCTTATATTAAAGAAAGAAGAGAAGAGAAAACCCCTAAGTAAGCATAAGTAATATTCTTACTATAACTACTTATCCTCCCCCTTTCCTCTTAAGATAAAGGAAATAAAATAAAAAGAGACCTAGGTATTACTTAATCTCCTTAACTATTCCTTAAATCTTTAGTTATAGCGCTATTTATCGTTCGGGCCCTCTTACTTATATATAGCTTCCCGCCTTACTATATATTCGCTCTTAGATAGTCTATTACCTTAGCCTTCTCTCTTAGTCCTTTTAGTATTTACTAAATCTCTTCCTCTAGATATTACTATGTATTATAGTTAATTAGTCCCGGCGGAGCTATAAAGATATAACTATACCTAAATCTAGAGTAAGGGATATAAGGCTACGTATTAAAGAGGGGCCCTAATAAGGTTATTAATTCTATAGTTATTGCTTAACTATATTAGTCTAGCCTCTCTAAGTCCTATATATTCCTTTTAGGTATATTTTAGATAAGAATAATACCCTTAATCCGATTATATTAGTAACCTCCTTTAGTTTCTACTAAATCGGTTATATATATAGAGGATAGCAATCTTAGGCTAGCGAGGTAAAAAGGTAAATAAATAGATCCTATAATAGAAGATAAAGGCATAGAGATATCTAATCTTATCCTTTTATAGCCTCTAAGTAAATATTAAGGCATTTCGGTTCTATAGTATAAACTTCTTATATTTATAGCGATAAATAGTATAGTTCCTTAACTCTAAGTAGTTATACTATATTACGAGCCTATATATAATAGCTTATAAACCGAAGATATTCCTACGTTAGCTATAGCCCTAGTTAGTATACCCTAGGATTATCCTAGACTAAATAGAGACTATAGGCTCTATAAAATAGTTTAGTAAGATAGCGTAAAGTAGGGAGTTCCTTAACGAACTAGAATTTAAAAGAGAACTTAGCCTATATTAGGCACCCCTGTCCTAGTAGGTATATATACTAATAAGGCTCTTATCTATAGTTCTAGCTATAACTAGATAGGCGTCTAGTTAACCTCGAGTAGCGCTAGTAGTCTTAAGGGAGTTATATTCCGCGAGCCTCTCGAAGGTTAACTAGCTAGTTATAGTAGAGAGATCGACGCGCTTAGTATCTTCGAATAGCCTTAAGGTATTTTAATATTACTAGGCGATATTAAATTAATAAGTCCCGCTAGCCTTATATTTCTTATAGCTATCTCTTATAGCTATCTCTTATAGCTATCTCTTATTAGTATTTAGCGAATCGATTTTTCTATATAGCCTTTATATTCTCTAGAATTATTAATACTTATTAGTTATCCTCTCTAGCTCGTTAAGTAAATATAGGAATATAGTATAGGTCGACGATAGCCTTAGTCTCTTCGCATAGCTAAATTATTTAATAGTAGACGTATTTTATAAGCGCCTCGGGGCCTATAAGTCTATAAGGGCTACTAAGAGTTATAAGGGTTCTATTCTATTAAATAGGGAAAAGTAGATATTAGAAATATTTATCGGTATCCTAGAAGTCCTATAGAACCCTGTTTTCTTTTATTCTAAGCTAGAACTCGTTTCTACTACGAATTCCTAACTCTATAGCTATTATATCTTATAGAAATCTAAAAGCCTATCTTACTAAAGTCTTATAGCTATCGCGTCTACCTAAGCTTATATATAGGGGCCAGTCCCTATAGCGCTAGTCGTTATTATATAAGATTTCTTACCTTAAGAAGTAAATATTATATCTAATATTAATACCCTTAACCTATTTACTAATATCCTCTAAGGATAGCCTAACTATTCTTTTTAATCGATACTATAGGTTTATTAATATAATATAGCTATATTCCTACTAGTTTACCTATATAAGGCCTAGGGCAAGGACGAATATAAAGTTATAAGGGTAGTCGTTTTAGTATAAGATTTGCCTCTATATTTTAATAAAGGTAGTAAGTCTTTCGGTCTAGTTCTCGCGCTAGTTATCTAAGATTATAAGGGTCCTAGTCTTTCTATCTTAAATAAAGCTTCCTTAGTAAAATCCTTCGTTCCTTTTATTTATATAGTTAATAAGTCCCGCGTAAAGGCATTAATTAAACTATCTCTTATAATAGGTATCTTAGAATAATCTATAGTTTCTAGTAACCTTTTAATCTTCCGATAGGCATTTCTACTAGATACTTAGATTTCTAGTCTACTAACCTAGGTCGAGAGAGATAGATTACCTTATCTTTATATTAATTATTAAAACGTCGTCTAGTAATCCTATAATATATTCTAAACCTTAGGTAAGGATCCTTAGTATAGCTATCCCTATAAAATTTAATATCTATCGATTTTCGCTAATCTTAACTAAGAAAGTATAGGTATTTATAAGATAGCCTAGTTATTACTTATCTCTAAAGTTCCTTATTTTCTTAATATTCCTAAATATCTATAGAGTAATACTTATATTAATTTTATTATTAAAAACCTATAGTAAATAAATAGGCTAGTTCTTTCTTATTACTACAAAAGCTAGTTAGATTTTATAAAGGTTATTAAGAAGCTTATTCGCTTTAAGCTTATCTAACTAGAAAAACCTCTTATTTCCTCCTTTTATATTTACCTAACTATATTAGCTATAAAGGTTTATTATTTACCTAACTATATTAGCTATAAAGGTTTGTCTTATTTAAGATATTAGGTCGAAAGAGGATAGTAGAATTCTAGGTTAAGGGTCTAGGCTTTAGTAATCGGAGTTAAGTAGTATTTCCTCTAGTTTCTATCTTAAAGGTAGGCATAAGAGATTTAGGAAATAGAGGGTTTAAGTAATCTATAAAGAGAGGTAGCTTTATTAATTTAGAGGCTTATTTTAATAGTTTCTTAAGTAGAATCCTATAAAGAGGGTATACTTCCGCGACTTATATAAAGTTCTTTAGGTAACTTAAGGGTTTTAGTAAGGCAAGGCTATTCTAGTAGATATATAGGAAGAAGTTTTCGCTTCCTATAGGAGAGCGAGCGAGAGGGCTTTTATAATAGTATTAGGGTTAGTAAATTACTATATTAGAGATAAGAGGGTCAAATATAAGAAGGCTATATAGAGCTAGGGTTTATATAATCTCGTAGGGAAGAAGGTATATATATATATAAAAGAAGAAAGGAAGGCAGGCTCTATCTATATTAAGAAGCTACTCTTTTATAGCTATTATAAGCTAGCGAGGTAATTAGAACTTACTACTTATTAATACCTATAGTAGTCTTTATATACTCTTATTTCGTAATTAATAATAGCTAGGCCTTAGTATTATAAATTCTAAGTAGTAGTTAGGGGTCGAGTATATACTATATATAGGTTCTCTATTATTTAGAGTGCGTTTCGAATAGCTTCGCACGTCCCTAATTAAGTTTCTAGGTAACTATACCTAAAGAAGCTACGAGACCTTAGCCTCTTAGCTTATAGGCTTATGCTTTCTTTTATAGGTTCCTCCTTTATCTAGAATACTATATCGAGGTATATACTAAATCTATTGCTCTTCCTCCTCCCTCTTCTACCTATACCCTCCTTCTTAAGTTAATAAGATTATTACGTTAGCTAAATATACTATTACTAACTTCCCTTTATATATAGTTTAATAGTAGCCGCGTTATAAGAGTTCTTTTTATAAATAGTATTTTAGTTTCCCTCGTTTCCTTTCTTTCTTTAACTCTTCTTAACTTTTTAATTTCTTTAACTATAATAGCTATAGTTAATCGAGATAATCTCGCTATAAAGGTATATAAAAACCTTCTTAATTATAAGAATATTATAGCTATAAGAGTCCCTTCTAAGTAGATATCTATAGGTTAACTTATATCTTAGTATAATTATACCGATACTTAGATAGACTTAGATAAGAGATATTACTAAGTAAGTAGTATTAATTAATCTTATATCCTTATTATATTTAATAGCGACCTTAAAGGTTTATAGCTACCTTAAAACTTAGGTACTTAGTAAAGAGAATATTAGCTACCTTAGCCTCCTAATCCTTATTAAAGTAGCTTTTCGAACTTAATAGGCGCTATTTATACCTATAGATATCTATTAAGAAGCTGGGAAGTTATATCCTCTTATATTCTTCCTTAAAAGGTATAGAAATTAGAATATTAGTTATTTTATAATAACTAGTCTTTAGCATCGCCCTATCTATATTCCTATAGAAATCGCTTACCTATAGGGGTATTTCTTTAACTAGTTACTCCGGCGTCCTAAGTATATTATAGCTCTCTTTATCGCTACCTTTAGCTATCGAAATTATACTCTTTATAGGGATTATCTCTAGGCCTAGACTATATCTACTATAACTACCTATAAGTATTATATATTCCCTTTCTATAAGTATATTTTAATAGAGGGATTATTAGAAGGTTTATATACTAATTACGTTTAGTACTCTACTTAAGCTAGCTCTTATAACTAGCAATACTATTATAGGTATACTATAACTTCTAAGGTAGATACTTCCTAATAGGGGTATACTTTTACTAGCTACGATATAGATTAAATAATTAGCGCTAAAGTTATAGAAGTTATAAGTAAGGCTATTACTCTACGCGTCTTATATTACTTTCTATATCCTTTTAACTCCTCCTTTAATTAAGCTCTAATTATATAGGCTAACTTAATTCGGGGTAACTTTAGGTAAGTAGATCTTTAGAATCTCGAGGCTCTAGTTAATACTCGACGAGTTCTAAAACATATAGCTAAGGAATATAGTCTTAAGGTTAATTTTAATAAGCAGTTCTAGTAATTCCTTACTAAGAAGGGCGCCTAGGAAAGTAAAGCCTTTCTTATAAGCTACTTCTTATTATATAGCTACTCCTACTAATAGTATATCTAAGAGCTATAGTACCTTTAGTATTCGTCTCCTCCTAAGTAAATATAACTAATTATTAAGCTAGGAAATTGGCTTTTAGTATAAAAGTCTAATCGCCGGCGCTTATTCTATAGCTAAAGGGATAGTAATAAAGTAATAACGATTATAAGAATAAGGGGCTTATTTCCTAGCTAAAGGATTAGTAGCCGCGTCGTTAAGTAGTCTTTCCTAAGTTAGAGGGGCTTCCTAAGTATTTATTAAGCTTAGAACTATCTAATCTAGCTTTATTTTATAGTACTTTACCTATATAGGTAAAACGCTTAACCTTTATATTTTCTCTATATCGAGTAGGTTTAACTTTTCTCTAATCGCTAGGCCTAGTACTTTTAGTAGCCTTCTTTTATCTATCCTATATACTTAGCGCAGATGTCCTTATAGTAGTTCTATTACTAATAGCCGCTAGCTACCTCCTCCCTAATTATAGACCTAAAGCTCTTATAGGGATAAGAGGAAAACCTAGCTAGCGTAGCCTTAAGTAACGTAGTTATTAAAAGTTAATAGCTATATATTTATCCCTTTCTTTTTATATTAATAGTAAAATCCTAATTTTAAAGTATTATCTTAGCCCTTTATTTAAAGGTATAAGCTAGTCCTCTCCTCCTTAAGTATCTATAGTAGAATTAGGCTTATTCTCCTCTTTATCTTTATTATCTAAAGAGTCGCTTATAGGATTATCTAATTTAGCTATACTCCTAAGTACTATCCTATCGGATCTTTATTAAGATAGGTTTAGTAATAATCTATTAACTAAGAAGGGGGTTTTATTTTATATTAGTATCTTTAGTTTATCTTATAGTAGCTAGCTATCTATATCTAAAGACTACTAGCTATTAGGTCCTCGAACGAACTTCTTAAGGTATTCCTTAGTAATAGTCTTATCTAGCTTAACTCTATCTAGCGTTTAGAGATAGTATACGCCTATATATAGGGCATAGGAGATAATATAGAAAGGCCTATTCTGAAATATCTATAACTTAGTAGTCCTAGAGAGATTATTTAATCTCTATATATTATATACGAGGACGAGGTTACCTAGGTTTAAGGAGTCCTTTTCTTTCTTAAGGGTATATTAGTTCTACTTATTTATCCGCTCTATTAGTTATTAGCAGAAAGTTATTACTTTTTCTTATACCTTCTTAATATTATTATCTTTACGTATTAGTATATAAACGTATACGTTAAAGAGATCTATTAACGTTATAACTTCGTCTTAGTTAATTAGACGCTAGGTTAGGAATTTAACCTCTAAGGGTAAAATCGGCTCCTAACTATATATTAAGTAAAATAGTAATATCCTATAGGAGTGCTATATAGCTATATAATTAGCTAGAACGGCCTAGTTAAGAAGATATAGCTACTTCCCTTTCTTTACTTATATCGCCGCTATCTTAGCTAGTAAGGAGGCTAGAATCTAGTATCTAACTTTAACCTATATATTTACCTTTAGGTTATATATAGAGATTTAGATTATCTTCGTCCCTAAGCCTTCTAGGATAGTCTAGAAGTCTATCTTTATCTCTAGTCCGCCGTTAATATTAGCTTATACTACTATACTATACCTATAGATAATAGATAGCGCGAATTTAATTATTACCTTTATTAATAGCTTTAGTAAGGGCTTAACTTCGACCTAACTAATAAGATTATATTATCCTTCTAGGAGGTAAATTTACCTATAGTTAAATAGTACGTATTAGTAATCGAAATAAACCTTACTTATTAAGTAGCTAGGAACTATTAGTACTATAAGTTCCCTTAGTCGCTAAGGAGTAAATTTCTAATATTACTTATATATAGCGATAATTATAGAAACGTTATTTTATAAGGATTATTACTAATACCTATCTTATAGGAACTAATAGGTAACCTCGCGACCTTTATATCTTAATTATAAGTAGAATTTCTATATAAGCGTCGTTTATTTAGTTAGATTATCTACGATAAGGCTTAGACCTCTTATCTCTTAAGTAGGCCGCGCCTATAACCTCTATTCCTCTACGAAGAACTTTAATTATTTCTTTTATAGCGCCCTATACTATATATTACTAAGATTAGATAGTTGCTATAGCGTTTAGAGATATTTAGTAACTTAGTAGGACTCTATAGAGTAGTTTCCCTTAAGCTTTATTCTGATAATTATATTAAGGTAAAAGTCTATAAACTCCTTAATATCTCCTTCGAGGACCTTTATATTAGTTTCGAGGGTAAAATAAACTCTATAAATATAGCTTCTTAGCCTTTAGAGCGCGTATAAAACCGCCCTATACTCTCTCTTTATCGTATTATAGTTTATCTCGGCCTTAGTCTAATAGCCGCTCTTAAATTATACTAGGTAGCGTTTTCTATTAATAACTTATATAAGAATAGCGCCTTAACTCTTAAGGCTTATATTATATATTAAAATTATCTCCCTATACCCTTTACTAAGGTATAGGTATATAAGAATAGGTAGTTCTATAATTACCTTCTTTAGGGCGTCTATTATTACTTACTCCTCCTTATCCTAAGACTATTTAATAATCTTCCTTAGTAAGAGGGTAAGTAGTTATATAAGTTATATAAAATATCTAATCTAGATCCTATAATACCCTATAATACTTAGAAAAGATTATACCTCTAGGATATCTTAGTAGTATTCTTACTTAAGGATCTTCTTAACCTTTAAATCTATTAGACTTTAACTATTCGTTCTATATAGGTATCCTATAATCTTAGTAGCCTTTTAATAGAACCTAAAATTTATAGCGGAAATTATATAACTTACTAGCTTAATATTTAAGAGGACTTTATTAAGCTTAATAATATATTCTAGGATAAACTATTATATATTAGGGAAGGCCTCTTTATTACTATACGTTATATTAGGTCCTCTAACTATAATATTATTAAGGAAGGCCCTATAAATATATAGGATAAGGTCGAAGAGAATATAGATTATAATATATATAAATTATATAACCGAATTTATACCCCCTTATAGTAGAGTATATATCTAAAGGAGTCTAAGAGGTATAAAGAATATTATTAAGTTATAACTTATCTAATCTAGGGGAACCTAATTATATCTTAAGAAGAAATCTAATAAGGAGAGAACTTTATATATTACGAAGTTATTACTAAACTCGTCTATACTTAATAGGATAAAGGTATCTTAGATCGTAATGCTATTTAGTTATATAGCTAAGTTAATTAGCTATAATCCTCTATCCTTTTTAACTATAAGAAAGTATAGGTTTTGATATAGGCTATAAGATTCTTTTAATATCCCCTTTTTTAGTTAACATTTAAGGAGTTCGATTACTTTTACCTCTAAACCCTAAGGGATAGGTATATTACTAGCCTACTAAGCTTTATAGTCTATAACTTTAATAACTTAAGGAGAAGCTATAGCTAGATTAACTTTACTATATTCCTTAAAATCCTAGGTAAGGGTAGCTTCTTAGTTAAATAGAAGCTAAATTAGAATCTCCTTCTCTTTAGTCTAGAAAAACCTATTAACTTAACTAAGGATATTAGCTAAGCGTTCTCTATAGAGTTAGGTCCCCTTTTCTATAGACGAGAATTTACCTATAAGGTACTTAGTAAAAAGGCCTTTTATATTAAGGTAGTCTTTAACTACTTCCTATTTCTTCTCTTTCTAATATAGATTACCTTTAGGGGTTAACCTATCTAAGGGAATATTATCTTTTAGGTAGATTTTAATACCTTTATATTTAAAAAGAGTATTAACTATAGGACTATCTAATCTTACCCTTTTAACCTAGTCTCTCCTAATAGTTTATTATAGACTAATTAGTTTATTATACTTCTCCCTTAGAGCCTCTTAGTATTATAAGAACGTATACTTTATTACTATCGTCGTAACTTTACTAGCTACCTTTTCTCTTATAGAGAGTATAATTATATTATCTATTTCGAGAGGAATATCTTTAGTAAGGATCTTATTAATATTCTTTTAAGGTTAAATCTTTCCCTCTTATAGGTTTATAGGCTACTTAAAAGATCCTACTACGTTTACTTTAATAGCTCTATTTAACTAGATATTATTAAAGTATTACTACTATATAGGTCCTACGGCAGGTATAATAATTTATATTATCCCTATCTAGTAATAAATATATATTTCTCTATTCTTCGGAGAGTAGTCGAAGGTTAAGTTAGTAATATAAATAAATAGTATTCTAAGGATTAGTAATATTAGTACCTTATTAGGCGAAACATAAAGGCAGACCAGTATCTAAGCACTCCCTATATATAGGTTTATCCTTACCTCCCTATATATCTAGATCGGTTCGCTAGAATAAGACCTAGTAGACGCCTTAATAGGTAAGATCTTAAGATTATATACTTCCGCGTATTATTTATTAATTAAGTTCCCTTCTAAACTTAAATCGACGAGTATATTTATTATTTATATAGTTAATAACTCTAGCCTAACTTAGATACGAGGTAAGTCCTATATATACTTTAATATTCGACCTAGTAAAATAATTACGTTAGTATAGTTCCCTATAACTATATTTACTTTTAGTCCTTCTTTTTACTTATCTATATATATATAGTCTAACCTCCCTAAGAGTATCTTTCTATAGAGTATATAACTTATATTAGTAGACTAGTAGAAATAAGTAGTTTCCTCTAAGGTAATACTCTCTTTAGGATTAGATAGTTACTTAGCCTTATAGGTCTCTATAATATTATAAATCGAGATATTAAGCCTTTCTTTAAGTTCGTTTAGTAAGGGTATAGTATAATCTAACTCTTTAGGAATAAAGGCTATAGTATAGACTCTACTAGTTCTAGGTTTACCCTTCTCCTTCGCGTTAAATTAGACTTCTTCTATACCTTCGGCCTTATTAATATAGGCATCCCTAAGGATTTAGCCAAGTTATAGTAGATATTTTACTAAATTACTTAGTTATACTAGGATCTTCTTTATTATAATATTATTTATAATACTTTCGACGAACCTTTTATATATCTTTTTAGGGTTAAAGCAAGGCTTAAAATAAGTAGGTACTTTCCTATTCTTATCTACTCTAGATTCTAAGGTTTCGTTATCTATAGGTTAGCTATCTATTCCGAGACTAAAAGTAAGCTTTAGTAATACTATAGAAATAGGTTTAATAGGGGGATTTATCTAATCTTAGCTTTCTCTATCTACCCTTAATCTCTTTCTTTTGTTTTTATTAATACTAATACTAATAGCTATAGTATAGATACCCTCCCCTTCTTAATACTCTTTTTTAGGGTCTTTAAAAATAATTATAGAAGTTTTAGATACCTCTTAGGTCTACTAGTCCGGCTCTGCCCTAGAAGTAATATCTATAGGCTCTATTAGTCTTAATACTTATTATTACCTTTATAGCCTTCTTATAAAGTTATCTAAGACTTTACTTTCCCTCTCTATTAAACTCTAATTTATTATATTCTTATAAGATAGTATAACTTATTTCCTAATATTATATATAATAGGGGTTACGAAATAAGGAGAGTATACCGCGACCTAATATATTACTAGTCGATAAACATAGCTTCCTATATTAATAAAACGAATAGATAGGGCTAGAGGGATTATATTTTATATATCTACGCGTCTAATACTTATAACTCTAGTCCTTATATTATAAATATATAGGCTATCCTCTCTATCCTATCTATAGATAGCATATATATCTAGGTAGTAGCCTTCTATACTATTATAGTATTAGTATCTTATCTACCTTCTCTAGTACTTATTAGAATAGCTACTAGAGACTATATTAATATAGGGCTCTTTCTAAGGAGCTAGATTAGATAGTTCTTAATAAGAGTTATATTATTTAGATCTATGTCCTTAGTATAGGTTACTATTCTTATTCCTAGATATAAGACGGGCTTCTTCTTATATATAGCGATTTTCTTAACTTAAGATTTATTTAAACTCTTCTATAGCTATTTAGGTAACCTAAGTAGCTAGGTTAATTTTTATTTCTATAAGCTAGGAGGTTAAATCCTTAACTTAAGTTTATAAGCTTACTAGTCTAGGTTTAGCTCTAGTCCCTTACTTTACCTTACTTATATTAAACGATACCTTCTTAGAAGAGCCTACTAAGGTATTACTAAGGTGCTTTAGGGCTACTAGATCTAGGGTTCCTATTACCGAGATATTCTTATACTTTATATCTAAATAAGGTTTAAGGTATTCCTAGATATAGTCCGTAAACTTTATATAGGGTATCGTAATTATCTAATCTAAGGTAAACCTATGCTTTTCTATAACTATAATATTTATCTCGTTAAGTATCGCGTAGTATATTTCTTATAATTAATACTTACTTATCTCTTAACTATTAGGCTAAACCTTACGCTAGAGATAAGTATACTATAAGAGCTAGTCCTTAACCTCTTTAGCTCCTTCGGGCCGCTTTATATTATAGTAAGTAAGCTAGGCCTATATAGTCTCTTATTAGTCTATATCCTAGGTATAGTATTCCTTAATAAGAGCTTCTTTAGCTACTTTCTAGCTAAGGCCGCTAATAATAACTTTAATATAAGAGGCTTCTTCTAGGGCTATATAGGTCTTAAGCTAGGAAACTTTATCGTTATTACTTATATAGTAAGCTAGTATTTACCTTTTAAACTTATAGAGGAATTTAGTAATATCTTTACTAGTAAAAGTCCTAATAATAGGGCGTAGGACCTGCTTTATTACGATAGTATCGCTAATAATCTAACTAAAGCGTTTTATATCTATTCCTATAAGAGGTAAGGTCGCGGTACTAGACTTAGTAATATAAGAAGCGTCTATAGACTTAGGCCTTATAGGCTAAGTTATCTAATTAGATAGTTCCTAGAAGTTTATTATCTTAATAAGTACTTAAGATATTAATTCTAGGTTTTCTTTATTTTCTCTATTCGAACTATTATAAATAAGTTAGCCTTTATAACCCTTCGATTCTTTCTTAATAAAGGTAAAGTCCTTATTTACTATTATCTTATAAAGTAAGGTATATATTACTACTATCCTTACTAAGAGGGTAATGCTTTATAATATCTATTAAACTAATACCTAACTTATAAGGAGTATAATAAATTCTTACTAGCTATAGCTTAGGAAATATCTAATCTTAACTTAACGAAGTAATATATTAACTATATTCTCTAGTTTAGTCCGATTCCTAGCGTAAGTTCTAGATTCGGTAGGATTACCTAGTAAGTAACTTTATAGTTTATTATAAGACTTTATAAGTAAATAAGCCTACTTCTTCCCTATATTAGCCTCGTTCTTAAAGCTTTTGCCTATATCTCTAAGATTAAGTAGGGCATAATTTCCTAGTATTAACTTTATATAAACAGTAGTATCGGTATGCCTTGCCCGGTAATAGGGCTACTATAAAGATAGCCTTATTATAGAATTTTCTTCTTCGTTATTCCTTAGAAGTTCTTATAATAGCTAAAAGGTGCCCTTACTAAATTTAATAAGTTATTTACGCCCTAGAGACTAGTTTTATTAAGGACGAATAAATATATAAGAAGCCGAGAGTAATAACCTTATAATAAGATAATAAATAAGTCCCTACCTAAGTAAATTTAGTAGGCGTCGTAGCTTAATAAGCGTCGTAGTATTAAACTACGTAAGGTAAGAGGAGTTATATTATATAAGTTAGCGAGACGAGGTAGTAAATAGCTACTATCTTAAAAGGGTTAGAGGAAATAATTATCCTCTATTAAAAAAGCTATAAAGAGCTTATAAATAAATAAAAAGCATATAAGGTCCTATCTAATCTTAGGGATCTCGATAGTCCCTTTATATCCTTTTAAAGTTAGGCTATCGTCGTCTACCTACTTTTTCCACCTCCTGTTTTTCTAGGTTAGGGGTCTATATTATCCCCCCGATAAATAAAACTTCCTAGTTAAGGCGCTCTAGCCCCCTATCGGTCTATAGGTAGTAGGCTATATTAAGTTACTATTCTATCCCTAATAGCCTATAGAGGTATTACTAAAAGCAGCTAGTCTAATTCGAGCCCCTATTACTTACGATAGACTAAGGCTACTAATAAAATCGCGCGAAGTACTATAAGAAGCGGTTTATATATTCTTCTACTTCTATTAATTTAATAGGCTCGAGAACTACTTCTTTACTTAGGCGGTCCTTAATTACCTATAGGTATTTATTTCTATTAGCTAGGGGAAGGTCTATAATAAAGTCTATCTATATTTACTAGTAAAATTAGTCTAGGACTAGTAAGGGCTTAAGTAACCCTTTCTTTATTTCCCGCTATATCTTAGTATAGCTATAGACGTTATAGTTATAAAGGAAGCGGCGTATATATATTTAAAAGAGGGGCTAGTAGAAGTCTTAGGCTATTACTATTATTATTCCTTCCCTACCTAAGTAGCCTATAATATAGGTATTATATACTCTCTAGATAAGTTTCCCCTTAAGTTTATTAAGGGCTTTCTCTTCTAGCGTAACTAATTTTATAGAGCTCCTTATTATAAGAAGGGCGCTTAATACCTATAGGTATATACTATACTATAGATATCCCTTTACATTAATATAATAATCTATTATTTATACCTTTAGTTTAAGCTTTAGGTTAAATATATAGGCTCTACTTTCTATAGTATAGTAGGCACTCTTATAAACTAGGTCTCGTTTAGCTATCTATTTCTAGAGCCGCTATAGTATTATATTATCGAAGATTATAGCCTTCTTCTTTTCTTTAGCGACCCCTATAGGCGGGCTTATCTATATAGCTCCGATATAAGTATAGAGGGCGCTCTAAGGGATAAGTTATATATCTCGAGCTTTATAGTCTTTATTAGTAGGCCGATCTTAATTATATTTCGAAAGTATATCGGGGACTATAGCTTCTTTACTAGGCCTATATTATAGTTAGAAGTTAAAGTACGAGAGGTATTCTACCTATCTTACTTACTACTTAAAGAGGTATTACTAAGTTATAAAGTATTCTAGGTTCTTATAGTCTATTAAGATTATAAAGCTCTTATAGCTATAGAGCTCTATAGACTACTACTTAAGGTAGTAGATAATAGTAAGTATCTCCTTATTATAGATTAAGTAATTATACTCGGCTAGAGAGAGCTTCTATAAGTAGAATACTACTACTCTCTTCTACCTATCTACCTCTTATATAAGTATACCGCTAAGTACCTAGCTACTATAGTCTACTTCTAGGAAGGTTAGCCTTTCGTAGTCCTATTATATAAGGACTAGAGCTCTCGTAAAGAGAGTCTTAATATACTAGAAGGCTTACTCCTACTCTTCCCCTTAATAGAATACGGTCCCCTTACCTATTAGCTCTATAAGTAGTACTACTATATCCGAGAATTTAGGGATAAATATATAGTAGTAGTTAACGAACCCTAAGAAGCTCTATACTCCCTTCTATATTATCGGGGCTAGCTACTCGACGATTACCTAGATCTTAACTAGGTCTACCTATACCCCTACCCCTATAATAATAATAAATCCTAGGTATTTAACCTCTATAACTATAAATTCATACTTATCTAGGTCGAGATATAGGCTATATTTATAAAGGCATTCTAGGACCTACTATACTTTTTATAGGTAGTCTTACTAGCTCTTACTTATATAGACGAGGATATTATCTATATAGGTAGAGGCGAATTTATCGAGATATTCGTAGAGTATACTATTAATATATCGCTAGAACGTCGCTAGTATACTATTTAGCCTAAAGGGGGTAACTATCTATTTAAAAAGGCTATAGTAAGTATAGAATATAGTCTTCTATTCTTCTCTCTATATAACCTATACCTTATAGAATGCCTAGACTATATTAACCTTTATAAATTACTTCGCTCTCGCTAGGTTATAAAGCGTATCCCTTATTAGTAATAATAAGTAGCGGTTAGCCTTTATAATAATATTAAGCGCCCGGTAGTTATAGTAAAAGCATAGCCCTCTATTCGGCTTCTATATAAATAATACTAGCGCCGCTACCTCTAAACTACTAGCCTAGATAAATCCTTTATTTAATAGGTCTTATAGTATCCTTTTTAGGACTAATAGTTCCTCTCTCGATATACTATAGAGTATACTATACGAGAGCGGCCGCTCTTAATTATCTAGTCCCTCCTTTATCTTAATTTAATAATCTATACCTAGCTTATATAGGTTTAACTTATTAGCTTTGCTCTTTATAAATAGTAGTAGTAGGTTATAGAACTATACTAATACCTTTTAGTATAGCTCTACTTCTATCTTCTCCTTTTTCGGGGCTAGGGCTTTCTTAATATTTACTATATTAATAGTAAAGACCGAGGCTATAGCTATACTAGCGCCCTCCTTCTTATAGATTCTCTTTATAAAGCTAGTAAAGGCCGCGGCTAATATATACTTAGCTTCTCTAAGCTCCTAAGTAACTAGGGTATTGCTAGCTCTACTATAGCTTACTTATTACTACGTTAGACTATACTATAGCCTCTGCTTATATAGAACCGAAAATAAGTAAGTCTAGCTAAGCTATAGTTTCCCTAAGATTAAGGAGAATTCTAACTATAAAACTATATATATATAGATAGGTTATAAATAGCTATTTACTTTTGCTATTAACTAGGTAATGCCCTTAATCTCTATACCTTCTATTACTCTAGAGGCTCCCTTAATTACATAGGGTTTAATCCCTATAATAGGGACTCCGAAGTCTTTTACTACCTCTTCGTTAATTATAGTATAGTACTAGTATCCCTTATCTATAAGAGTAAGAAGGAGCTTTATTCGATTAATAATAACCTAGATTAAGGTTAATTCTATCTCTATAGGTCCTATAAACTCTCCCTTCCTAGCTAGTACTTCTTCTAGCCCTAGAGGCCGACTTTACCCTAGGGCTATATATTTCCTATTATAGAGCGCTCCTTATAATATATAGCTACCTCTTTATCGCTCTTATCCTTAAGTAATAGCTCTACTTTTATAGTATAGATACTAATCCCCCTTACTTTAGCTAGGTTAACTACTACTATATATAGGTAGTTAGCGATATAGTATAAGCTATTACTATAATATAGGTAGCGACCTTCTTCCTTTTACTTCTACTATTCTTTATTTAATACTTACTTAGCTCTTCTTCTTCTAGTTATACTAGTCCTATAGGCTAACCTATAACTATTAGGTCTTTTACCCCTTCCTCTACGACCCTAGGTACTAGTAGTGCTTATCGTAATATCTCCTTTAGTATCTATAGTAGTACTTTAGGTATTACTTTAGGCTACTAAGGTTAGTATACTCCCCTCTATAGCTACGCTCTTACTTTTACTTATATATAGGCTATTATTCTAATCTTATAGGCGCCTCTTCTATAGGGCTTTAAACTTCGGGGTCTATTCGAATACCTAGGTAAGGGGGTATAGGTATTAGATAAATTTATAATAGTCTATAGGTATAATAATAAGAACTAACTATTCCTTAAGTATAGGGGAAAGTAAGTTCTATAGCTAGGCTAAGTAAGACTTATTATCCTATAAGCCACCGCTAGCCTAGGTAAGGGTATCCTTAAACTATAAGATAAACTTACTAAATAGCTACCTATCCTTTTAGGTTAGGTTATATAGCTTATCCTATACCTTCTCCTTTACTTAAATACTACTAAATATTAGGGTAAGCTATTTAAAGAATTCTTATAGGTCCTTCTAGCTATTAGTCCCGCCTCTTTACTAAAAGCCTTATATTTATTTTATTAAGTCTTTAGGTAGCGTATATAATATCTAGTACTATACTATCTCGCGCCCTTTATTAAGGTTATTAGCCTTATCTATATTATATTTTATAATTAAGCAGTTAAGAAAGAAGTAGAATAACTCTAGCTTCCTATTTTACTTAGGCTAAGGGAGTAGCTTTAGCTTCTTTATAATCTTAATAGCTACTTTTACTAAGTAGAGTAGGAGCTCTCGTAATATAATTAGCTTTATACTATAGCCTTTACTTATACCCCTACTTAGTAGCTATAAGGCAAAGAGCTACTAGACCCTTAGGTCGCCTCGCGCCTCTTAGAGGATACTTAGTAACTAGTCCGCCCCTATTTATACTAGTAATAGCGCCTACTAAAGAGGGGGTATCTATAGGAGAGTAGCTATCTATGCCTACTATAATATCTATTACTATTTATAGGCTACCTATAGTTAGTAAGTATAGGCCGCCTATAATAATACTCTTCGAGCGTCTTAGAATAACTTATCTATATCTATCTCTACGCTTATAGCTATAGGCCGACTCCTAATATATTAGAGGATAGATTATACTATAATAGGGCTAGTACTATAGGTATAGGTACTAGTCGTAATAATTAATTAGCGATTTATAAGGAGGTAGGAAGGGCATTATATAAGCTCCTTACTTATCTATACGCTCTATTATAGTGCCTATATATAGGCGTAAGGGCGCTGCCCTTTGCCTGCCGTATTATATAGGGCGCCTACTAAGCCTGTCCGGCGCTGCTAGACTTCTAGCTTCTAGGGCCCGGCCCCTTATACTACCTAATTATAAAATATAATATAGATAAGGCTAATAACCTTAATAAAAGGTATAAGATAGTATAATATTATATATTATATATATTACTTAAAGACTTAATAGAATAAATATAATACTTTTAGTAAAGAGGCGGGACTAATAGCTAGAAGGACCCGCGAGAATTCTTTAAATAGCTCGCCTTAATATTTAGTAGTATTTAAGTAAAGGAGAAAGTATAAGATAAGCTATATAACTTAACCTAGAAAGATAAGTAGCTATTTAGTAAGTTTATCTCCTAGTTTAAAGATATCCTTACCTAGGCTAATAATAGCTTATAAGATAACGAGTCTTACCTAGCCTAGCTATAGAACTTACTTTCCCCTATATTTAGGGAGTAGCTAATTCTTATTATTATACCTATAGACTATTATAAATTTTATTTAATACCTATACCCCCTTACCTAAGTATTTAAATAGACCCCGAAGTTTAAAGCCCTATAGAAGAAGCGCCTATAAGATTAGAATAATAGCCTAT
This sequence comes from Tolypocladium pustulatum, assembly GCA_024340155.1. NCBI lineage: Eukaryota > Fungi > Ascomycota > Sordariomycetes > Hypocreales > Ophiocordycipitaceae > Tolypocladium > Tolypocladium pustulatum. Next base: position 22,480 of record JALHBY010000066.1, read on the forward strand.
ATATAAGTAGAGGCAGGAGTATAGCTATAGAAGGGAGTATATTAACCTAAGTAGCCTAAAGTAGTATCTAGAGTACTACTATAGATACTAAAGGAGATATTACGATAAGTATTATTAATACCTAGAGTTATAGAGAAAGGGGTAAAAGACTAAATAGCTATGGGTTAGCCTATAGGTCTAATATAATAAGAAGAAAAAGAGCTAAGTAAGTAATAAATAAAGAATAGTAAAAGCAAAAGGAAGAAGGCTATTACCTATATTATAGTAATAGTATATACTATATCGCTAACTACCTATACGTAATAGCGATTAACCTAGCTAAAGTAAGGGGGATTAGTATCTATATTAATCTGGCACCGCTTCCTTCAGCCGACACTGTCTTATAGAGATCATCGACAACCCATGTCAAGCCATCAGTGAATTCGCGGACGGGATACACGTGGTGGGCCATACCAAGGGTGGGTAAACCCCATCACGCCGTTGGCATTGAGACGCTTGAGCCGTAGTGTGACACAGACCATAGGCCCTATCCACCTCGCCGTGGGGGACAAGGAGGCGGCGATACGCTCTGAAGAGTCGATAACCCGCTCGCTTCTCGTCGTGGGCGCTGCTGCTGTCACCGGCACAACAGGAGGCGCTGCGGCTCCTGTCTTGGCGGGAATTGTGGGAGGCATCCATGCCGAAGGTGTACTGACTGGTAGGTTCCCGACCACGAGGCTGAGAACATGTCGATCAACGAGTTTATTTTACCCCCGCCCCCCGCCCCCCAGGAAATCGAGAGTGCGCGGGATCAGCAGTAAAGTCCCAAGCAATGGTCGACCTAGTCACGACGTTGTCGTAGATATCGAGAAGGGAATTGCTCACGATATTGGCAACCGACATATTCGACGATGTGGTCTTCGTCGCTGGCAATGGCATGATCGGTACAAACTCCATGGAAGCATTAATTAAGCCAAGAAAGACGGTGAGGGTGGGTACGAGGTCCTCAAGCTTAATAGAGCATGCTTTCTAATAACTTTTTGTTAGACATTCCGGGTTGAAGGAAAGTCACTCATCAAGGTCGGTGATAGCTCTAAGCTGGGGACTTCAAGCTTGCGACAATCCGTGCTACTTCCATTACAAAAGTGCCATTGTCCCCCCGCGAGAGATTGCCCGAGCCCGCGGATCCTGAGGTCCTTTGTACAGGACACCTTCCAACTGAAGCTGAGCCTACCTTATTCGAGAGACCTACCGGTGGCAAACGCGGAAAGTCTTGGGGAGGGGAGGGTTGGATCTGTCGAGGGAAGACTTCATACGCCACCGACTTCTTTGACGACCACGGCCAGATGCTCTACCTTAACTTCGGCCAGCAAGATCGCGTGTACGGCTACTACGCCGAAAAGGTTCTCAACCACTGCGAGTTGGTAGCCAAATACAAACCCCTGTTTGAGAAAGAGAAACGCAGGTCCAGCAGTGTGACGGAGCGAATACACTAGATCCGTGTCATACCCTTCAAAGCAAGTCCTATACCAAACCCTGGACAAGCATATGCGTTTCAGAAAGCTAACCATCTAATTATAGGTTCTTGCACGGGACCTCGAAGGCATCGAGAAAGATGCTGTTTTAGAGAACCAGCGAGGCGGCGACGATTATCGCTGCGTGCTCAAGGTTGACGTCAAGGCCCCGCGGCAGTATGGTCTCGAGAACCATTACTACACTCCAATCTTTAACAGGGTGATGCCAGCCTCATTCACGGATGATCTGCTCTGAATCAGGCACCCCCTTTCCCCCGTATTGGAACTCATCAAAAGCCACCCACTGGGGTTCGGGAAGGAGTGCAGGTTCATGTACACGCGTGTTTCCGGTGCCTCCGGAATCGCCCAAGGCGTCTTGCACATCTAAGATCTCCCTCATATTCCCCCCTCAAAAGCAAGCGGTGTGACAATCAACGACGTCTACCTGCAGGCAATCGTGCACTGCCGGCAAGTCAAGACTATCCAGCCGGCTACTCAGTCAAACGACAGCCAGACACCTGAGCATTACGAGTACCTCGTCAAATTTAACCGAGACTCGCCAGTGGCATGGTACCTTGCGCAGCTCGTGGCACCCGAACTACGAGAGGCCTTTGTAAGAAGGCCATCAGGTCCGCCCAGACCGTGAGCGCGGTGAAGAACAGCCACAATGAAAACGGAAACCTCCTCGTCCAACGCACGAACAAGGACTGAGAGGAGGTCCATCCGCACCAGACTTTTTGGCAAGAGCAAAAACACAATGAAGACCTTTGAGTACGTGAGCTCGATGCGATTATGTACTAAATGTACCACAGCAATCCAGATGACGGCGTGCGAGTCAGACGACGCACAGATGATCCGATTCCCGGCCCCGGTGTTGTCGGCCCAGCTCCCTGCGCGGAGAAAGACGGTACGACTGTGTGCATCGCATCGGCAATCGTTGTCAATGGTGAGGGGTCCCATTCAAGGTGAACACCAGCCAGGGACGGACAACGTGCAGCGTGTCCTACAAAGGCAAAGAGCTCAGGCACCAGGGAGAATATGAACTCCTGCCGAACATCCCCGAAACAATAGAGTTTCTGGACGCCAGCTGCAGCACGCTGCCAGGGTCTTACCGCCTTGTCCTTGGTGGGTATGAAGGCGAGATGAAGTTGCATCACGCCACGAGTCAGACCGACGGACTCTGGATCCCAGGAAAAACAGCCCCTCACCTCATATATATAAGCAGCCGGAATGGCAGCTTAGAAAATCGCTAATAGCGCGATAGGGCGGAGCCATGGTTGCGTATGGTGATCAAGAACGTCGGGCGGAACAATACAAGATTCTGTAAGCGAATGTCGAATTCACAAAGTCAACAGCACCGGAGTCGCCGGCAGAAGTGCTAACATTCGTAATTATGGTTGTTATAAGTAAATTCATGGTGCGGAGATGTTAGGCGAACCGAACGTCTGCGAAATAGGGCATCTTTGTTCACCCGTTCGTGGTGCACCGAGGCGTGTTCATGTGATAATTCGGTGTCGTGAAGCTTATTTAACGCATAATAAAGGCAAGTCAAGGATTGCTGTATCGCGGCTAAATCATTTAAATCTAAGTGTTATCTAAAATGAGTTTTATCATTATATATGTTTCAAATAATATATGTCTATAAGCATCATGCTGACTATACATCAAACACTACTATCTCTAGCACGCGGGCAAGATGTCTATTCATCATTCAACCATCTCTCGACTTATTGCTTCACAGCCGAAGCATCATCAAAGAAGACCCGGCATCCATTGACGCAGCTAGTGGGAAGGAAGAAAGTCATGGAATTTCTTGATTTAATCACTTGATTATCATATACCCTACTCCTCGTATTAATTCGCGTCTCCTAGCTTGCAAGACGAGTGTGTCTCATTAAAACTTTAAAATCCTACAAGTACGAGCTTTGCCCCCTATATCTAAAGGTGGGTTTCGCGTTGGAATAGCATTTCTCTCCACTCTCTACTATAGATGGCGATGTTGCCATGATAGTCGAAGCATCCGAATAACCTCGACTCAGCGTGCGTTCGCCACGTTGACAACAAGACTAGGGCACCCAAAGCACGGAAAGATTCGGTGGATTTGCCAGCAAGTCGGCCAGTTTACTGCTGTGCCACTTCCGTCATCCAAGGTGCCAGCATCGTCCCACAGACATACGTCTCGCGCAGCAGTGTGAGATGACAGACATCAAATTGTAGTCCACTACAGCGGTCTCCACTCCGGTCCACCGTGGCCGGAACCGTGGTGCTATCGATGAGTGGGTGCGCCCCTTGTTCCATCTCGGTTCAGATGATGACCTAGACGGGGCCAGTCGTGGAAGCTCGTACGATGTTCCAATGCGGACGACTGAGGGATTTGTTGGTCCCTACAACGATCGTCCATGCCAGCGCACCGACAGATGGCCTCGAGCGGCCTCGCAAGCACTTGGCAGGTGGGCGATGACGCCGACGGCTGTCTAATGTAACATCCCCATGTCCTCAGCCAGGGGACCGCACCAGCATACAGAGAGCAGAGGGCACGGACAGCAGTGGCGAGGACGACCAACAGCTTGCACATCGTCAGGGAAGAGGATTGTGGAGAGTCGACGTTATGTGCGGGTGGCGGGCCGTGGGATCCGCGCCCCACACCAGCGGGAAGAACGCGCGCCCAACGCGCATGAAGCTACATAGGTTAGGAAGGTCAACGAAGCATATGGCAACTTCAGTTAAGGAGCGGCCAGACGGCATACCTCACCAGGTTGGACGCAACGTGCCCCACGTGTTCTGGGCGGAAGCCACGTCCGACATACATACGAAACGGGATGAACATCGCCACCCCTCTTCTCCCACGGGCCAGAGATTGACTGCCCTAGTGATGGCCAGCGTGCTTCAGGTCTCGAGGACGACGCTCTACGCCGACGACCCGCGGCTCGCGCAGCCGCTTATGCTTGGACGGACGATTGCCCGTAGGCATAAGGTTTCATCGCGGACGTCACAGAGGTACGAGGGTCCGGATCCCTGATGACTCAAGGCCGAAGCCGAAAAGAACTATATAAAGGGGTCGTTTCCCATTAATTCATCGCCTACAATTCATCTACAGTTCATCCTGCAACTTATCACATCAGATCAAGACTTTCTCTCATACTCTCCAAGACCCCAACTTAATTACTCAGAATGAAGCTCCTTGGCGTTACCAGTCTGACCCTCGCAGCCATGCTGTCCACTCCGGCTCTTGCCTGCAAGTGCTATTCGGGCGGTTCGAAGGATAACGGAAATACGCAGCGCTGCTGCAGAGAGAACAATGGAATCTTTCAGTTTGGCGAGGACTGTGCGGCAGGCTCCATCTCCGAGCACCTCGGTGGCTTCAGAAATTGCTGCGGCGGCTCGTCTGACTGCGACTTCCCTCATAAGCGAGACGAGGACGAGGTAGAGGGCATCCAGACAGTCGTTGTCCGCGTCTAGAGACTCCAAAGCAACAATGTAAGACACACTCCTCTCCAAGCTGTGGTTCTTACACTCAATGAATTGACAGGATACAGTCTATTCTAGGCATTGAAATCGGCTACTTGGGGTACGGGGTATGTCGAAGACAGATGGCGCGGTGGAGACAAAGGAGGGTCGCGGGCTCAGGTAGTAAGGTTCACGACATGGGGTTGGGCATGAAAATCTTGTCCCTCGTCGAGTAGTTCTTCCTTAGGTCGCCTTACTCCCGAATTGATCTGCCTTATAAACCGTGGTACTCAGAGCCTTACTATAGCCATCGTCACCTCCATCGTCAATCCTATCTATCCCTCCCATTTTTAGGAACGGTGAGGGGCATACACGATGGCGAACATGCGCCTAAGGCCTAGTACACCTCGATTGCAATACGCTTTGCCGAGGCTGCCACAACACCCCTGACTACGGATCATGGGATGGGCCTGCTAGGGCCTTAAAGAGAAATGGGTATTAAATGGACTTTAGTTCCATCGAGGTCATGTGGACACGCATCATGGACATGGATTCGGACTCTCAGCGGCCGCGATTGACAACTTTAGGTCCCCGCCGTCTTCTTCAGTGCCAAGCTTCCTACGACTAAGTGACATGCTTTAGATTCGTATCCACAATCTAGCCCACGCGGGGCAGTCACTGCTGTCTTCTCCGGGGCCCTGGGCAGATAATGACAGTGCTGCGGCGCGGCTTTTGGCGTTTGCCTTTGAGCCTAACTTGGTGTTTAGTGGTCGTTTCTGCCATGAAACAACCTTGAAAAATAGGCAGTCGGTTTGAGTCCGGTGGCGCTGCGCCACAACCGCCGACGCAGTAGTCGATGTACTAGCGCGCCATGCGGTGGAAAGAAAAGGCGACGCCCCATGCTACCAACTCTGCCATTGGTGAAAGGGGGGGCGTTTATTTCTTCCCCTGCATGGCGCGTACCCACAAAACCCTGCCGCGCTCCGCCTCCCCCGGGCAAGGTAGATTAGGGCGGCGAAGCCAGGCCCGCCGCCCCACCCTACCGGGCGCCAAGGAATTCGGCCCGTACCTTCCTATCGTGCGAACGGACGGACGTCCTGCTGCCCGTGCAGCCAGGTCTCACTTCCCATGTGTTTCTCGATCGTGCCTGCTCTACGAGCACACAAAACAAGGCCGTAGTCTTTCGGCGAACCAGTCATTTCCTCTACTCGTAGACTTTCCAGCGTATGCCCGCTGGAGCGAGTACGTTCCTTCTGATGCGCGTGGATCCTTATTGGCCTACATCTCCACTCTCGGCTGCAACCCTTCAGGCAACCAACGGGGAAATGGCTCCTTTAGGACGGAACCGAGGTCGATATGTCGGTTCGAAATAGCTCCTGTCGGTCATCGGGGCAGTGTCCCGACGACCACGTGACCTCATGCCGACATTTACGACGGGGGCATGAGGAAAGGCGGAAGCTTTACTTCGTGCGAAGTTATCCTCGTCGTGACCGCAAGAGTAACGACTCGAACGGATGATTTCGATGCCAAAAATGAGGGAGCGACGCCTTGGCGATGTACCGGTAGATGCGTTTGCCGGTGCAGCCGCCTTATGCATGATCCTGACGCAGCGGCTCTCGTCGATACAGTCGGAGTTGTGCTCCGAGATCATTTGCTGGGTGACCCTGCCGATGCTGCTGCGAGTTACGGGAGGGTCAAACGTCGGAACATCGAGGACGACCTTCTTCAACGGTCCAGAGGCCCGGTCTGCCTCGCGAGGAAAAGTATGGACGGTTGCCACGGCTGTTGTCCTGGCTTCCCTCTGCAAGGCGGAGCGTCGGGTGGTTGGGTTCTACGTAAGCATACATGCTCCTTAGAGGGGTCAGCTCGCTCGACGCGAAGTTATGCTAAGAAACACGTAGCCAGTGTTAGGGCCGATTCTTTTCATCGCTCAGAAGCACCTCCGTCCCGATCCCCCCCCCTTAACAGTACGCGGACCGTCATTCTTTTCTCCCATAGTCAACAAGTTCTGGGGTACGTGCTTGGTGGCCTCGTTAAACCTCTTTGCATTGCCAGGATGGTGTCTTGGGGGGCTTGCGCTGCAGACCGTCTCGCTTGCGGCTTTGTCGCTCGTGTATATCGCTCTCCTACCGGGCAGCACCGCTAGCACTGGCTATTCTCCTTCGTTTAACTTCGATAGCGCTGTGATCCCCTTATCCGTGCGCGTTGTACTCCTCCTGATCATTGCGCTGGGCGTAGAAACCCACGTATACGGATTCCCAAGAAGCGAAATCGTGCCTACTCTGCTATTGGGCCTTGCCAAAGCCTCGTCTTGGTATTTTATAACACGAACCGTATGTAAGCCCCCTTCCACATTTCTAGGGAGCCTTAAAGCCAATGACCCGGACGTCAGACACAACATACGATGTGGTGCGCGGCTGCTGCCGCAGGGACGTTTAGCATCGTGGCGACGAATGCCGCGTCTGGGTTGACCTCGGAGTTCGAGGCTTTAGCGCACATCGCATCTTCCTTTTTCTCGCTTGGCCAACTTATCCAAATGATGCCGGCGAAGGCGACGGCAAAGCGTGGCGCACTCTGGCTTTTAATGTTGTTCCCCCTTATACCGTGCTTGACGGACCTCTCTGCCACGATGCTTGCGACGTCTGCAACACCCTTCGGCTCCGACGACGCCCGAGATCACCCCGTCGAAGCCCTGGCCCGTCGCGCCGAGGCTGAGATCGAGAATCGATTAAGTAGGCAAAGTCAAAGCTACGTAGCGGCACATAACGAGTATCGACGTCGATATGGAATGGAGCCGCCCCCGGGCTTCCAGGCCTGGTACGAATTCGCACGGTCTCGCCAGTCACCGATCATCGACGACTTTGATTCTATCTACGACGCAGTCTCCCCCTTCTGGGCGATGAGTGGTCCTCAGGTGCGCGAGATGATGAGTAGGGCGCAAAGCGAGCCGGGAAGCGAGCTGTGGCTTTGCGAGATCTCGGCCGGCAGCGGCAATACGCAATGTCGCCATCCTTACCGTACATACGACCGGCATATCAGTAGGCTATTTGACAGGCTATTAACGGAGGTAGGCGGATCCGTTACGGAAGTGTCATTCCTCGTCAATCACCTTGACGAACCGAGAGTTCTCCTCCCTCCTCGACCGTCAACAGAATCACCGGTCGCCACGGAGGAGCGGCTCAGCCAGACGAGCATGTCACACCGCTCAGTCTGGGACTCAATCACGAGGGTCTGTGCTTCTCGTCGAGCGAGAAAAGCTGCTGAGGACACGCAAGACGACGCGGCTGCCGCGGACACAGTAGGCCTACCTTTCGTCGCCAACGTTAGTTCGGCCATGGATCTGTGTCAACATCCCGAGTATAGCAACATGCACGGACTTTTTATGAGTCCAACGTCTTTCGTCCTTATTAAAGGCATGGTACCTATACTTTCGACCGGCTCTCCTTCCACGATGGGAGATATACTCTTCCCAAGCCCGGCGTATACGGAAAACGAGTTTCGGTACCTCTCTCGGCACGACGTCGATTGGGATAAGAAACGCAATAATCTCTACTGGGCCGGCTCGAACACGGGCGGATTTGCGTCGGACGACCAGTGGCGTTCCTACCACCGGCAAAGGTTTGTCAAGTTAGCTCAGAATCTTGAGAAGCAGCAACACTACTACCTCCGGAAGAAGAGAGATGGGGTGGTCACCCGGGTAGCATTCTCCTTCTTAAACAGCAGGCTATTCGACGTGGCATTCACCAGGATCTTCCAGTGCGAGAGGCAACTGTGCAGAGACCAACGGGATTACTTCAACGTGAGACGCTGGGTAGATGGCGATAGAGCATTTCAATCACGACTCGTGTTTGATCTCGACGGAAATGGAATCAGCGGCCGCTACTATAAGCTGCTAGCCTCGAAGTCGGTGCCCTTGAAGCAGACGCTGCTGCGAGAATGGCACGATGATCGCCTTATGGCGTGGGTCCATTACATACCTGTCAGCCAGAGCATGGAGGAGCTTCCTGAGTTAGTAACATACCTCACATTGACAGAGAGTGGACAAAGAAGGGCTAGACAAATCGCAGAGCAAGGCCGGCAATGGTTCATGAGGGCCTTGCGAGAAGATGACATGAGTATTTATACGTACCGCCTACTGCTAGAATTAGCGAGACTTCAAGATCCGGGAAGAGAAGCCCAGTAAGGGCTTGGACTCTAATCCGAGGCGTACTTCAGCACTACATTCCTTATGTCTATACGGCGTGCTTTATTGTCTTAGAAGCTTTGCATATAGTAAAGAATGTTGCTATTGAGCGTTCTCCCCCGTAGGCATGTTTTCTGTAACGGAGCCTTGGTAGGGCCCGCTACAAGAGAGCACACGCATAAGAAGGGGGCCTAGGTAGCTCTCCTTTTGCTTCCTCATAGATCGCCAATTGATCATTACGACTGGCACCTGCGCCTACAGGGCTGGCCCCGTTATAAACACGTCATAACTACAGCAAGGCTCCGCTAATCTTATTGCTTCACGGCTAGGGTATGTATTACACCCGATTAACGCAGGTGACTTAAAGAAAAGTTCCAGTTTGCCAAACCCGTATAGTATGCGATCAAGTTTATCGATGGGCTATGTCATAGGTACCTCAATGGTTCTGGACTCGACTCCCTCTATAATAAGCGATTCATGCCACGGCATGCCACTACTACCTTCTTTATTGGACCCAACATACATAAACATGCGCGTTGGGGTGGAATATTCTTATATAGAATACGTAAAGTTCCACTCTCGCAATGTTGAAGCCAGCATACCGTATTGGGGCGGTCCCGAGCCGCAAGATTTGACCATGGATCAGAACGTTTGGGTCATTTTACTAAAGTGTAACCCAATCAGGCACCTCATTGGGTGTTTCTGAATCCTGGCTGTGAGTTAGTCCTGAGTGTTAACCTGAGAAGCAACATGCATTAAGCATTGTACGTTTCCGGGACTCCGCCTTAACTTCGAGGCGCGATCCAGCTTGCGCCCCTCTTGCCAGGGGCGTAATCCATCAATGCGGAAGCTTTATGTCTAGGAAGGGGCGTCGCTAGCAAATCTCCCCCATTCCCGCCATCGGGCACACAGTTACCCGCGCCATTGGACCCGAATAGCATATGACGAGTCCAGTGAGGTCACAGCACGACATGACAGCATTAATCGTTCGGTTGTCCCCAGGACACCAGAGACACCTCCATTAATGTGGCTGATGAATACTATCTCCAAGATACCCGTAGGGCGCGCCGGCTGCCGGGCTACCTCGTGCGTGACCCTAACCGGGTTCGTTGATATCCTTCTAGGTCTAACACTCCTTCCCGGGACGTAGAAAACCTGCTCCCCTGAGTCATTCTCACTTACAGCGGCCCGGTGCGGGCGTGCGAGCCAGTGATTTGTTGGTCCAACGACTCTCGGGCCGTCGCACGGACTTGGCAGACGGACAATTTAATGTATGCTGTCGACACCTACCTGAATTTATCGTGCCCCACGTCTTCAACAAGGGCGCATACCAACGTGCAGAAGGCACAGGCGGCTGAGGGATATATGACGACGACCGACGGCGTACAAATTTTCCGCCGGGGCTGGAACCCGTGGGAAATCGAATGTCTTCTTCCAGGCGGGTGGGCTACAGGCAGCGGTCACCATGCACGCGGGAAACACGCACGTCCAACACGCATATCACGACACGGCTCAGGAACGACGTCCAGGCACGACGATGCGCGGGCTGGTACGGCTGCTGGCATGTAGCTCTCGGATCGGCCGATGTTGTGCACGGCCAAGCCGGAGACAACCCGGCCCGCGTATTTTCGTGTGGGCACGACGAACTAACATGCGGAGCGTAGGGATCCCCGGTCTGGAGTTGACCGTCCTCTGCACACATGCAAGCTGTTGGTCGTCGCCACGGCTCCCTCGCCCGCCTTTACCATCTGCATGTTGGCATAACCCCTCTCTATACGCGTGGGGCCCGTCACATTCAGGCAGCAGTCTAAGTTATTGTCCTCTTGCCAAGGGAGTGCGAAGTCCCAGAAGTAATGTGGCTGATCGACCCGGCCGGTGCATAGTGATTATTGTAGGGTCCAGCAAGTCCCTCGCCCGCGTTGAAGGAACACCCAAGCTCCCACGGCTGGCCCTGCCTGTCGACAAGACGGTATCTAGCTTGAATTTGCGCCGCGACTTGGCGTAAGGCGTCCAATTACTAGTCTACGCACGATATCCGCCCAAAGGGTAAGTTAAGTCGAGAAGTGGGCTTCGTATTGCTAGGACGAGACAATTCTTTGTATTCAAGAGTTGTAAAGAGGATACATGCCGACGAAGCAGCTACTCAGTCGCATTGGACTCAGCGTCCGCCGGGAACTCCTTGCCGTACGGCATCCACTGGCGCTTCTGGTTGGACTCAGCGTCCGCCGGGAACTCCTTGCCGTACGGCATCCACTGGC
>JALHBY010000067.1:0-22271 GCA_024340155.1 Tolypocladium pustulatum
TTTTTTTTTGGCATTATCGCTCGGAACTTTGTGAATGACTGCTTCCGAGATGCACTCTTGGAAGAAGCCGCGATATAGGGTAGGACTGGCAGATGCAAAGACGCACGGCCGCGCACGTAGACATGGCTGGCGCCACGCTAGGAACATATACCCCATTAAGACACTTCATGTCACAACCTCCGCTACGACAGCTGAACACAGCTGTTTGAGTCTTCCGTAGTATAGTGGTCAGTATGCAAGCTTGTCACGCTTGAGACCCGGGTTCAATTCCCGGCGGGAGAGACCGCCACGATCTTCAAGATTGTAATTTTTTTGCATCTGTCAGAACTGGGTTTCCCTCTGGGTAGATTTCGGCATGAGAATTCAATTACAAGGGATTCTACGGTTGGCATTTTCTCGTCATCTTCCGGCCAGATGGCGGGAAGATTGTGCAGGCTGTCAAAATGCATGTGCATGTGCCTCAGGGTTCAAAAAGTCGCATGCCAAGCCATGGCATGGCAACGCTGCTCGACCTCCCTGATAGGGCTGCAAGAATCAGTCCGGGACCTGACCTTGTTGAAGCTGGGCGCTCTGCATGACTGGGCGGGCAACCCCGAGACTGGGGCCCTGTGGCTTTTTGCCGAGTCATCCGGAGGGGCGCGTAAGGGACTGTGGCGGCCCTAGCTGAGGGCATTCGCCAGAGGGGCTTACTCAGTCAGGGCTCACGGGTCGTGGTCGGATGGCGTTGCCGAGCCGAGAAGGTGAGGTGAGGTGAGGTGGCATGGTGAATGAGCATGCGACGCGAGGGGACACGAGGGAGGCAAACAGATGATGCACTGCCACTGCCGCCGCCCGCTTGGATCGTCGGAGGCTGGAATGGCCAGCGATGCGAGTCTCGACAGAAGTCTTGGCGAGCGAGCGACGAGGCGGCGGCCTTGGCACAAGGTCTTGGCGAAAGTCTTGGCGCAAAAGTCTTGGCGTGCGCTGGGGCGGATCAATCAATGTATGGGCGCGCAGCACATCGCGCGGCTCGGCGGCAACGTTTTGCCGGGGGGTGCCTCTGCGCAAGGCGTGCCGCGATGCCGGGGCTGAGAGAGGCTGGCCTGGGCTCGCGGATGTGCGGCTCTGAAAGCACCGTATCGTACAGTCGTCTGTGGGAGCACGGCATGCAAAAGCAATGCAGCAGGGGCAGCTAATATTGTGGAAACGGCCCATGGGGAGAGTCGCACCCAGAGTCGACTGTCCACCGCTCGCTACGTATGCTTAATTACCTTGTAGTAAATGCTGCTGTGGATGGGCCGCACGCGATCCATTGGGCGTCGCCGTCCCGCCGTGACGGCGCCCGAGCTGCTGTGTTGCTTGGGTTATCCCTGGTCCCTGCACGAGAGCTGCTGCCACGAGCGGGCTAGCGTCGTGTGTCTGGCGATCCGCTCGTCACTGACTGACTGCTGCTCATCTCGCGGACCCGACCCACGGGGTTCGCTGGTGGTGGCGGGTGGGTCGCATCTGGAGAAGCGTCTCGAGGCAAGGCTTGGCAGGCCAGCTTTTGCCCGGCGCATACGCTGGCTGGTTCCAGCATCGTGCCGGCCGTGCCAGTCCGCAAGGTTCGAGGCCGTTGCGGTCCCCCGTTGCTGATGCCGCCATGACGACGACTAGACTTTCAAACCGCCGCGACGCCTGGCCACGGGATACTGTAGCGCACGACAACATGACGTCCCGGGGGCGTCTACCGTACCTCGCTCGACGCATTGGCGCCCGTTATTCCCGCCCACCAACGGCGCCCCGGGGACCGACCTGTGGCGGAAGCTGCGGAGCGGGCAAACCTGTGCTTCTGTTTCCCTCGCTCGCACGTCTCACTCGGCCGGGCCTCGTGGTCGTGGGATGCCAGTTGCGCTCACCCTGAAACAGGAATACTTACCTACCTACCTTAGGGCAGTGCCAATGGCTGGGCAGCTCTTGGACGCTTGACTTGCTTTGCCCGCCTGAGAGACCCCGGGCAACGCCAAGCCTGCTCCGTACCTGTAGTCCGTAGGTACAGTCCGGAATCATGAAAAGTCTTGGCAGCCTCCTGCTGGAGTTGTGGTGCCGTGACTAGCGTCCCGGAGCGCCTCAACACGCACTCACGCACACCACCTCTTTATGTCGCGCTCTCTAGGCCTCGGTCGCTCGTCTCCTTCTCTTTATCCATCGCTCCTGCTCCTACTCCTCCTCGCCCGCTTGTCCATCCTCACTCCCTCGGACCAAGAGAAAACACCAAGCCATGAACTTGCCCTTACCATAGCGTACGCCTGGCTTCTCGACACCTTGCCCGTCGCTCGTCTAATCGCCGACCACCCGCCTTTGTGCGAGCACGCGACACATACAGGAGTGGATTGTGCCATACCTACTACTGCCATTTGACCTGTGGTTGTCTCTGTGCTAGACTGGCATCTGTTCAAACTTCATCTTCTGCCTTGCGTCTACACCCCCATCGCCACATCGCCATCCTCGCATGGTAGCCGCCACCGCCGCCATGCCCTCACTCCGCGCCCTGCTCGTGGCCGGGCTCGCCACCCTCACTCACGCCTCCCCCGCGCGCAACAAGGGGCCCTTGACACACACAGACTCACCACCCAAGCGCCAACTCACGCCAAAGTACTTCCACGAGCCCAGCGGCAGCTTCGCCCGCGGGCACTACGACCTGCGTTTCTTCGAGGAGGAGATCCCCTACGACGAGCACCGCTTCGTGCTGCGCGACCTGGTGCGCAGCTACCTCGAGGTCATGCACGCCCACGGCGTCGAGACGTGGCTCGCCCACGGCACCCTCCTCGGCTGGTGGTGGAACGGCCAGATCATGCCTTGGGACTATGACCTCGACGTTCAGGTCTCCAACAACACCCTGCAATGGATGGGCGACCACCTCAACCGCACCGAGCACGAGCGCAACTCGACTCGCTGGGGCACCAAGACGTACATGCTCGACGTCAACCCCCACCACGTCGACCTCGACCGCGGCGACGGCATGAACATCATCGACGCCCGCTGGATCGACATGGCCAACGGCATGTTCATCGACATCACCGGCGTCCGCGAGCGCGAGCCCGACCAGCCGGGCGTCTGGAGCTGCAAGAACTCGCACCGCTACGGCAGCCAGGACCTGTGGCCCATGCGCGTCAGCGAGTTTGAGGGCATGCGCGCCCGCGTCCCCTACAACTTTGAGCAGATTCTCGTTGACGAGTACGGGTCAAAGAGCCTGGTGACGGAGGAGTTTGAGGGGTACGTTTTCCCCATTTGTTTCACCTGGTGCTGGCTGTCCTCTTGTGAGCCGGCGGTCGAGTGCGACGACACAAGTTTGCTGACTTACATGCGTGAAACAGACACAGCTGGGACCGCGACACCAAGCAGTGGGTCATGATGACCCCCGAGAGTAGGAAACGGCACAAGGAAGTGGCCAGGGAGAGGAAACGAATCGAAATGATTCGCGACGGCCGACTACCCTCTGCATAGGGCCTTCTGCGACTGCGCCCTCGGATTGTCACGAGACTCAACCATCGCCTCGTCGCTCAGCCTCAGCTCCGGTGCAGGGCGGGCTCTTCGACCCGAGCAACGATTGGTCTCGTGCACATCGCACACTCTTCTTCCACATAACCATCACACAAACTCGAATTCGAATTTCAAACATGCGCGGCGTTTTGCATTTCCATGCGTCGTCAAAGACGTGCAGCACGACACGTCTGCCGGTGGCGGCGCAACGACCTCGACTTTTTTCTCTTCTTTCAAATCATCAATCGAGGGACCTCCATCCTTCAGTCTGCATGGCATTGCTCGGCGGTTGTTTTTAGTGCCCCTTTTTTTTCTTGCTTGTCTAGGAGTATCACGGCTGGTTGGACATGACGGTCGAAGCACGGGCATGGACATGGACATGGGCATGGTTTTGGCATTGGGGGGCATTACCTGTTGGATGCATCTTCTTCGTCCCGAGGGACGAGAATCGACACTACGGCGTTGAGAGAGGAAATGGTGGTGCCTGAGCTGCGGTGGTGTATATAGCTTTGCGGAGGGCACAACCAGTGAATGCTGAATATCAAAACGATTTCACGCTTAATGTCCTAGACTCTTGGCTGTGAGGGTGATTAGATGTGTATTTGCAGCAGAATTTTGAAGGTAGTGCCTGGTCATAATCACCGGCTAGACACCGCGACATGAGAATCATTGGCCCATCCACCGCTGCCACCCCTCGAGCCCGACACGGCCTTCACGCCAACTCCCGAGGCGGCCGGCCCCGGCGCCCAGGTCCGCAAGCGGAGCCATGCTCGGCCGGCCATGCGCGCACTGAAACGGGAATGCGCAGCGCGCGAGCCGCTGGACGAGCTGCTTGCAGTCATCGTGGGAGAGCACGTCGTTGAACATGATGGCGCCTGGCAGGGCTGCGTCAGTAACAATACGAGGTGGGGAAGCAAGGAGTAAGTAGCATGGGGCAACAGGGGTGGGTGCTCACTGCGACACGATCGGGAGTGGAGCAGCTCGAGGATCCCCGCGGGACAGCCGTGGAAGCGCGACGTCGACGACTTCGCGATGCCGCGGGCCGTGCGTCGTGTCGGGGCGACACCGCCGTCGTCGAGGGCCCAAATCTCCTTGCGGACGAGGTCGATGAGCACCCGAGGCTCGCTGCGGCATCGCTCGAGGATGCTCGGCGGGAGGCCAGTGACCTTGACCGTGCACGCGCCCGTGGGCCGCTGAAGCTCGTACAGCACGCCCCACGAGGCAAAGTGCTCCTGGTACCGCTGCAGCAGATCCGGCTCTCTGCCCAACACCTCAAACACCACCGGCTTTTCCAAGGGCTCGACGACGGGGGAGGCGAGCCCCGTGGACGGGTCGTGCTGGAAGTAGTCGTCCATCAGCTGCTCCAGCCGGCAGCGCTCGTCCGCGGCGTGCTGGTCGAGCATGACGAGTGCGGACGAGGCTTTGGCGTCGGCAGCCTCGCCGGGAGGGCGCAGGGGCAGCTTGACGAGGATGAATTTGCCGTCGACCTGTGCGATGACCTCTGCATCCACAAGCGCCGATCTCGACAGACGGCCAGTCAGGGTCATGGATCGGGCCTCAAAATTGACGTCGTCTTTTGCATCACGAGATCGATGGGCGGCGCCGATGGTTGCATTGGGCTGTCCCGCCGGGGTGTCATCGCAAATCTGGGGGACCGATGGCTGTGCCGTTTCAAACACAGGGTTCTTCCACGACTGTAGGACGCCTTGGAGCCATTCGCTTGGCTGCGACTTCGGTCTGCTTTCGAGCACCCGAGTCTTCGCAAGACGATGCCTCGCTCCTGTGGCAGTTTCTGCGCGCCCAAGGTTTGCATCCGAGGCCGCATTTCCTCCGTCTTCGCCAGTAGCCTGGCCAGGGGTCTGTTGCATAGTTCCGAGTTCTGCAGCGGGCTGGTCGTCGAATGGACGGCGCAAAAGCTTCCCACCTTCGCCAACCAGGCGATTCGTGGCACTCGTCGGAGCCTTGCCTGTGCTTGCCTTTGTTGTTGCCCAGCCGACCTTGATGCGATGCCAATCATCAAAAGGGCTCTGGGGCCTGGTGAGCTCCAATTCAGCGAGTGGGCCGTACGATGAGGGGCAAGAAGTAGACCGGCCCATCCTGGGGCGTGTAGACAAGTGCGAGTGATTTGTAGATGTCCTGGTCGAACGCTTTTTTGTTGAGGCTGCAGACGTCGCCATGTCTGACGATGTTTCCACTGCTCGAGGTCGTAAACACTGTTTCTTGAGAAACCCGTGGCACACTGCGTTTAACAGATCCACAACATTGCCCAGAACTTTCTGCGAGTCCGTGAGAGCGTCGTCCATGGCCGACGAGTCCAAGCCGAGCAAGGTAATTTGAAAGTAGAACATGGGCCAACGCTCGAGGCCCTTTCGAGGCCTCGCTCTCTCAGCGTCCTTCGTATTGTCGCCACCAGCAGTGTCCTCGACAACGCCAAAGCTTGAGTTCTTAAAGGCCTTGTTGACAGCCTCGTAGAGCACATTTGAGTCGTGATTGTTCAAGATGGGATGTATGCCGAGACTCATAACCTGCGAACGACGCGTCGCCACTGGAGTCGTCGAGATGCATCCTCTGATGCGAACGTGACGGGACGAGGCCGACACGGGTACCCACGAAGCGGCGTCACCCGAGTCGGCTAGGGACGCTTGGGTGAAGAGCCTCGAAACTCGTGCACACATGTCTGTGCTTGTCGTTGACTTGAGACGTGCCTCGCGGCGAGCTGTCGTTTCGTGTAAAGAGACGGAGACCTCGGACGACCAGGCCAGCAGCAGAGCAACGGACTCACGGACAAGGCGACCGAACTCCTTGTCGACGCCTGAGCGCTCGGAGAAGACTGCCGCCCGATGTTTGACTCTGACAGGCATGGAGCCGAAGAGAGCGCGGACAGATACACGGGTGCCTTGGCCAAAAGTCTCGAAACGCTGCTCAGGAGGCGCGGGGAGCTGCCTGGCTAAGACCTTGGAGTTGTGAATCGAGATGGAATTGTGGGAAACATGACGATGGTGGTGCGAGGCCACCGAAAGCAAGGACAGATTGGCTAGGGATGCGAGAAAGTCGCCGCGTCTGCCGTGGACGCCCTGGCTCGCGGGCGTCCTCGATGTATCTGTATCCAGTCAGGCTTCAGTTCAAATTGCGCTTTCTGAACATACGATGCAGTTTGCCGAGGCCGCCATCCTCTCTGAACTCGCGAGGTTCTAATCCAAGCCCGTCATCTTCAACGATGCAGTTGCCACGGACGTAGTCGAGGCGGATATTGACCCTTGTGGCGCCAGCATCCAGCGAGTTCTTGAGCAAGCCACAGGCGACGCCGTTCAGGGAGGTGACGGCGGCCGACGACTTGATCTTGTCGACGACGTCATCGGGGAGCTGCCGGATGGACATGCCTCATTGTAGGAATGGTGCAGAGGCTGCGTGGTGAAGTGAAGTGAAGTGAAGCGAAGCTGTGAGGCAGAGACTCGGATGTCCAAATGTGAGATGACGCAGGGCCGCCCTGGTGATTCGCTGGAGCGAGGCGCTGTAAACTCCGCTGCGGGCCTGGGCCGCAGTGGACGTCGACGTCCAACACACAGTTCGAGGCAGAGCCAATTGGC
The DNA here is from genome assembly GCA_024340155.1 of Tolypocladium pustulatum. Taxonomy (NCBI): domain Eukaryota; kingdom Fungi; phylum Ascomycota; class Sordariomycetes; order Hypocreales; family Ophiocordycipitaceae; genus Tolypocladium; species Tolypocladium pustulatum. The sequence goes on from JALHBY010000067.1 coordinate 7,089, forward strand.
GATGCCGCAGCACCGACAATGTCTCATGTGCAAATCTGCTCGTTGTTGGCTACGGATCACCTCCCCGGCCGTCCGCGTGCCGCAGAGCAGAGCATGCACGGCATGAGGCATCATTCCGACTCGCTACAGCGTCGCGATGCGCTGTGTGCTGTGCCTGGCCATCACGTGACGCTACACCTTACGGTAGCTTCCAGTGCTTTCATCTCAGCAACACCAGTCGTAGCGTTTGTTTGTCATCCGCCAAGTCCAGGTCCCAACCGTCCAACCAACGAGTTCTTGATGACGCTTGCCACCGACCATTACGGCAGCCATTCGCATTTCCTTCGCTTCTCGTTTCTGCCATCGTCTGGCCCTGTTGCGTGACGTTTTGCCAAGTGCAGCAAGTTGCCACTGCCTGTACGCCCGCCTCCCAGCAGCCTCAGCTTGGCCGCCCAAACCGCTGCGCTCCGCTCAACCGACGACGGCCCAGGTCGAAGCAGTCACCACACAGTCTCCTACAGACAAAAAGCAGCCTCTGATTCTGCACTCATGGCGGCGACAGAAGTAGTCACTGAGTCGCATGGTACGTCACATGTCTCTATCCTGTACCTCCCGGCGGCCTCCCACCTGTTGTTCGCAGCGGCTAACCATCATCCAGATCGGCATGCGCATCGGCGAGGGCCCTTTTCGACATGGGTCAGAAAGCTCACCAACTTCAAGTCGTCGTCGGACGGCGAGCGACCCAAGCGGCATATGAAGATGAGGAAGGGAAACAAGCTTAACAATCCATACCCCCAGTCCGGCCATGTCAGCAGCAACCATGGAAATGGCCTGTCCAACACCAACAGCCGCCACGATGTTGCCAATGACGATAGTGCACATTCCTTTGTGACGGCGCAAACGGGCAGCGTCGTCTCGACGGACGACGCTGCGGATGGACACGCACCACCAACCGCAGGTGGGAGGAGCATGCTCGGCACAGCTTCGACGGAGAATGAAGGGCAACGCTCCATTATAGCACCGAGTCACGGGGCCAGCTCGCTCGCGGGGACAAGCCGCACCATTGGGGGAGGCTTGGATTCGCGACGGGGCGGCGACAGCACCTTTTCCAGCCCGGCCCCGTCAGTCCAGTCGCTGACGACGACCCTGACGACGATTCAGTCACTGGCTCCTAACGGCCAGCATGCGTCTGCGCCGACCCAAAGCAACCCCCAGTCTATCCAGTTCAGCCAGCCATTCCCGACGACCTCGCCCGCCTCGGCCATTCCGCCCCACCTTGCGCCAACGGGCCACCCAAACACGTACTCGGCAGCGACGGCGAACAACCTGCTGACGGACAATGCATCCATCTTGACCTTGGCTTCGTCCAGCAAGCGGCGACGTCGCCGTTCCATGGACACGGATGCCTCGGTGCGCGCCCTTGCACCCTCGTCCATATGGGGCGGGAGCCGCGAAAGCCTCCCTCTTAGCGTCCTCAGCGCCAATGTTGAGTCGACAGGGAATGCGACTACGCCTGGGATTCACGGCAGCAGCTCACGGATCGGTGCCGAGCGGAACAGCATCTACTCAGCCACAGGCGTGGCCCCAGCCATGCCCAGCGAACGTAACAGCTTGTACGCCAAACAGGGCGACGGCGGGAGCATTAGAAACGGCCTTTTAGGCCACGGGAGACCAGACAGCATTAATGGCGTCAATGCGGGGGTGACGAGCCCCTTGGCCAGTCCGAGAGAGGTGCTCGAGAAGAAAGTGAGGGATGACAAGGAAGATAATTGAAGTGGCCAGCATTCAAGGAGGAGTAGCAGCTGCAGCGGCTTACGAGCGACGACTTGGTTATGAGACTATGGAGGGCTTGGGTCAGGACGGGTAATTCTCTTTGATTTGGGTTATGGCTGGGGACAATGGCGCGGCATTCTAGGGGGGCAGAAGCAGCGTAAGAGAGATACCCTTGAAGCTTTGACACACGGGCATGATTGATGCCTCGGCAAGAGTACCTTATGGGAGTGTATGTGTTGTGGCGTGACGACGCCGAGTGACATTGCGTCTCATACGAGCGACTTCACCTCCAGAGGAAACGCCGGCCCCTGACCAGAAGCCCCTGGGTGCCTGACGACACGAGATAATATTGATGGTTTTTACACCACCCAAGCCAACCTCAAGCCAAGACGAAATCCCTTTCGACGCCAACGCCCATCTCCAGCGCCTCCCCGTCCATGATGCCGTCGCAATACGCTTCGCCTAGATACTCCCATGGCCCACCCTCCGCTCCCCTCAGAACATGCGGCACCGTCCCACCGTGGAAGACGACCACGGAATCACCAGGCCTTGTCCGCGCCGGGCCCAGTCCCAGATGCCCCGTCTGCGTGCGGTACAGCCGGCGGCCGTTGTTCTTGGCGATGTTGGTGGTAAACTCGTTCCAGTCCTGGCCCATGACGACCTGCGGGTCGAGGCCGAGCCCGGTCACGCGCGCCGGGTCGGGCTTGAGGACGACCTTGCCGAAGCGGTGGCGAAGCCAGATGTAGTGCGACGCCCAGGACACGCGCGCCGAGTTGAAGCACTGGCTGATCATGTCGGTGGCAAAGTCGACGACGGCGCCGAGCGCGACCTTGGCCGCTGCGACGGGATCCCGCGCGCAGAGGCGCAGCATGGTCATCTGGGAGGCGGGCTGCCAGTACCAGGGGACGTTGCCGGTGGCGCGGTAGATGCGCGTGATGTGGTGCGCCGCGATCAGCTCGTCCGAGCGGAGCAATGCCTGGCCCAGTTTGGAGCTGGCGTCGTGGAGGGCTCGGAGTCGTTGAGGGCCGGCCGACGCACCGAGCTTGGCTGAGAAGTGTCTGTACGACAGGCCCGAGTCGCAAAGGCGCAGACAGGCCGCCTGCTTGTCCTCGTCCGACGCTGGGGGATCCCCTCGTGCAGCGGCCGCCTCGCGCACGAGATCCGCCGCCTCGTCGAAAAAGAGGCTTGCCCAGCGGTAGTCGACCTGGGCCGAGATCTGAAAGGTAGGGTTTGTCCGGTGCGTGCGCTCTCCGCCGCGCACAATCGTATCGACCAAGACGCCTCGGATCGTCAGCTGCCTCGACGCCTCGTCGAGCTGGAACCGCGCGCCGTCCTTGGGCCCGCCGGCAGCAAAGACGGGCTCGTTCAACGCCGAGTGTCCTACCGGCACCTTGAGGTCCATGGCCCAGTCCGGGACCCACGAGGGCAGCTGATGGGCGCAGCCGGGATGGTTCCCGGTCCGTTTGGGGAACTGCGTGAACAGGAGCGTGTCGATGCTGTGCTCCAGCAGCAGGCCCGCGACCTCGGTGTAGATCTGGACGACGTCCTCGTCCGTGTACTTGTACCGCACGCGCAGCCGCTGCCGCAGGTCATCGTCGCTCGCCGCCAGCCCCAGCAACCCAAAGATGCGGTCTTCGGCGAGGCTGGCGCCGATCTTGGCGTGGCCGTCGTTGACGTTGTACTTGAGCACAATGTCGAACAGGCCCTGCCGTTGCCCAAGCTGGTGGATGGCCTTGCGCTCCTGGAAGATGCGCACCAGGCCCGCCGCCTTGGCGAAAAGGGCGCTGCGCAGCCGCAGCTCGTGCTGCGCCGTGGCCTGGGCGCGGCCCCTCACCCAGTGCGTGTTGTAGATGTCGTAAAAGAGCACGCCGGTGCGGAAGCAGTCGAAGCAGAGGGACTGGTCGCCGCAGACGAAGAGGACCAGGGGCGCGAGGCACGCTTCTTGGATGATCCAGAGACGGCCGAACCAGCTGCGGTCCAAGACGTCCGCGTGGCCGTCGAGCGGGTAGCGGTCGCCGAAGCGTTCAAGCATGTCCAGCAGGCAATCCCGGTCCTCGCGGTCCTGGCCTTGCACCTCGATGGACGGGTCCATTACGGCGTCGAACACCGTCATGACACTGGCTACCCGGGGCCCAATGAGGCGACTCAACACGCCTTCGTCGCAAACCTCTTGGACATAGCTGAAGTACTGCGCCGATACGGACGTCGCCGGGCCCAGCCAGACGACGGCGCGGACGCATTCTGCGTAAATGTCTCGCATGAGCTGGACCTGGCGAGCTTTTTCCGCCGCGTCGCCGCCTTGGTTGATGCTGATCTGGTCGATGAAGAGCGGGCGGGTAATGGAGTCGTTGGCGACGAGGTGCAGCAGCGCCAGCTCCAGCGGCCGGTAGACGTTCAGCCGGTAGGGACCGCCGGGCGCTTCCACGATGATCTGGCGATCCGGCGCCGTGAGATGGGCCGGCACGTTCCACGTGTAGGAGAGGGCATCGTAGCAGGGCTGCGCGTCGATGTCGGCCTCGACGATCTCGACGCGCACGGTGCCATACGCGCCGGGTACGAGGGACGGCCGGGGCGGGAGCAGCCGGACGACGCGGAAGACCTTTTTCGAAGGGTCCAGGTGCGGGTATTCATACTCCGGCAGTCGGTGGAAGTTGAAGAACGGCATGCTTGCTGGGAATGAAGAAACGAGGCTCAACAACAAGTCAGCGCGGCAGGTGGCTCTGCAAAAGCAATCCCAAAAACAAGCATACGGACTTTAACAAAAACACATGATGAGGTTGCAAGGGACATGGCCTTTGCTCGTGATGAGACGGTGAGTGCATGCATCTCAGCCGCAATATTGAGAGGTCGTCCAGTCGTGTCAGGCCTTGTCAGTTGGCAGCCTGTTGGACAAGGGTCCTCGTGCATCTGGAACTGGGAGCCAGCTAAGTGTGAGCGTCTACGTAGTAACAACACAATTCATTCATCAGACAAAAAGACAAATAGCAAAGCGACACAACAGGCCAGCAGACAAAGTCGGCAAAACAAAACGGCCGTGGATAGGAAAATATAAAAGAGGGAAAAAAATAATCGAGTGCCCCCACGCTGGATCGAACAGCGGACCTCATCATGTCTCAGGAGTACGAGTGATGCGCTCTACCACTGAGCTATAAGGGCGGATTTGTGCTTGTGTAAGCCAGTTGTGCTTCTTGTGAGGTGTGGGCGGACTAAACGCCCTTATCCATGTAAGGGGGAGGGCGTCAGGGTTTTGGTCAATTTCGCCCTCGGACATTGCCCCGCCCCGGCCAATCTCGCCCTCGCACATCGCCCCACTCCGGCCGCATCGCCGCTCCGAACCGCCCGGACGCCCGCCGGCGCTGTCGTTGCCAAAAACAACCGAGCTCTCTTAGCAAAGGGCAGATATATACAGGGAGGGCCGCAGCAGCAGAGGCACCTGCGCATGGAACTCGAGGTGTTGGGCGCGGACTTGCGAGGCTGCGGTCTTCGTGCCCGGATTTAACAAGGCTGCGTCCGATGGCATGCTGGGCTAATTAGGCTTACCGCATCGAGGGCCGAATAGCGACCGGCGACATGACATGTTGGTCGCCTCAGCAGCGATTGATAATCCCCACGGAACAGGCCAGCTTGAGAGCCTCATGCATGGTGACATTTATAAGCGTGCTCAGGTCCTCTCCCTATATATAGCTCGACAGATCCTCACCACCACACACTCAGTCCTCAGCATCACACCCTCATACAGTAGAGACTTCACCGCGAGCATCACCTCACAATGTCTTCCCCCGAGCTTCCCACCGCCGCCGCCCTCTCCGCCAAGTACGCCCCCCTCATCGCCAACAAGACGATTCTCACGACCGGCGTCTCCCCCACCGGCCTCAGCGGCCCCTTCGTCCAGGCCCTCGCCAACGCCTCCCCGGCACTGCTCATCCTCGCCGGCCGCAGCGCCAGCAAGCTCGCGCAGACGGCCGCCGCCATCGCCGAGGCGCACCCGCACGTCAAGACGCGCACCCTGACACTCGACCTCGCGTCACTCAAGGCCGTGCGCGCCGCCGCCGACAAGGTGCTCGCCTGGGACGACGTCCCCGCCATCGACGTCCTCGTCACCAATGCCGGCATCATGAGCACGCCCTACGCGCTGACCGAGGACGGCATCGAGAGCCAGTTCGCGACCAACCACGTCGCTCATTTCCTGTTTACGAACCTCATCATGGCCAAGCTGCTCGCTGCCGAGGCGCCACGCGTGGTGAGCGTGGCGAGCGACGGGCACCGTCTTGGCTACATGCGCTGGGGCGACATCAACTTCCATGCAAGTCTCTGCGTCACGTAATAACAGTGTGTGCTGTGCTAACGCCTCAACCTAGAAGGGCGAGACGTACAACAGATGGGTCGCGTACGGCCAGTCCAAGACGGCCAACATGCTCTTCGCCGTCTCCCTCGCCGAGAAGCTGGGCGGTCGTGGCCTCCGGGCCTACAGCCTCCACCCGGGCGTCATTCTCGGGACCGGTCTGGCCACGCACCTCGACTTTTCCCAGAATGGCGACTTTGCCGAGCTACGTATGCCTCGAACGATTCCCAAAGTACTAGTGTCGAAGACTAACACGGCGCCTAGACAAGCTGGATCAAGCCCAAGGCCACGCCGAAGGCTTCCGGGGCCCCGCCTTCATCAACTCGGAGCAGGGCGCCGCGACGCACATTTTCGCCGCCTTCGACCCCAGCCTCAAAGGTGACTATACACGCATCAATCCCCCACGCTGATGGAGAACAAGTACTGACCATTCCAAGACCATAACGGCGCGTACCTGCTGGAGTGCCGACTCGCAGACCCGTACGTCGACACCGTCAAGCCCTGGGCCACCAGCTCCGTTGAAGCCGATAGGCTGTGGAAGCTCAGTGAGAAGCTTGTGGGCCAAGAATTCTCATATTGATCGATGGATCAAGGGGTATGCTAGAGGCTGTAAGAATAGTGTTCGAGCGAATATGACTTTAGAGCTTCACAAAGTGTTATCGACTCATTCGACTCATGGTATGGTGAGACGCTAATCTCACAATTCTATTTCTATCATAAAGGCTAGTGCTTATGTGGAAAACGGGGAAGAGGCAAATTACTGGGTATTCTTGACCACCTTGGACTCCTTGTCTAAACCGACACGACGAAATTTCATAGTACGCTCCAAAGAATCGACGATTTCGCCTGTAGCAGCTACATGCTCGCAGGCTTCCATCTCTCCTCTCACTGGTAGCCCCACTCGTCCAATACCGTCGGCTGTTGCACAGCGAGCCCCTTGATGCTGCTCAGATACGCCCGACACGCCTCATAATGTGCATATTCGCTGGGATCCTCGTCTCTGCAGCTCTTCATCTTGGCATCCGCCACGTCCAGCACGCTGCTGCCGCAGGCGTCTCTGGCGTGCACGTTGGCCCCGAGACTCACCAGCTTCTTCACCGCCAGCTTTCTGCCGCAGCGGACAGCAATATGCAGAGCCGTCTCACCTGCCCGGTTCCTTGCGTGAATGTCTGCCCCGTTGTCGACCAGCAGCTCCAAGATCCTGGGTCCAGTCTTGTAGTCGTTGTCTTCGGGAAGCTCAGCAGCAAACGCCATCAGGGGTGTGTTGCCGTTGAGATCGTAGTGGTTCGTGTCGGCGCCTGCCACTATAATTCCATTTGCAAGATCAAGGCGGAACTCCATCTGAGCGCTACAAGAGTCCACGGGATTCTCGGAATTCTGTTGCCTCCTGGCTGGGTGCTCCGACCCGCTTGGATCCGCAGGATGCCTCTGAGACAAGCTGGCGGGGCTCAAGATCGACATGGCAAGGCTATGAAGGCCGTTTCCTCCGTCTTTATCCTCCAAGGTGGGTCTCAGCCGTGCGAGCCTGGCATTTTTCAGGAGCTGAGCCTGTTTCGAAACTGAAAGGTCGTCGCTGTTCGGCGGCGGACTGAACGCCGGCAGGGAGGCAGCCGGGTTGGGAATCCCTATCCAATGTCTGTCCATTGAATCCAGGTCCCGCAACTCTTGGTCGGTTGGACGAGGAGGCTGCCCAGCGGGCATGACGCCAAACGCGTCGCGCTTGTTGTACACCTCGATATTGTACTGGCTATGGATATGCCGAATCGCCTCTGGGTAAACCCCGCCCAGATGAAGCACGTGAAAGAAATTTCGGCCATAGATGTCCCGAGCGTAAATATCGAAGGCCCGGGTAGAAAGAAGATGTAGCAATTCGCGCAAGGGGCCAAGCTTTCGCATCTCACTTCGTCTTAGGACGTGCAGAAAGGTCTGACCGCCAGTGTTCTTGGCATTCAGTATGGGGTTGCAGGTGTCCGTCTGCAGAGCGTGCAAAAGTGTTTCGATGGATGCGCGTGCAGCCAGAAAATGCAGCACAGTGTTACGAGAAGAGTCGCAGCCAGTCACGTACGAAGGCGTAACCCCGGATTCCAGTAGGCGATGGGCGGCGTTGGTCAGGCCGTTTATCGTTACCCACGGCGAAATGTACGTGTCGAACTGGTCGAAACAGAGGCATCGCCTCTGTGCATGGACCTCTCGGGGAGCATAGCATAGCTGTTGCTGAATGCATACATCCAGGCTAAGAAAGTCGCCAGGCAAGGGATACGGCTCACCCTCGAAAGCCTTTGGACCTTCGTAACCATCATGCCGCGGCATTTGTGTCGTTACGCCGGCCGACATGGAAGCCATGCTCGACTGGCTTGCTATTGGAGCTGTGAATCGCTTGACCAGCCTTTTGACTGTCTGCACATACGGCTCAGAATAGTCGGAGAGTAATCGATGAAAGGACCCCGTCGTGTGGTCCGTTGACGAAGACAGGCAGGTAGTCTGACGCAGGAATGAGGAAAAATGGCCAGCGTCGTCTGAACGCTCAGCGTAAAGGCTGGCGTCGACCTGGCGCCCCGGTGAGGTTCCGGCGGATGAATAGGCCCTCGCGGGACGGGGTGCGCAGATATTCTGGGCGACGGGGCTTGCAGCTGCCCCGGTACTGAGCGGCGATATATGGCGCGGGAACGGGCTTGCACTAGCTTCCAGATTGAATGGAGTCGCGCTGGGCGAGAAGCTGGGTTCGTCGAATGCCGCTTCGACGGCGGACTGGAGTCTGGTCGGCGAGTTTGAGAGCTGCGTCACGCGCCGGCCCATGTCGGATTCACTGCGGGGATGCAGCCATCGCGGCTCCTTGTCGAGTAGCGCGTTGAGATTCTTGTTGGCCGAGTCGCGCCTGCAGGACAAGGATTAATTAGCAGAAGTGACTGGCAGCCAGCCAGAGCGCATTGGCGCTTACCCGGGAGCCGAGTCGGGCGAACGAGAGTGCACCAACTTGACAATCAACTGCAAGGGCAAGGTGGTATAGACGTAGAGCCGAGTCATCTTGCGCTGCGCGGACTTGGTCCACATCGGTGGGCGGCCGGTCTGAGTGTTGCTGCTCTGGGTGGATGGCGACGCAGACGATGCCGGGATCGTCAGCATCGGCACCGGCGAGGGCTTCATGGCGTCTCAGTGTCTTATTGTGAGGTTGACGATGGTGGCTGTCGAAGCCGATGCTTGTTATGGCCGGCCAGTCCAGTCTCAACGAGGTCAGAGCCTCGCAACTGGGACCATGAGTGCTCATCGACGCTTCCAACGGGGGTTGAGCGATGCTTTTAACCGGCCCTGCAGAGCCAATGGATTGTGCTTCAGTTGGGCAGCAGCTGTTTTCCTGAATCCTCCACCAGGCGAGGGACAATCGGACCAACAACTGTGACCTCAGCTGCTTGGGGGCCGAGGGGCGCCATATGACATAGCCAGCGGCCTCCCCCGGCGGGAGGCAGCATGCAGCTGCGCGACCAGTGCGGCCCACGCGAGGTCTGGGCTGCGCATCGAGGAAGGTGAAAATGTCACCGTGACAGCGAAAATTGCGGCTATGGTACAAGCATGCAAGGGGATGATGAGGCTGCGGCTGAGGAGGTTTTGGTTGGGTGTAGGGAAGATGGTGGAGTGGTGGCCTCGTCCCGCTAGGCCAGGCAGCTTCGAGCTACAACTACAGTAGAGTAGGTGCGCCTCGCTGCCTGCCTGCCTCTTGGGGAGCCTATGGCGGCGCCAGGGCCAGGGCAGGGGCCCCGCAGTGCCACAGCCACAGGCGCCGGGAGGCGCAGCAACCACGGGAGTCTCCGGCGCATACATAATTAGAGGGTATGCTCGTGATTCTTGACCGCGACAACCCAACGGCCTATGACGATTTATGGCGGAACGGGCCGGGCTTGGACGGGCCCCCCGGCAAACCCTTTGACGTTGCTGATCTCGTGCCTTTTCGGTGGCTCACGCGCAAAAGTTGTTTCATCACGAGTGGAACGCAGCGCGTAGCGCGCCTACGCCACCCGTACCTGGCCCCGCTTGTGCCTGCCCAGTCAACATCACAAGCAGCATCGCGCTCACGATGTCGTCGTTGATTGCTACCCTTGAGCAAATTCGTTTTATCCTGTCGTACAGAATGAGCCGCCAGCGGGCGTTCTATGACTAAATCTAGTTGCTCGCACGTTTTGTCATTGATGCTGGCTTTGGAAAGCGCATCGTAAGGATTTCATCGGATTGCGTTGACCTTCTGTAAAGCAGTATGTTCACAGTATTGTCAATGTACTGTTCATGTTCAGCCTGTACCTGTACTGCAAACTGCGAGATGTGGCGACGCGGTCAGAACCAGTCTCGGGCAAAAGTCTTACGAGAAGTGATGCTTGGTAGATTTCACCGGTACATTGTGCATCATAGCATTCGTCGTCCTCGACCCAGGCAAAAGCTGCGACCTCGTCTTGATCGGCAGACCAATCTTTGATCAGAAGGCAGAGGCAGTACGCATCATCTTCGCGCCGGCGATCTAAGGTTCTCATGCCACCAACAAGAAGCATCCTGACGCCTCTGCGTTGGGCCGATGCCCAGTCGATACCCGCGGTTAGGGGACAAGATGCTGACCCACATCACGATGTCTAGTTGAAACGACTCACGTCTAAATGCATCCGTAAATGAACTCAAATTACACCAGAAAACGTTGGAGCATCGGAAGATAAACCTGCGGGGCACTCCCGAGACAGTGGAGACACGGGAGCGTGCCGGTTGGCATTTGCTCATTACACTTGGAATGGAGACCCCGCGGCCCTTGAGAACTCCGAAATTTCCTTTTTCCTAATTAAGGTTGTTCCATGCCCCTTTTCCCGATGAGGGTGTCCCATCCATTCTAGACGACCATCTTCTCTACGCGCGCCCACCTTTGGTGTGTGGCTATGAGGTGAGGCAGGATTTTCCCACTATGGGCAAAGAGTCGTGTGGAATAAGACATAACAAATTTCAAGAGCCGGAAAGATGTCTCCGTGAATGTTTGGCAATGATCTGGGAAGAAGTCACGGCAGATTCCATTAGAAATTAACAAAACATAACATCAAACAATCAGTACAAGAAAGTATTCTCGTATTTCAAGTTGATGCATCATATTTCAATTTGATGTATCTCTCCCCTCAACGGACGCGATAGCCTATTCAGCAGCTCGCCAAGCCAGTGCATTGGAGCCTTGGCTCTACATACCTTCCTTTTTATTTATTTATTTCGTGCTACCTGAAGCACCCACGTTCATTATTTTTCAAAATGAAGTCTCACGCTGCACTCGGCCTGGCTTTGGCCGTGCTGATGCCAAGCGTCGCTGGCGTCCCTGTCCGACAAGAAGGGCCTAATGAACTTGACATTAAAATTGACGCCACGGCCCATGTGGACCTGGACATGTTGGTCAAAAAGCTGCAACTCTCCGGCAAGTACAAAAAGAGTCCCGTCTGGGCCGGTTCTGCTCCGCAGGAAGAGGGCGGCAGGAATATAGGGCAGGGGCCCGAGCAGGGGCCGCCGCCGCCACCGAAGCAGCAACAGCAGCAATACGTGATGCTCACCCTTCCCGGCCCTAAGGTGCAGCCGGCCCCTGAGCCGACGACGAAATATGCCGAACCGGACTGTGACCGGTGCTTCGGGACCGTGTTTCACTACCAGGCAGTGAAGACGCCGTTCCAGACAGTCACTGCCAAGGGTAACGGGCCATACCCAGCCGTCTCAACCAGTCCGCCTCAGTCTCCCAAGTGCCATGGAAGAGTCCACATCTACTACCCTCAGCAGCTCAAGGGCGGCTTCCCAGCCCCTGCCCCCGTGACCGTCTCCATGGAGGGCGCCAAGCCGAATGGACCCCGAGTCACTCTCCCGCCTGTGCTCCCACTGGATTCCGAGATAGTTGTGTACGGAAAGCCCGGATTCGAAAAACGCATGCCGACATACAAGGCAAAGGACGCAAAGAAAAACAGCCCCAGGAAAACGCTTTTGGCACTCGGGCCGGTACAGGAGCCAGTTGTCCTCGTTGGCCACCCGGAACCACCAAAGGAGGGAGAGGCACCACCGGAGCTTGTCCCTTGCGAGGACTGCCGAGAAGAAGACTATCATCATGGCAAGGGACGCAAGCACCGCAAGGGAGGAAAGCATGGTAAAGGTGGCCCTGACGCCGACGAAGGCCAGCACGGTGACGAAGGCAACAGCGGTGGAGACCGCAACCGTGGTGGTGAAGGCGACCACGGTGATGAAGGCCGTCATCGTCGCCCCCGCCACAGGCGCCCCCATCACAACCATCCTCATCACAAGCGTCCCCACCACCATCATCCTCACCCTTCCCGGCCCTACCCTCCGCAGGTGACCCTCCCTCCCCTCCAACCCGGTTCATCGCCAATCGTCTTCAACATCAATGCTGGAAACAACAACGGCGACGGCAACAGCCGTGTCACAGCTGGCAACGGCGACGGCAACAGCCAGGTCACAGCTGGCAACGGCGTTTCGGCCAAGGCCAATGGTGGCAAGGCGACTGGCGGCAAGAGCAACAGTGGTGGAAACATCCTCGGCCAGAGCAACCACCAGACCGACAACCAGACAAACGACCAGAGAACCAACCAGACGCTGTCGAGCAACCAGAACCAGACAGACACTCGGGCAACCAACCAGGCAACCAACCAGGCAACCAACCAGACGCTTGCAAGCAACACCGGAGTCAATCAGATAGACACTCAAGCAACCAACCAGACCCTGGCAAGCAGCCAGGCGGCAACGTCAACGGCACTAGCTCCAGTCTCAGCCAAGGCGCCAGCATCACGAGCAGCGTCTCAGGAGGCACCACCTCGAGCGATGGCGGCTCGGCCGAGGCCGACGGGGACACAGCTTCGTCCTCGTCCGGCGTCAACGGTACCGCCCAAGATCTTGGGCCACAAGCACAACCTGGCCCCCCACAGCCACCCCGGAATGGCACCTTTCCTCCTAATAATCCATTCAATCCCTTCAATCCGTTCCCCCCCAGTCCTCCTCCCCCGAGGCCGACGACGACGACAACAACGGCAGCCATCGCCCCCACCTCTACCGGGGGATAATGACATTTGATTAGATTTTTTTTGGGGCAATTTATGACTTGATAGCAAAGTGAGTGGAGCACATTGGCGAGCGCTTGATTGAGGGAGGACTTCTGATGTATACTTCACTGTCGCAGTGAAGACGCTATATATAAGCAGTATACATTTCACCTTTTGTTTACCTTTCTGGCTTTATCACGTCAGCTCTTGGGGATAGTTTATTTACATGGTTCAATCTGCTCCGTGCCTCTCAAAAACCGATCTGTTCAAGTGCTGACAATTATCTCATCGTAGAATGACAGATGACAGCCGACAAGAAGCACGCGTCGCTGCTGTTACGGAGATTGACAGGTACGCTCAATGTGGCTGTTGATCGTGAAACAGCCCGTGTGGGGCGCCCACCACACCTTAAAAGAACCTTCCAGCCAGCGTCCGTGCCTCCCGCACCTCCATCCATTTCCCGCACTGATTGGCTCGGCGCTTCTCCTATCAACCTCTGCCTTATGCTTATGTAGCCATTGCGTTTTCCGTCCCTTCTCTCTCTTCACGTGCGCACTGTCGAAGAGACCCGACACCTGGGCCCGCGAAAAGCTCGATACGAGCTGACCAGGGATCCACGCTGCTCGATGACGTTTTGGAGCGGGACGACACGAGTGGACCGGGCCACCTGCCAAGCCTGCCAATCGTGAATGCCAGCGCCGGCAGTGGGCCCGAGGCTCCATTCTGTTCCGCGGACGGCGGAAGCGTTTGCTATTCGGCGAAATTGCGGAACAGACGACCTTGCGAGTACTAGTGCGAAGCCGTCGTGTCTTGGACCCGCTGCCCGAGAGCCCACTTCCACGTTTTCACCTCGACCATCCGCGGGAACACTGGCCGGGCCCCGAGTCGAAAGGCAATCATGGATCCAGCAATCGTGACGACTGATTTAACTGAGAAAATGAGCCTGCGCCGTATGTACAGCGTCGGTAAATTACTATCCATAAACACGGCATTCAAGCTTACACAACCCCCTCTCACAATTGGCAAAAGACTGTGGGATCACCATTAATGTATATTGTGAGAGATCGTAAATACCCATTTCCATGTCCAGTCTCGATACCCATGCCACGATGTGGCAGCATGTCCCACAAAAAAAAGGAAAATCACAGGTCTAATATGCTATTTACATCTGAACGTAAATGTGTTCCCTGCAAGGCAAAATACCCGCTCAGACGGAGATTATGAGATTTACAGGAGAGCAACGAGACCAGCCACGGCGGCGACCAGGTTGAGGCTGCCGGCAACGTGGCCAGCGGCGCCAGTGATGACGACGGGGCCAGTGGTGGCAGAGGGAGGGACCACGACAGTCGGGGTCGGGGGCTTGTTGGTGGCCTTGGTGGAAGCAGGAGGCTGAGGAGAGGCAGGAGGCTGAGAAGCGGGAGGGAGAGGAGAAGCGGGAGGCTGAGAAGCGGCAGGCTTAGAAGCGGGAGGCTGAGGAGAAGCGGGAGGCTGCGAAGAAGCAGGAGGCTTCGCAGGAGAAGAAGCCGGGGGCGAAGGCTTCTGGGAAGTCCAAACCGGGACGCAGGTAGTGGCCGTCGCGTAGATGGTGGTGGTGACCTTGCCGATGGGGCAGTCGGGGACCGTGGGCGGGCAAGAGGTGATGGTGTAGCTGTGAGTGGTGTACAGAGTCGACGTCGAGTTGGTGCCGGGGTGGGGCTGAGGGTGGGTGGCCGACGGCGAGGGCTTGGGCTTGGGCTTCTCCGACTCCGAGGTGACAGGGCAGACCGTGGTGTAGAGAGGGATGGTCTCGGTGATGGTCCTGGCCGGGCAGTTGGGGACATCCGGAGCGCAGCTGGTGATGGTGTGCGTCTTGGTGGTGCAGACGGTCGACGTGGTCCACTCGGCAGAGGGAGTCACGGTGGTGACAGGCTTCTGAGTGGAAGTGGGCGTCTCAGTCACCGGGCAGACGGTGGTGTAGAGAGGAATGGTCTTGGTGACGGTCCTGGCGGGGCAGTTGGGGACATCAGGGGGGCAGCTGGTGATGGTGTGCGTCTCGGTCTTGCAGAC
>JALHBY010000068.1:0-20639 GCA_024340155.1 Tolypocladium pustulatum
GAAGCGCGAGGCTGGCTCGGACATCAGGGCCAGCCTGACTTAGCTAGCCATCGATTATCCCGAGGTGAAGAGCGCTGTCGAGAGCGTCATCCTGGCCGAGTACGGCGGCCTTCGTCCTGCTAAGAGCAACAGCATCTAGGATATTGTGCCTTAGTAGCCTTCTTAGTGATTATTAGAGGATTGAATCTAGTACTGCAATGCTAGCTTTATAAAAGAGTCAGGGCCAGAATTGCCCGTATGCGATCGGCACTTTTATTACTTCTGTAATGATTGCGCGTAGCAGCTCGCGCGAGAGCGGTCTCAGGATTGGGGTGCGGAGTATCGCGTGGTTAGGGTTAGAGCCGTATACTCGACCAAAAGGGCTCTATACTAGCCAGCCCTACGGCCTTTACTATATAGCGCCAATACGTAGTTATCTTTGTTTATGTTCTGTTAATTTACGATACGATGATCGAGTCCTAGTAACCATAAAAGCTAACCCTGGGGATTAGCATGCTCTCTAGGCAGCTTTGTTATCGGGAAATAGGTGATTTATGTAGGCACCGGGACTAATCGCCGCTAGATAGACCCGAAAGCGGAAGGTCCCTCAAGTATAAATATAGCTTTACCTATAGCGTAGCCTCCTAAGTATTTCCTGCTCCTCCATTCTTTACTATCGCGGCGTGTATACCTCGAATATATATACCTTTAATCGCCTCCCGGACTAGAAAGGCTTACGTTCTAGTCAAGAAAACTAAGACGTAGTCCCTACTAGCGAAGAATGCCGTTCCCTATAACTGCCCTGGCTTTAAAGCCCGGTGCAACTATTACTTTTATATTACCGTTATCTCGCCTTAATAGTGTGTTCCCTGCTACTATTGCCCGCGCGATACGAGTACTATCGGATCGAGGGCATGGCGTTCGTGTTTTTTTCATAAAGGATGACGGTACCTACTCCTCGATTACTAACCGATATATAGAAATTCGGTCTGCATTCTTCGACCCGACTATATTGGCAATCATTTGTACTATAGGCGGCGGAGCCTTTACCGAACTCCTCCTAACCCTTCTCGGCGACGACGAACTACATAGATAAATTCAAGCGAACCCTAAGATCGTCGTCGGATCCTCCGATAACACTGCTCTCCATTGGTTTCTATACGGAGTTAGTGGACTACGTACCTTCTATGGGCCTAGCGTTATTCCGGAGCTCGGGACAGCCGACTTAGCTGCGAACGAGACGTCGCCCCTCGCGTTCTGCGTTCGATCTCTTTTCGATGCGATTGCTATGCGCGAGCCGATCGGTGACGTCCCGCGCTCCGCTACGTATACACCTGATGCACCTCCGTTCTTCCAAAACCCCGAGTCTACCGAGATCTAGGAAGTCCTCCCTGCTCCTTATTGGCGCTGGCTTCGAGGAGGCAAGGCCGAAGGTCGCCTGTTTAGTAGTTATCTGCTGGCCATAGCAAGGTTAAACGGAGTTCGAGCTATCGCACCTGATTGGCGTGGCCGCATTATGTTCGTCGAAACGTCTATAGGCGAAGAGAGTAGAGATTTGGACCTAGTATAGACTGCAGTTGCCGACTTAGTTGCTTAAGGGGTCTTTGATAAGGCTGCGGGACTCGTAATTAGAAGGCCCTACAGATACGACACCGAGGAACGTAGAGAACAGTACGCTACTGTTTTTAAGACACTTCTATGCGAAGGCCGTTTCACCTCGACGGACAACCCGTTTCCTATCCTATTTAACGTAGACATTAGACATACTATGCTAATAGTCACTTTGCCATATAATATAATAGCCAAGCTCGACTCCGACAACGATTAGTTTGCTATCTTAGAGCCTGCGGTTATATAGTACCGGCCTTTCGCGTTACTAAGACTCGGCTCGAACTAAGACCGGGAAGAGGGAAGGAATAAAGAAGGAGGAGGGTAATAAAGTTATTAGTATAGGTAGTATAGTAGTACTAAATAGTAGGCTAAATGCCCTACTGTAGTCGGCTAAGAGTACTAGCATAGGGAAAAGGTTTATTACTAGAACGAAACATTACCCTAAGAAGGCGCCATAAACGAGTTCCCGAGTATCTTAATAAGTATAATAATGATATTTATAATATCGGTTCGAGGAAGGGCGGGTAGTTAGGCGTATATATAAGTTCCTATCACTGCATCGACGATATCTATAGAAGATTCCGTAGGGGACACTCATACAAATGCCTGACCTACTCTTAAAGGTAGGGGGTTGATATTATAGAGCTAACGAAACGTATATCAACGGTATGCCAGCGGGTTAAAAATATACGAGGAGATACGGATTAATTGCGCGATTAAAATAAGATTATTTATAGGCATGGATCGGCCGTGTTTAGGGCGTAATTATCGTTCGATTTATGCGAATAAAAAGTTTAATAGGGTGCCAATAAGGGGCTAGTTAGAACATGGCGGCCAATGGGATAAAGGCCCGCCCGCTAGGCGCACGGGCCATCGCGCCCGTCGCGCCGGTTATAAATAGGTTTAGAACCCGGACCTATAGTCCGTATCGGTAGTTAGGTTATAAAGAGACGACGTAGATACGAGCAGAGGGTTTAGACCGGGGTTCCGTTCGTATATATCTAGAACGATTAATCGAGTAATTTAGAAACCCGTTTGCGATCGATAAAGCAGGAACCCGTTCGACAATATAGTTAATCTACCTAGCAGCTAGTAGCAGCACCGTATCGACGTATTATAACTAGTAACTAGCGAGACGGAGAGCGTTAGATTAAGGGCATTAACGTAGCCGTAAGTAGAGTAGCGACGTTATTAAGGTCGGTTTTAGCCTAAGAAGGGTTACCCGGACTAGAGCGACGTAGGACTAGCGGCGAGGACTAGCGACGAGGGATAAGCGACACGTCTAGTAGAGCAACGAGCCAGGTAGGCAGGGAATAACCCGGGAATAGTAATAAAGTAACGACTACGTAACGAGTAGCAAAGTTACTAACAATAGCGATACCTATACCGACGTATTATAATAAGCAGCGAGCGAGACAGAGGTATTAAGCTAGGAAAGGTAGGCCCGGATTAGAGCGACGAGCAATAAGTACTAATAATAAGTACTAATAAGAAGGGTCAGCAAGAGGAACTAGCAAGAGGGACCAGCAACGAGGGACC
This sequence comes from Tolypocladium pustulatum, assembly GCA_024340155.1. Classification (NCBI taxonomy): domain Eukaryota; kingdom Fungi; phylum Ascomycota; class Sordariomycetes; order Hypocreales; family Ophiocordycipitaceae; genus Tolypocladium; species Tolypocladium pustulatum. The sequence continues at coordinate 3,130 of JALHBY010000068.1, forward strand.
GGCAACACAACTAGCAAGGCAGCAAGCATCAGCAGGGCAGTAAGCCAGACGGTTAGCGAATAGCCCATAAGCCAGAGCCACGAGTACACAACTAGCAGCAAAGGTCATCGGCAGCAACAGGCAATATAGCAGCCATTAGGTTAGTTAGCCTAAGCCGACGAGTAGTAGCGATAGCAAGGTAATAGCGATAGTAACGGGGGACGTATCGAGCCGTGCCCTAGAGTATAGCGGCGACGAGCGACGGGCGGCAGCTAGAAGCCATTCGTAGCGATAAGTAGCCGCCGTTAAATTCGTTATTAATTTCAACGTATTAGATATTATAATAAGTAGGTTTAGCGAGTAATAGCTAACGGATAGGAATAACGATAGCAGATAGGAATAACTAGCAACGGTAAGAGACTATTAGCAAATATAAGCGTTACGCATAGCCGTTAGATAAGTTATTAATTTTAATGTATATTACCAAAAGTAGGTTCGACGATAGTAGCGGCGGCGGTATAGCTAACGACCTAGCTAGCATTACGGCTAGCTAGTAATAACGAGCAACGAGCAACGGTTAACGGCAGTAATCCATTACCCGTAGTAAGCATTTCGTATACCGGTTAGATAAGTTATCCGTTTTAATATATATTATAAAAAGTAGGTCCGACGATAGCAGTAGTAGCACGGCTAGCAAGCTATCGGTAGTAACAATAGCGATAAGCTATTAGGTTCGGGTTTTCGTCCGATTACTATTAAGCCAAGCAGGCCTAAGGAGTAATAGTAGCAGCGGAAATAAGATAGAGCCGTTCGTCTACGTACGCGAGTACCTATTCGTAATATATAAGAGTTATCGAGTTGTATATATAGCTAAGGAGGTTTCTAGCTATTTAAGAGAATAATATATATTGATTTTGGCTAAGGAAAGAAAGACGATCGAAGAGACGATTAGGTTAATCCTAGGGATTATTTAAGACTAAGGAGGGTTAGGGTCGTTTACGTTCCCGCCGCCGACGGTAGACCTAATCCCGTTTATTAAGCCGCTAAAGAATAACGGGTTGCGATATAACGAGGAGACGTATATGTACGTAACCTATATAAAACGGGGGATACAGGCGTATTGCCGCAAGGTATACGGGTAGAAGAACGGATAGAAAAAAGGCGGCGACGTTATACGGCGAGCTAAGTAGGCGCGAGAGGTACCGTAGACGGTAGGCGTGCGATATTAACGATTTTTCCGGTCCCGCGTAGCTAGCGGTTAGTTCGAGGTCGGACGCGCGTTACCCGAGGAGCAGGTAGGCCCGGGCGAGGATATAAAGAAACGCATAAAGCGAATATTTAACGATTAAGCTACGCGATTCGAGAGAATGAACGAAGAGGCAATACATATAGGCAACGATAAGACCGAGCCGAATATATAGTTAGGTTACGTCGGATAGGCAGCGCATTTAGAGGGGTTAGACCTAGTTAAGTTATAGGAGATACCGCGGCTACTTAGTAAAGATAAAGCCGCGCTATAAAGGATATGCGAGAGTTTAGACTGGGTATTGAACTAAGCGAGGGCAACGGTAATAGCGACTAAGATCGGAGCGCTAGCGTTATTCGAGGTATAGCGGAAGGAAGTTTATATTAAGCTAAGACGGCTATTCGATAACCATATAGAAGACGATTCGTAGGCGCGGTATAAGGAGGTATAGAGGCAGTTGTTATATATTTTAGTTCGAACCTAGGCATTAGAGGATAAGGATATACCGCCATACTAGTTAACCGGCTGGCAAGGCAATATATACGATGCGTTTACGGATACCGTCGGATTAGATATAGAAGGCGAAGGCGCGAGCGGGTCGATAGTATCGGACGCCGAGGTAGACCGGATATATTTAAAGACGATAATAGCGTTATTAGACTACTAGTTTAAGCGTAGCTATTACGATAGTGCCATTATTAGCAGGTTAGCGGTTATAGGGTTAAGGGATAACGGCAGGTAGGTAGATATAGTAGATTACATGACCATTTATTCGGCCGTAGTTAAGGTAGTATGTATATTAGTATTATATGATTCGTATTAGTAATAAGAAGACGAGGTAGCCGAGTTAATAAGGGTAAGAGGGTTAGATAAAGACGACGCGCGGGACGAGGTTACTGGAATTTTCACTATTATTCGCGAGAAGGTATAGCGGTTCATAACGCGGATAACGGGATCGCTAGGCGCGTCGCCGACGCCGATAGATTAGATTTACGAGGCATAGATATATAGCATATATATCCGATTTAATATAATAGCAGCCGGGACTATCGATTAGTAAGGGTAGCGTATTAAGCACCGAGGGATCCGGTTTACGATAGACTAGTTATCGAATATATTATACGTATTGGTCGGAGAAACGCGCGAATCGTTAGCGTAATTAACGATAGTTAAGGAGGAGGGCGTAGATGGTTTACTAATAATCGAATAGGCCTAGTTAGAGGACGACTATAGCGAAGATCGGGTTAGGTATTTATTTTTATAAGATAAAAGCAACGCGTAGTTAGCTAAGGGCAAGGATTAGATTATAGAGCGGATTGCCGAAATAAAGTAGTATATAAAGACATAGGTGCGTAACGACGGCAGTAGCGGCGGCGACGGCGATATTACGTTCAAGGCCAGCGCCATATAGGAATACGGACGAATCGTAGACTAGTTCTAGGAGAAATTATTTATAATGATATATATAGGGGCCGGCTAGCTAGCGCGGTTAACGGAGATTTTAGGGATCCGGTTCGTTAATATGGCTAACGGCGGTATATGGAATATTTTAGCGTATAATAAGATAATATATTTCGTTACGTTATACTATAAGAATTTCCGAAGCACTAGGTAGGCTAAGGTTATCTATTGGTATTTACCGCGGGAGATTAGTAAGTTATTAGTATAGTATTTATAGTTAGTTTTGCCGTTTTAGTAGTTAGTATAGGGGATTATTAAATAGACCGATAAGTAGCCTAGTGCGTTTTTATAGTTAGACGAGGTAGTAAGCCGGCTAGAAAAAGAAGGAGAAATAGCGAGATGGGAGCGAGAGAAGGAGCAGCGGGAGGAGCAGCGGGATAATCAAGAGCGAGGATAAGGTAGGCAGGGGGTCTAGGGTAGGGAGGCCGTTAGGGTTTACGATAGAGACGTAGACGCGGCCGAGGCAGAAGGGTTTAAGGATTAGATTAAGGAGAGAAAGTAGATATCCGACCGGGCGCGACGGATTTTATAGCGGTATAGCGAGCGGTTAATAGGTACTAAGTTAAATATTAGCGCGTAGAGGTATATAGCGATTGCGATCGCTAACCGATATTTAAATAAAGCGTTTAAAGACGAGGGGTATAGGAGCGGCGACGACGACGACGACGACGACGAGACTAAGGATAATCTAGTCGATTTATAAGCTAGGTATGGGACGTACGTAGCGGGTATAATTTACGTACGGGAGTTATAGTAAGGGAATTTCGGGACGGCGACGCGGCGTAAGTAGTTCTAGGCGGTTAGCTAGTAATAGTACTGGTTTTTAGGATTTGGCGTAGAGGATTAGGCAGGGCTAGGTAGCGGCACGAGGCGGCGTCGAGACCTATTCGATAGTCTACGCGAGGAAGCCCGATTCCGATAGTTTACGCGGTTATAGTATATAGATATCGGCGGGAAGTTACGGTAGATAATAGGCGAGGGGGCGGCGTTCCGCGGGTAGTAGGAGACGGTAATCCGGTCGATTATCTATAGAGAGAGCCCGGTCGTGTAGATTATGGGGACGGGCGGCGGCAAGAGTTTGTCGTTTATATTACCGGCGTTTTATTTAACTAAGGGGACGACGATCGTAATCGTGCTATTAGTATCGTTATGGGAGGATTTATACGGGCGTTGCGATAAGAGCTAGATCGATTCGTATATTTAGTAAAGCTAGGGTAGCTACCGGATATCGACGATCGTATTTATAACGCCCGAGTCGGCAGTAACTAAGGGGTTCTGGGATTTCGTTAACTAGTTATAGGCGCGGTAGGCGTTAGACCGGGTAGTTATGGACGAATGCTATATATTATTAGACGGCGACGCTAAGTTCTGGCCGTAGTTATTAGAGTTAGGACGCGTCGTGCAGGATTAGGGGGTATAGACGGTGTTTTTAATAGCGACGTTACCGCCGAGGGACGAGGTAGCGTTTTTCCGCGTAGCTAGGTTATCGGCGAACTGGGTATATATATTCCGGATACGAACGACGAGGAAGAATATTAAGTACCGGGTCGAGATAGTTAGCGGGCCGGCAGACACGCGGGAGGAGGCGGAGGATAAGAAGGTATACTAGATCGTATACTAGTAGTTACAACGGCACGAAGACGGCCGGGTAGTAGTATATGCCGGGACGATCGAGCGGGTAGAGTAGTTAGCGGAGGCATTAGGTTGCGGACATTTCTACGCTAAGATAGATATAGCAGAGGGTAAGGCGACGAAGTTAAGGGCATAGGTTAAGGATAGTGCGTTAATCGTAGCGACGAATGCGTTAGGGTTAGGGGTCGATGTACTAGACGTATAGTTAGTAGTATACGCCGGGATACCGAGGCGGTTATAGGATTACGTATAAGAGAGTAGACGGGCGGGTTAGGATAGGGGCTATAGCGAGGCGGTGGTAGTATACCGGAAGGCGAGGTAAGCGACGGGGTTTTACTAGGGCAAGGGGACGAGGGGCCGAGGCAAGGGGAAGGGAGGCTAGGAAGAGGAGCAGCAGTAGTAGCTATAGGAGGAGGCAGTAGAAGAGTTCGTCGAGGGCAAATAGTGCCGGCGGCAAGTATTAGATAAGGTTATAGATAGGTAGTTCGGGCGGATAGGGTACGAGGAGGATAAGGAGGCGTGCGACGTATATACGAGATAGTATTGGGAGATAATAGTAGAAGAAGAGTTAATAAGTAAAGAGGGGGATATAGTAGTAGAAGGGGGAAATAAATCGGAAGAAGTTATAGCGACGGCGACGATAATAGTTACGGCGACGATAACGACGACGACGACGGTAGCGATAAGAAGGAGAGAGGTTAAGACGGCGTTTAAGACGTAGAAACGGTAGTCGTAGTATAAGGATCGGAAGGCCAAAGGGGAGAGGATAAAGGCGGCGTCAGAGGCAGAAGAGTTCTGGGAATAGTTAGCGAGGATAGCTAGGCGGTGTATAGTATATTATCTAGGCCGCGAAAGGGACGATTTCTACGAGATAGAGGCATGCCCGAGGAAGGGATCGGAGGAATAGGAGACGCGGCGTTATAATATAGCGAAGATGGAGGAGGGAATATTTACTAAGCGGCGATTAGCGAAGTATTTGGGTTATTTCTAGTGCGGGTTGCTATAGGCGATTTACTAGCGGTAGGAGGCGTTAGACGAAGACGGCGGGCGGTTTCGAACGGTACCGGGTTCGAAGTGTCAGTATAGGATAGCATTAGTAAAGATATATATATGGGTAGTGTTATGGGATATGGATCGGGTATAGGAGGTAATAGAGGAGATGATAGGGGAGGAAGGGATAGATACGAAGGAGGATAAGCAATAGTATATATAGTTAGGCAAGAAGATCTGATGGGGAGGGATAGAGACGAATAGGTTATGCTGGGTATTCTATCGATTATATTAGTTAGTCGAGGTAGAAGGGTAGAAGAAGCGTAGTAAGGTAATGATTTTAGGTTAAATTATTATATAGCAGTAAGTAGTAAAAAAGATAGCGATTAGTGCTAGTAGATTAAGTATTTAGAAATAGGGTTATTAATTACTAATAAGATCGTAAACTAACTATATAGTATAGTTAACGCTATAAAAAGAAGACTAGCATAATAAATAAAGTCAAAGGTATTTTTAAATATAGTTTTAGCTAGATTAAAACAGATTCTATAGCGTAGTGCTAAACGCGGCGATAGTAGGGTATTATATAGGGTAGCGCCCATAGCTAGGTAGGTACGCGCAGCGACATCTAGTAACACAGCTAGTAAAGGATAGACCGGGAATACGATTTAGATAGTAAAGTATAGGTATATAAGCCGGCGCAATTATAGTAGATTTATATAAGCTATATATGGGTATCGAAGAAGCTAAATAGATTATAAGAGAGGGAGACGCCGCGACTAGCATACGAGTATACAGAGCAGCGCGCAAGAGATAGAAGACTAGCGCAAGCAATTTAATAAGGAGTAATAATATATCGATTAAGTATATAGGCCAGGGCAGGTAGGTAACCAAGCACCGAGGGAGTAGGTTGCCATTCGATAAGCATAATACATTCGCCGTAAAGGCAGAAGCCAGAAGCTAGAAGCCAGAAGCCAGAAGGCAGAAGGCAGAAGCCAGAAGCCAGAAGGCAGAAGCCAGAAGGTAGAAGCCAGAAGCCAGAAGCCAGAAGGCAGAAGCCAGAAGCCAGAAGCCAGAAGCTAGAAGCCAGAAGCGAGTAAGGCAGCGAGAATACAGAAGCGCACAAGAGAAAAGACCAGTAGGTAGGCCAGGATAAAGCAATATATCATTAAGTTAGCATAGCTAGAGGAAGATATAAGCCAGCGAGGTAGTAAGACGGAAAAGAAGACATAGAGAGTAGCCAAGGCGTAAGGAATAGTTGGAAAATAGCCGCCGATCGAATATCCGCATAATAGGGTAGCAAAAGCGTTAGTAATGGCCACAAAGGTAGCAGAAGCCAAGAAGCAAGCAATCAAGAAACCATACGCAGTAGGGGATTAAGAGAGAGGGGTTATTATTATTAGAAGAGGAGGAGGAGGTCGAGGCTACGCCAGGCGGCAGCCCGGTTAACCAGCTAGATAATAAGCCAGACGGCAGTATAGTTAACCAGCCAGACGACAAGCCAGTCAACCAGCCGGGCTACAAGCCAGACTATAAGTAGGGCAACGGTAAGGTAGAGGCGATATAAGAGGTCGAGGCGTCGTTCGAGTTATAGAAACGCCAGTCCCGGTTCGAGAGTTAGAAGGCATAGGGCAGGATCATAGCGACGGCCAGCGAGGCGGAGCAGTTCCGGGAATAGTTAGCGAGGTTAGCTAGGCGTTGTATTATATGCCGTATAGTAGGCGATAGGGACGATTTCTACGAGATAGAGGATTGCCTAAGGCGGGAGGAGGAGTGTTAAAAGACGGCGGAATAGGCGCGGGCGTCGTTAGAGAAATCGGTATTCGGCAAGCGACGATTAGCGCCGTATCCGGGTTATTTCTATTGCGGGTTGCCGTAGGCGATATGCGAGCAGTGGGAGGTAGCGGACGTAGACGGTAGACGGTTCCGGCGAATACTGGGCCAGGATTGCTAATACGCCGGGGTATTAGTTAAGATATTCGTATAGGCGTACGTATAGGACAAGGCGAGAGCGTTTAAGGCATTAGACGAGATAGCAGCGAAAGCGGGCGTGACGATAGTCGAGTACGATGAGTAGTCGAAGTAGTTAGGGCAGAAGATTCGTTAGGGGGGGATAGAGACGAACCGGATATGTCGGGCGTTCTATCGTTTATATTAATTAGTCGAGTTAGATATATAGGAATAGCAAGATTAATTAATTCTAAGCTATCGTTTTTTCCCCTATCGAGTCGGGTAGTAATATATAGTATAGTCCACGGAAGCCGATTTAGCATTTATACCCTATAATATGTTTATAAGTACTACTAGCGCATAACGACGAAATAGTGCATTATAGTTATAGAAAAAGAATTTCATCGTGTTTAATAAAGACAGAGATATTTTAGACGATTGTTTTAGACAGTATAGGGCGCATTTGGAAGCGTAGTGGCATGCGCGGGGAGCATACGCATCGATATAGGGTAGCGGCATCGGGTAGCAAGCAAAGGAAGGGACAAGGAGCAAAATAGAGGCATAGGCAGATCAACAAGGCAGCGTAATAAACAGCGGGCAAGACGGTTAATAGAAGTAGCGAAAGCGAGGTTTAATTACGAGGGCGACGAGTAGTATAGGTTAGGGTAGGCGAGATAGTAACGAGTTAAGAGCAAGTTTATAGAGTTAGGTAATAAGGCAGAGCAGTAGGCGACAGAGCGATACGTTAAGAGTAATTCAATCGAGACAGATAATAAGGCAGTAAGGCGGCAATAGTTAGGGGGAGGGTTATTAAGGATGGTTAGGGGGAGGGTTATTAAGGATGGTTAGGGGGAGGGTTATTGAGATGGTTAGGGGGAGGGTTATTAAGGATAGTCAGGGGGTAGACGCGCACAGCCGTCCGAGGCCATCGTTACAGAGCCCGCCGGCAGCGTATTGCACGTAGATAATACAGGCGCCCGTTCGTTACCGGCGAGACGCATCAGCAGGGTAGCGGACCCATAACCGCCAGGGAGGTGGTCGGCTATTTGAGGCAGTAGTCCGTATCCGTGAAGGTCGATAACGCGAGGAAGGGATATCGCGGGCGCGGCAGGGTCAATCGTAGGATCGAACCGGGACCCGAGCCCAGGGCAAGGCGGCGTCGGGACGGGGCCCCATTAGGGTTATAGGAGGGGCTCGTAGGGTCAGGGTCAGGGTCGCGGCGTAGGCGGGCACGGCGGGCGCGGCGGGCGCGGGGCGCGGGGACTTAGTCGCTTTCGCAGCGCGGTCGCTAGTAGGCGGCGGGGGGTTCGGGGGCAGGGCGCGCGACGGCGACGGGCGATACACGGGGCGGCCAGTCGTGCATTCGATAGCGGTCGTCGGCGGCCTCCTTCTCCCATCGAGCACGATAGAATTTCCCTACGGCGGTCGGGGCTTCTCGTCTATAGAAGGCATGGCGATTGTTAGTATCGTCGTTCGTAGGGTCGCGCTTAGCCTATATAGGCAGACATACAATACGTACCGGTACGTACCGTAGCGTTATAGTATCCCTATCGGCTCGATTCGCATTTTCTCATTAGCCCATAAGGACTAACACTACCCCTATCCGCTCGCAGCTAGCGTATGTCAGCAAGCCCGCGAATCAATAGCTAGAGTAGAGGCGAGCGAGCGAGGGAGCGAGGGGGGGAAACCCTAAAGATTCTATAGCATATATCGCAACGCCCTAGAATACGAACGCACTATATAGAGCGAGCAAGCAGAGCAAGCAAAGCAAAGCAGCCAAAGCAAAGTAACAAGGGCGCCTAGCGAAGGAAGCAGGAATAGCTAGCATTACGTAGGGAGCAATATACTAGAGTAGAGGAGCAACGCAGTAGCATAGTAGCGTACGTAGCAGCACAACGCGAGGCACAAGACAAGGGCGAGCGAGCTACAAGGGCCAGCAGCGGCCGCGGCCACGGCTACGGCCGTAGCAATAGAAGCGCCTACGGCAGTGGCAGTAGAAGCGCCTATAGCTACGGCAGTGGCAGCGGTCCGTACTATTACATAAGCAAGCATCGCGGGGTTATACGAGAAAAGAGGGAAGTTAGAGATATAATATACAAGGTCATAGAGAGATCATACCTACCTACCTACCTACTTACCTACCTACCTATATATACTATACTATACTACACTATAGTATAAGAAACTATCTTCCCAAACCAGCTACCTATAGACAGAAACAATACCTCGCGCCATAGTTAAGCGGTCTACCCTAGAGCACGAAGCGCACGAAGCCAAACGGCGCGCCCGCGAAGCAGCGCTCTAGAGAGCCCGCCGGGAGAAAAAAAGAGTAGTAAGTCAGGCCAGCACTCTTACCGAAGCGTCGCAATCGCAACAGGTCCGCGTACTTAGCCTAGCCGAGGCCGGAACTAACCTAGCGGACGCAGCAGACACACAGGACCAAGCGAGCCCTATAGCCCCGGAGACCAAGGATTCGACGGCCGTGGCCGAGGCCCCGGCGACTACGCAGCTCGATGGCATCGGCGCTACCCTAGAGCCTAGGGACAGATTCTCAGCAGACCAGCAGCCGCTACCGCCAGCCACTAGCCCCGCAGCGCGGGACCAGACGCAGGTAGCAGCCACGACTAGCTACACTACCCCGCTAGGTAGTAGCCTAAGGCAGCAACCCGCTAGGCAGCCTTCCAAGGACCAGGACACGACCGACCGGTATGCCCTACGCCCCCGCAAGAGCCCGACGCCCCTACCCTAGGTCCCAGGCCCACGCCGGAAGGGCCCCGGCAGCCCAGCAGCCCAAGCCATACCTATAGTAGAGCCCGGGGCCCTAGCCATAGGCACCCCACCACCCGCTACCGATACGGAGGGTACTACGGTTATAGTTATGGTAGCGCCTCCGGAACGGAACCTAGCGGCCGTTATAGACGCCGCCTAGCATATAAATGCATTCTCGATCCCTATCCGCCTACGCATTAGCCCGCCGACCCCAGCAGAGCCGACGCCAACTACAGTAGCAGCTTCGGGGGATATAGCGCCATCGTCTAGGCTCGAGCCGCCGCCGCCTACCGCCAAGACCCAGGGAACGGGCCAGCAGGAACCTGGCTCGTCTACCCGGCGTATGCAGAAGCACCGAGCCCAGCGGCGGGCAGAGCGCCGCCAGCAATACATCGACGAGGCACGCGGGTCCGACCAAATCCAGGTCATCTCCCTACTAGCTAGCGAAGACGAAGACGAAGAAGAGGGCGAAGGAGAGGCCAAGGAGCAAGAGATAGTGCTCTAGTCTATCGAGGGCGAGCCTACAGGCCTACCTATCGCTCACGGAGAAGATAGCTATAGCTCGGACGGCTCGTCTATCCACTCGACCATCTACGTCTCTACAGAGAGCCCAGAGGTATACTAGCTTCCTATATCGGTAGGCTCGACGCCTATAAGAGACTCGGCCGTCCTCAGCGGGGGCGCGACCCCCCCACTAGCCTCGCCCAACCCCACTAGGCCTAGCAGAGACGATAACGACGACGACGACGACGACGACGACGACGACGACGACGACGACGACGACGACGACGACGACGACGACGATAGGTCTACGCTACCTAAAGGCAGCGTAGCGACTACGCCTACTAGGGCGACGCCTAGCCAGGGCCAGGGCCTGCCCTAGGGACTCGGCAGCCACGCCCCAGACCAAGCAGGGGGCCCTTCTCCCCTAGACGAGGCGGTAGCCTTGATCGAGGCAAGAGGGACGAGGGCAGAGCTCGTATTTATCGCCCGCTAGGCAGATGTATATATATCGGTCTTCGAAAACGCCTTTCGCCTAACCTATACCTATATAGATAAGTCCCCCCCGCCCTCCTCCCTATAACCGCTAGCTACGTCGACTAGATAGGTTTAGCTAACTTATATAGTACGTAGCGAGACAATTAACCCTAGGTCCGAGGACAATGCCCTCTTAGCTACAGGGCTATCCTACTTCTCTCTGCGCGAGCTCGCCGCCTGGCTCTAGGTATAAAACAGGCTACCGGTAGACATCCTACGCCCAGACGAACCAAGGCTATAGGGTAGCGAGGACACTACCCTACTAGAGAAGGCGCGCCAGTTCCTTAGGAAGCCGCCTATACCGCTATCCTTATACTATTCGGAGCGGAACCTACCTAGAGGCGGCGTCCGCGTCAAGAGAGTATAGGACATTAATAGCATCTAGCTCGGCGTAACTAGCCTCGAGGCTATTAAGTAGACAATACCTTCCGCCTCTCGCTCCTACTACCCTACTAACTCTCGCTTAGCGGCCATTAGGTAGTTATACCCCACGGCGTTAACCTCGGGTATACGCGCTATACCTTCCTAGGCTCCTTCGCTATCTCGGGCCTTACTATAAGCGTCTTTATATTCTTCCCTATAACCGCTAAGGTCTACCCGCCTAAGCGCGGCGAGCCCTATATACTTACGCACGAGCGCCGGGTAGAGCTTATAAACGGGGCCATCCTGCCGGCCATTGCCTACGCCATGCCCTAGGAGTTCTAGCAAGAGATCCCACTAAGCTTCTAGGTCACGAGGCAGAAGCAGAACTCGTACCAGGAGAAGCCTAGCGCGGCACGCTATAGTAACGACGAGTCGCGTACCTACTACCTCCGCTTCGGTATCTAAGGCTAATTCCTCGGGGCCTTCTAGAGCGAGGTCAAGGTATGGTGCCACGGGCTTATAACCCGCGACACGGCTAACGGGTCGCTTAACTACTTCCATAGCCCAGAGCTACTCTTCTAGACGTACGATACTAAAAACGCCCTAGCGCGGCCTAGCGTCTACGAGACGCTAGAGCACTTCCAGCGTAGTATACTTAGCGAGCTAAACCTAACGTTTATAGACTTCCCTTCCTCCTAGGTCGATATTAGCTTTAGGGATATAGCTATGCCTTATAGCGTACCCGGAGCTAACGACCAGGCCCTAACGCTACTCTAGAAGCCCCCGTGTAATAGGCAATATAGGCGCGTTATCAAGGACCTATCGCCTAGGGTCCGGGCTACGGAGACCCACTACCGCTCGTTTAACCTCTCGGATATCGGGACCTATACCTAGAAGGCGGAGCAGATCAAGAAGAACCCGCTCGAGGACCCCGGCCACCCCGGATATACCAAGACCGGCATCGTCCGGGCTAAGGCATATAACTATAACAAGGAGCTCTTCTCGGTCATATTTAGCGACTACCAGCTATTCGGCTCGCCCAAGCTCGCGGTCCTCTCTATTATAGAACCTATAATCCAGGGCCTCTTTATAGCAAGCTATACGACCGGGCGGGCTATGCATACCCTACTTATACGCGACGGCCTATAGCGTGCCTAGGACGCGAACAAGCGCTACTTATACGCAATAGCCTCTAACAAGTACCTATCGAACTACTACGCGGTCCGTAAGGAGGTAACCTTCCGCCTCGACGTTATTCTTACTATATACCGCCGCGGGGCCTTCGCGAATGACAATACCGGCGACGGCGTCCTTAGCGGTGCGATAGACATGCTTATTAGCCCTACGCACTACTTGGAAAGCCACTACCTATTCTAGATCCTCCCTACGAGGGAAGTTAACGACCTAATACTAAACTCGGCCTACCGCTTTACCTATACCCTCGACTATATCTTCTTCTAGGCGCTAAAGCCCGAGCTCGACCTACCCTAAAAGGGTAGGCTAGTGCTACACTACTATACCGCCAAGCTCCTACTATAGCTGCTAGTCCTTTCCTTAACTAGCTAGGATAGCGAGGACCGTGCGGACTAGTAGATCTAGAAGGACGCCTAGACTACTAACGTCCGGGCCCGCAGCCGCCTCAGGCGCAAGGGACTCGGCCTAGGAACGGGTATAAGGCGGGATAGGATCGTCTAGGTCGGTGACCAGATAGACTAGGCCAACTGCCATATAGCATTGCCCGTCATACTAGGGACCTATATCCCCCGCAGCCTAGGGCATACTAGCTAGCTATCGCAGAAGGCGACGTAGACCTTCGCCGACTCGGCATTGTCCCTGCCGATACTAATACGGTACTACCTCGTAGATATCGCTAGGCCTGCCCGGGCTGCGGGCGATATATGGCGGGCCGCCGACGCCGAAAAGCTAGCTATAGTAGCTTGCGCCGAGGAGATTGCGCGAAGCTATAGTATATACCTACTAGAGAAGCTCCAGAGTTATTGGCAGACCGTGGTCAAGGCGGACTAGACGCAGCGCCTACGGAACCACCACCCTAACGGGCCCGACGCCCTCGTTAAATCCCTCGACAAGATAAAGGAGCCTAGAGGTAGGGTACTTCTAGCGGACGCCATCTTCAAGGCCTACGAGGAGGCGCTCGAGCTATTTAAACCGCCAAGGGAGAGCGAGGAGGAAGAGGTACTGTCGGACTAGACCCAGTTCCCCTGCTAGATATCCCGAAGGAGCGCCGCCGTTAGCGATAGCAACCCATCCGACTAGTCCTATAAAGTCTACGCCGTCCTCTTCCGGCTAGTAGCTAAGGGCGAGGCAACCTAGGCCGGTAATGCGTTCTATAAGCAATACCGAGAGCTCCGCGAATACTACGACTAGGACTATGACGATAGGAGCCTATCGTTCGACGAGCAGTTTAAGCAGACCATTGGCCGATCCATCATAGTTATGTTTAACTCCGACAAGACGAAGGAGGTTAGCTAGGCTAAGGGACCGCGAGGGTAACTACAGCTACTACCTTCCTTCTTTAGGGTCTAGTTCTAGGCCCCGACGTATGCTTATAGCGAGCTAGGATAAGATACCCTACGGCACTTCGACACTATATAGCTACCACCTTCGCCTACCATCCGGTACAACGACCAGCAGAAGAGCCACCAGATCCTAGCAATAGGCAAAGAGCTCTACGACGCGTAGATATACCTAATCTACTAGACAAAAGGTATAGCGCAACGGACATTTAGGAGGACTATTGCAGAAGACTTTAACTTCGTACTTCAGCACCTATACGACCTAGCCCAGATCCTCCGAATTCTTAATAGTATAATTACGAGGGAAGAGGAGGACGATATAGACTATAAGATAGACCGAGCCTAGACCCTAGGGCCTATTTCACTAACCGAGGACGATCTATTATAGGTTCCTAAACTTAGCGGGCCCGACCTTATACGCTACCTTATCGCTCCGCTCGAGGACCCAAGCTATATTTCAAAGGCTACCCTATATATCTTCTTCTATTACGCAAGCTAAGTTATATTACTACTATAGATAGTAAATAATGCCCTTAACCTACGAGTACTACTCGACGACTACCTAAACCCTAGTAGTACGAAGCATAATGCTCTCGTAGGGGCGTTTAATATACTACGTAGTACGCGGGATGGTACCCGGCGACGCGTATACCTAGATAATAAGTTCCTTCTTCTACGAGGCTTATACGCGAGAGAGGCGATTAACAAGCTAGTTAATAGTAATACTAGCTATAATAAGGATCTACTAGAGTTCCTTACGTAAACGGAGCTACCCAAGGAGCGCGTAAACAACGATGCCACCGCTGACGGGGATACTAGCGAGAGCGAGGCTAACGATAGCTCGGCGGACGATAGCGAGGCTAGCGAGGGCTTAGTAGCGGACGACGACGAGCATTATAGGGGCGACCACAGCGGGAGCGAGGACCTTCTAGATATATAGGAGCTATAACGGGTACTATAACCCTAAACAGCCAAGCAATAAGGGCATATTATATTGCTATTCGGCACAAGGCCAACCCAATATATAGTATATCTTCTTCTAAAGCGAGGTTTATCTTAAGGGAGTTATTAAACAGCCCCCGAGCCCACTGCTACCACTTAGTACATCCTATATAACAGGACGATCGCTATCTTATTTAGTATCAGAGACCCTATACATTTTCCATAGAGCCAGGCCAAAGACCTTTTTAGTAGGAGAAGCGCCTCGCTCTCATTATCTATAAATATATACGCGACCTTAGCGGCAGTTTCCCACCGCCGAGGGGGAGAGACCTTCGTAACTTAGGTATAGTAGGGAACCGAACGCTCCTAGCTCGAGCACTAGCCGATATCACAAAGGGAAGGTATAAAGAGCCCCCGGCAGAACTACTATCCTAAAAGCAATACTAAAATAAAACTAAAAGCACGATAACTAAACAGGGACTACAGAGGGGGGAGTAGAGTATAGTAAGGCGTTAAAGAGAGGGAGGGGTATATAGACTCTCGGGGCTCCTATTACCCCAGGGCCCGGCTAGAAATCCCCAAGACGCCGGAATCCCCTAGAGCCCATAACTAAGAAAAGATAAAAGGAGAGACGCACTACTATATATAGATAGAAGTAGTTATTAGGTAGGCTAGTACTATATAGCATAGGCCAGGCGCTATCGGAAGCATCTAAGTAGTAATTCCCTCCACGTAGTGCATTATAGCGCCGAGCTTCGTAGGGGCCAGGCATAATCCGATGGCGCATCGAACCCCGGGGCCTCTAGGTTATCTAGCTTATTTATCCTTCCGCCATAGGAACTTTTCAGCGCCGAGCATCCAGGTTTTAGGCTTTACCATCGAGCGCCTCCTAGATCTTAGGGGTCAAGGAGCATAAGCGAACCATAACGGTAAGCTTAGGCACCCGAGGGTAACCCTACTAACTTGCTAACCTAGACCTAAGCCCCCGGGCAAGCGCGTCCGGCCATGGCGTCGAGCGCTATGGCTAGGTATACTCTAGTACGCCGTGAAGCCTAAGCGACCGGTTTCGTAGAGGGCGATAGCCGCCATGATCTAATCGCTAGCGAAGCTATTTCGGGGCCTATAAGCCTATTCAAAAGGTCAGCAGACGGCCATCTCGAGATATAGTACTTAATCCCCCGATACCTACTAAACTCTTAGGAAGAGGACTTAGAGTTTTATTTTTAAGCCGCGTAGGCCGGATATAGTTTAAAGTAGAATACCTAGCACGAGACCCCCTAAAGCCTACTAATTTATAGGAATAATAAGTTTATTATACATTCTATACCACGCGCCCCAGGTATAGTTTAAAGTAGTATACCTAGCACTAATATTTTCTAGTACCCTTACTTTACGTCCCTTAGGTACTAACGACTATATACGCCTACATACGTCGTCTCGGCGGTATACTTTAAGTACTTTAGGGAGTATTCACCCCTATACCTACTTCGTTCTGGGCTTGCCTTACCTACTATAGGGATCCCAGTTCGGTAGGCCAGTACCCGGCCGGTCGCACCTTCCTCATATACCTACCGACCCCATCGGCGGGCCGGCCCCGCCACCGGGGCTTCGAGGGCTACTTTTTATTTTCCGTAAAATTCATTTATATAGGAAAACAAAAAAATCGACTCACGGCCACTAAACGCAGAACCCCGCCTACCCGGGTGCTCGTAGAATAGCATTGCCTTACGCTTGCTTTATGTCCCTTGCGCGTTATAATACCCTATGCCCACAGCGGCGCCGGCGCCGGGCCCGCGCTCTACAGCGACCCACACCCCCCGTGCCCACTTTCGGCGCTTGCATTGCCCCACTATGAGGGTCCCAGTTCAGTAGGCCAGCACCCCGCCGGTCGCACCTTCCTTATATACCCACCGACCCCATCGGAAGGCCGACCCCGCTACCAGGGCTTCGGGGGCCACTTTTTATTTTCCGCAAAATTCATTTGTATAGGGAAACAAAATAATCGACTCACGCCTACCGTACGCGTAACCCCGCTACCCCGGGTTAATCATAACATAGCCAAATTGCCGCCACGGTATCTACAGACCCTACCCTACACTATGCCAGTTATGCTAAGTGCGCGGCAGCTTAATTAAGTGCGTGGCAACTGCGCTATACTAGTTGCGCTATATGCGCCGGACTAGTTGTGCTATATACGCTGGACCAGTTGCGCTATGTGCCCCGTGACTCAACTGACTGCGCGGTAACTACCCTGCAGCAATTGCGCTATGTGCTCTAGAGCAGTTGCGCTGTATGCCCTGTGACTCAACTGACTGCGCGGCAACTACCCTGCAGCAGTTGCGCTGTGTGCTCTAGAGTAGTTGCGCTGTGTGCCCTGTGACTCAACTGACTGCGCGGCAACTACCCTGCAGCAATTGCGCTGTGTGCTCTGCAGCAGTTGCGCTGTATGCCCTGTGACTCAACTGACTGCGCGGCAACTACCCTGCAGCAGTTGCGCTGTGTGCTCTGGAGTAGTTGCGCTGTGTGCCCTGTGACTCAACTGACTGCGCGGTAACTACCCTGCAGCAATTGCGCTGTGTGCTCTGCAGCAGTTGCGCTGTGTGCTC
>JALHBY010000069.1:0-13147 GCA_024340155.1 Tolypocladium pustulatum
ACGGCAACAGACAAGATCGATCGCAAGCAGCTGCGGCAGATCGGAGCCTCGTACTCAGTGCAGCAGTTAGCCGACCTACGGAGTCAGAACGACGGCAAGAAGCGCAGGCCGTCTACAGATGCGGAGAGAAAGCTCCAGCAGCTGTGGGCAAAGGTGCTCAACCTTAAACCAGACAGTATTGGCGTTGACGATAGCTTCTTTCGCCTTGGAGGCGACTCCGTTGCTGCAATGAGGCTTGTTGCGGAAGCTTACAAGGCTAACTTTCAGCTGTCTGTGTTCGACATCTTCACGCTGTTGACTATTGCGAAGATGGCAACCGTACCTAGTCTTGACGGAGATGTTTCGCCCTGGTCAACACAGTACCGACCTTTTACGTTGATCAGTCCTCAGGCCCAAGATCGGATCATGTCTCATCTTCACAGATTCTTGCCGCCTATGGACGCGTCGAATGTCGAGGACATCCTTCCCACAACCGCGTATCAGCAACGTTATCTCCGCCTTTGTCTTGATAGACCCTGGGTTTCACTCAATTATTTTTCCCTCCATTTTGGCATTGACATGGACATTGATTGCCTAGAATTGGCCTGTGCCTTACTTGTGGAGCGAGTTCCTATTTTGCGTACAGTCTTTGACCCTCACTTCAGTATTCACGAACAGATAGTCCTACGACAGCTTGAGCCGTCCTGCCAAGTTATTCGGACAGAAAGTGACATCGACACAACAGCAAGCCGACTCATAGACACAGACAAAAAGCGGAAGCTGCCGCCCGGGTCTCCTTTTGTCGCTTTCTTCATAGTTTGTCACGAGACCCTAGGACACCGGCTGATAGTCCGAATTTCTCACGCGCAGTACGACGGGGTTTGTCTTCCGCTTATTGTTCAAGACTTGCTGGCCCTGTATCACAAGGAGAATGTGATACATCATCCGCCGTTTTCCGAATATCTTGCGTACGCCCAGAAGCGCATGGTGAAGTCCGGTGCGCATTGGCGCAAGCTCCTTTATGGAGCTCAAGTGACTTCTCTGAAACAAGTGTCGCGCGCCAACAAGCCTGTTGGGAATATACCATTGTTGGTTCATGCCAAGTGCTCAATTCCTATGCCAGAGCTCCCTCAAAGCTTGACCGTGGCCACACTTGCCTCTACGGCCTGGGCTCTTGCTCTTTACTCCTTGACAGGTGAGCGCGACGTCGTCTATGGACAAGTTGTTTCCGGCCGCAATGCCTCTCTTCCGAATGTATCAGAAATTATAGGGCTTTGTGCAAATATTGTCCCGGTCAGGGTCAGAATTCATCCTCAACATACCGCACTTGATCTTCTGAATCAAGTCCAAGATCAATTCGTGTCCATTGGGCAGTCCGACTCCATGGGATTACACGATATCATCGACGAGAGTACCGATTGGTCATCTCAATCCGACTTGGATTCTGTCATTCAACACGTGGGCAGCGACCGTATACCGACCATCCGTCTTGGCGGGAAAGAGACACCAATTCGCTGGTTCGAGCACGAACATGCGGACTTTTCATACATAAAAGTTCATTCCACTGTCGAGGGCAGTCGCCTAGGACTATATGTCTCTGGGGACGGGACTTGCCTCACTTCCGAGGGGGCTGACTCTTTACTCGGCTCGCTACGTGCAGCTGTCGGGTTTTTGTCACACAACGTAGAGAAACGACTGAACGACTGGCTGAATGAGTCTCAAATTTCGACACTTTAGGGGCCACTTTTCTTGGTCCAACTCAGGCTTCGTCCGGAAGGGTTGAGGGCACCTATCAGCCAGGCTTGCCGTGGCTGCGACATAGATACCTTTTTCTAAAAACAAACGTCAGTATCCATCCGCAAGAGGAAAAAGCCGCTGAGGAGAAACTTCGCAGCAACGTGTCGTAGAGAGGCCATTGTGGAAGGCCGCGCGCCGCGCGCGAAGATGTCGTGCCTTATTCGAGCCCCGATACGGTCAGATGTTTTTTACAGGGGTGTGTATGGGTTCTGTCACACAAAAATGTGACGCCACACTCGCGTGCAGCATAATCCTTCTTATGTATCTTGACAGGTTCAGAGTAGCTATAGGGTATTTAGGTTGTCGGATTCGATGTTTGCAATAAATTAGGGTGTAGTTTGAGCAATAGCTGCTGTGTTATAGCCGCAGGTGCCAGTATATAGTCACTAATTTATAATAAGCGTTGGTTTTGAGTATTTACAGCTAAATAACTAAAAGTAACTCGTAATATGAGTAGTCTAAGACTCCGTGCATAAATTTAAGAGTTTTGTGTAGTTTCCAGGCTTGTTGCGACCCATTGTACGTGTATTTTAGAGCTTTACCTTGCTCTACTGTAATCTATCTAATTATATATATTAATTAAGGAATGCGAGGACATCTGTCTTTTATGCTAGTATAGCTATCCTATGTGGCTAAGCATGTTTTTAGACGTAATAAAATGTTACAGACCAACCAAGGCGGCCTACTTGTAGACCGCCCGCAGCATCCGAGAGACAGTGACGCTTAGCCAGGCGACAGCGTCACGGAACATCGGTCGGCACACCAAGTCGCTGACTAAGAGCTCTGACCTTCCTCACTAATGACTAAGCAAGTCCAGACCGGGGGCGGATAAATGGTCGGGCCGGTCAGACCGCAGGACAAGCAGCCACGACCAATGAAGCTTAGATCACTGGATCGCAGGTAATGAAAACATCATCACCAGCGTGTACGAAATTCTTGAAACAACAGCCATTCACCGCGCCGTAAGACGCTCCAAAAGGTCAATTGGATAGCCCAGTGCCCGTTGCATCGCCCAGTGCAACGTCAGCATCATGGCGACCCCGTGGCCCGAGGAACAAACCTGGCCCATCGACTATCGAGAGCACGTCACGAATTGAGCACCTACATACGGACGGCACTGGCGGCAATTGACACCGCAAACGGATCGCCTATCGACCCTCGCAAGATCAGGACCGCACTTCTCGGCACTCTATCCCTCATCCTCAAAGTACAAGGCACACCGGATTACGGCCAAGTCCAGGACGAGATCCGAATCGCACAGACCGAGTCAAAAGCCACGGCGGAAAACACCAACCTAGCCATCAACCAGATCAGAGACGAGCTGACGAACGCGAATAAATTGAACCAACAAGCTGTTGCAAGCATACAGGAAAATGCCACCATCGCAAGAGCGGCTAGCGCTGCCGCCAAAGAGGCAATGGAAGTCAGTAAGGCAACTATGAAGATGGTAAGGGACATGAAGCCGGCAGGAGCCCCGATACAGCACACCCTCGCCCAGACATACGCCACTATAGCTGCCAGGGGAGGGCTTGCAGCAAGCATGCACAACCCCGTGAACCATAGAACATCACCCGTCCAAGCACAACGTGAAGTCATCGTAAACATCCGAGACTCGGTCACCATCGCCAATATCAGGGCGATGAGCCCACGTAGCCTCAAGGCGCACATAGACAGAGCAATCGAACAGAGCAGCAACGAGCACATCAAGAAGATCAAAGTAGCCTCATCGAACCAACTGAAGAGCGGTGACCTTTCCATAAAGACCACCACCAGTGCAGATATGGAAGCTCTGAGACAGTTTGCAGAGGACTGGGAACAAAGGATTGGCAACGGCGCCACAGTGCGCATCCTAACATATGGCGTACTGGCACACGGTATCCGCACCAGCTCCATGGACATGGAGCGCTTCGAGGAAGTAAAGAATGGTATACTTCACGATAACAAACCGTTTATCCCTAATGCAGAGATCAAATATATTGGATGGCTCACTAAGTCAGCGCCTGCGAAATCAGCGTCCTCTGTGATCGTGGAGTTCACGAAGGCAGAGGACGCAAACAGAATCATCGACGAAGGACTGATCTGGCAGGGCGAGGTCTTCCAATGCGCACGTTACGACAGACAGTGCCGTCTGAGACAGTGCTTCAGATGCCACAAATACGGCCACATAGGAACCCAGTGCAAGGCAAAAACAGCATGCGGCTACTGCGCGCAAGATCACCCGACCCGAGAGTGTCCTACGAAGAACGACGAACAAGCCCCCCGGAAATGCGCCGCCTGTACGGGAGAACACGAAGCCTGGAACGGACAGTGCCCGACCAGGAAGAGGGAGATGGCCAAGATCAAGGCCGCCTATAAAACACGACCAAAGTATCACCCCGAGAACCTATTACCGCCGATCTCACCGGACAATACACGAGACCACCCGAGGCAACGCCAAGGCTGGGGCGACCACCGCTAGAGCCGCGACAATCCCAGGAAACACGGCCAGGTCGCAGCAGGTCGCCTACCAAAAAGATCCAGAAACGCCCGAATCCAACGGGGAGTCAAATACGCGACGAAAACATAGACCTGTCTATCAACGTTGTCACTGAGAATTCGAGGCCAAGGCGGACAGTGATGAAAACACGACGGGCATTAGAGGCCCTAGACGTAAACACACAGTGGACACAAGAGAGCCTTCAAATGGACCTCGATAGTCGGGAATGAGACGTAAACACACAGTGGACACAAGAGAGCCTTCAAATGGACCTCGATAGTCGGGAATGACTATAAGTAACACGCTTACAATACTACAGTATAACGTAAGAAAATCAAAGGACACAGTCATGGCGACGCTGCTTAGAGACCCGCGGATCTAGGAGTACGATATTCTTGCTATTCAGGAGCCATGGAAAAACCCCTTTAACGCGACAACACACCACCCAGCGAAGGATCGCTTCCATCTATGCTATCCAATCACCGAGGAGGGAGAGATAGCACGAGTCTGCTTCTTCATCAACAAGCGCATCGACCACTCCGTGTGGCATTTTATGGAAGTTAGCAAGGACCTCTGTACCCTGGTGCTAAAGACCCAAGCTAGCGAGAGCAACAACATCGCCATACACAACGTATACAACCCAACCAGAAGCGAGGAAGACAGACAAAGCATACTGCCCCGGCTTAAAGTCGAACTCGCCAAACATCATGGAGAGCAAGTCGTCGTGGGAGACTTCAACCTACACCACGAATGCTGGGGCGGTAGCAACATACAGAGATCGGAAGGAGAGGCTCAAGAACTGCTTGAGATTATGGACCAATTCAGCCTAAGCAGCCACCTACCGGTGGGCACGATCACATTCGAAGAAGCCGACCGCTGCTCTACCATCGACCTCAGCCTCTCAACAATAGGGCTAGCTGATAGGCTGATCAAGTGTGAAATAGACCAAATGAGCAACCACGACTCAGACCACCTACCAATCGTCACGGTACTGGACCTGAGCGTTGCCCAACTGCAACACAAAGCGAGACTCAAGTGGAAAGCAGTCGACGAGACAGCATTCGTTCGGACACTACGAAAGCAACTGCCACCATTACGGAGACCGAGAACAAAAACGGCACTAGACGCGTATGTCACCGAAGTCATCACGTCACTGCTCGCCGCCATTGACAAAGGGGTTCCACGGTGCTATCCAACCTCAAAGTCAAAAGCAGGCTGGACCAATGACTGCACAGCTATCCTCGCGGAAACAAAACGACTAAGACGTATCTACAGCCGCGACCACACTGAGGCAAGTTGGGAGGCATACCGGATCGCGAGGAATGAAAAGAAGAGAGTCATTTGCAAAGCACTACGCAAGATACACAGGGAAAGAGTAGAGCAGGCGGCAGAGTCGCCCGAGTCCCTCTGGCGCATAGCCAATGGGCACGGAATAGACAAAGCCAAGCACCCATGGTGACACCAGCTCTGACGGACCCGGCGACTGATGCTAAGGCAATCACACCAAGCGAGAAGGCAGAGCTCCTGACAAAGACTTTCTTCCCCAAACCACCAGACGCCGCACTAGACGATATCGACAATGCAGTATACGAAGACCGGATTCCCCTACCTAAAATACAGGAACAAGAGGTCGAAGATGCGATCCGTAACACGGCACCGCTTAAAGCACCGGGGCCTGACGGAATCACAAACCGGGCCCTGCAGATAGCTTCGCCCTGGATTCAGACCCATCTGACCCGGATATTTGATCAGAGCTTAGCGCTCGAATACTGTCCCAAACACTTTCGGAGCTCCACAACCGTCGTGCTGAGAAAGCCAGGGAAGGATGATTATACAACACCAAAGGCCTACCGGCCCATAGCACTGCTCAACACCATCGGGAAAATCATGGACGCCATCATCGCTACGAGACTCAGCTACATGGCTGAGACGTATCAGCTCCTACCCGCAACCCATATGGGCGGCAGGAGACTACGGTCTACAGAACACGCACTGCACCTCGTCATCGATAAGATATACGAGGCCTGGAGTCAAGGAAGGGGCAAGGTGGCGAGCCTCCTCTTGCTCGACGTCTCCGGGGCGTTCGACAACATCTCACACAGACGCCTCCTCCATAACCTACGGAAGAGACTAATTGATGAGAAAACAGTGCGTTGAATCGCCAGCTTCTTGGGAGACAGACAAACAGAGCTATGCATCGACGGGTTCCGCTCCGAACCTTGTAGACTCACGACTGGCGAGCCGCAAGGATCCCCACTCTCACCAATCCTCTACCTGTTCTACAACGCAGACCTACTGGACCGATGTAGCCAAGCAGAAGACATAGCAGCGACAGGATTCATCGATGATGTCGCTATCCTCGCGTCGGCCGACATAACAGAGGAGACATGCAACATGCTACAGGTAGCACTCCAATCAGCAGAGGAATGTATTTGCGCCGGACAAGTTCCAGCTCACTCACTTCACAAGAGCAACCTCCAGAATCGACACCGGCAAATCACTACAGACGAGGTGGGGCGAGATTAAACCCTCGCCTACGTGCAAATACCTAGGCCTGACAATGGACACCCAGCTACGCTGGAAGCAACACATTGATGAGATAGAAAGGAGAGTATCTAAAACAATCGCGGCACTTAGCTGCCTCGGCAATTCAGCCTGGGGCATCAGAACTAAAGAGATGCGCACCATCTACAGAGGGGTGGCCATTCCGCAAATGATGTATGCGTGCTCGGCCTGGTCCAATGCAGGCTGGACCAGCAAAGGCTATACGGACAGAACCCTGCAGAAGCTACAAAGCCTGCAAGGACGAGGGGCTAGAGCCATGAGTGGCGCCTTCAAGGCGACCTCGTTGCCGGCACTAGATGTCGAGATGCACCTCCTACCCGTCAAACAACAGATATGGAAACACAATGTTGAGGCACTAAGCCGGTTGAACTCACTTGCATCAAGACCGCATGGAGCCAGGAGAAACAGACACAGGAAGGCCAGCCCAAGAGAAGTAATTCAGAACACGATACAAGACAGGCAGGGACCGGACATCCGGGCGCAGGAACGGATAGTACCGTTCGTCGTCCCGCCCTGGTGGCAAGGACCGCAGATACATATCGAAGAGACAACAGACAAGGCTCGAAAAAGGCACCTAGACCTCACAAGGCAGGAATCCACGGCCCTCCACATATACACAGACGGAAGTGGTATTCACGGCCAGGTCGGGGCGGCAGCGGTCTGCCCGACGACACAGCAGACACGCCGCTCATACATGGGAGGCGAGACCACCTCAACCGTCTACGCCGCCGAGCTACAAGGCATCTCACTGGCGCTCGAAATCGCGCAGCAAGACCGTGCCGAAGGGTATCGGCGAAGCAAAGTCCTCATCTACACCGACAACCAAGCAGCCATCCGGTCATCCGCCAAGCCAAAGGGCAAGCCTGGCGCGTACCTGCTAAAGAAGATCACCTCACAGACAGCAGCACTACAGGAACAAGGCTTGCCGATCGAAATACGATGGGTTCCGGCGCACACCGGGATCCAAGGCAACGAAGACGCGGACAAAGCTGCCAAAGAAGCTACAGGATGGCGAGAGAGAGGATCAGCAGGACCGCGAGCGGAGAGACCTGCAGAGCTCTACTCTCTACGCCCCGCGTTGAAGACGTGGGCACACAGAGAAGCCAACAAGACCTGGACAGCACAATGGATAGGAGAAAAACGAGGCAGAACCTCGTTCCGATACACACCAAAGCCAACCAAGAAGGTCCTACGGCTACACGACGGGTTGAGCAAGCCTCAGAGCGCGCTCCTCGTCCAGCTACGGACCGAGAAGATAGGACTGAAGGGACAACCGAGTAGGAATACAGTTCAGTTCAGTTCAGTACTGGATCGCAGGTGCGATCCAGGTGAGCCTGGCGCCCCGACCAATAAGAGATGGATCGCAATGGATCACGGCGTGAGCCATAGTGATCCAAAGGATCAGTGAAGAGCTGGATGGATACATATATATATCACGGTCATTACCATAGTAGATAGCCAGATCTTCAGTGATCAATCTAAGTCATTCATCATTGATTGAAGAGGTCTTCAAAGCCTCTTGACGGACTCTATTGTACTGCTCGTTATCGCCTAACTGACCTCCTAAGAAACAGCAAACCTTAGGACCACTTAGTGGCTCCGTTACATAAAACTTGAAAGATAACAGCTGCATGACATAACCCCTACTTTAGCATCACGACAAACTTTATCTTAGCACTATGTAATTATGAAACACAAAGCTCTTATTGAGTGCTAAAGGTGCTCAAGCTCGAAAATGACTGATAAATATGATGAGTTGATCATGTGTTTCCGGACACACCGCCATCCACCGGCAGCAAAAACATTATCCCATTCCTCAATCGTCGGCAGGTATGTATCCATCATGGCATGCCCGAGTTCGAAACCCAATGTAAAGACTGGTATGTTTTTTTTGGTAGGCGAATACTGCGAATTGGTATTGTCTAGGAAGAGTCTGGTCGTGTCACCCAGTAGGAAGCGACGAGCTTTTGGAAAAGCCCTGCGCAAACGCTGCAGCGTGACGATGCAGTTTTCCCGAGGCCAGAAGTCATGGCCCATCAGAAAGCACGTCAACAGGTCAATCTGAGCAAATTCGTCGCGATAGCCTAGTTGCAGCACGTCACCCTCAGTGAATGTCAGCCGCCCCTTGTAGCCGCGCTCCGTCGCCACGGACGCGGCAAACTTGACAACAGGGCCGGCGATATCGATGCCAATGCCAGTAGTGTGAGGATACCTGTCTAGGATCTGCATCAGTCGCTCGCCACTCCCACTGCCCAGGTCAACCACAGAATGGAATTTGTAGTTGAGCCCTTCCAGAGCCGGCCAGAAGAACGGATCGAAGTGTTGGTGATTGATGTCGTGGCAGGCATATGCTATAGCCACAGGGTCCCGTTGGTAGAAGTTTCCAGACCGGTTCTTGTTGCGCAGCACATACGGCATGCGTGAGAAGAGTCCGCCGGAACCGATAGTCAGCCAGTGGAACAGCGACTTGGTTCGGTAAGCTTCCTCCAGCAGTCTGCCCGGAACGACCTCCGCCTGGCTCTGCTCGACTATTTCAGCTATGATGAGCGAGGCGATCAAGCCTTCCATTGATTTCTTATCCAAGTCTTGCTCCTCGGAGAACTTGTTCACATCGACACTTTTCTGGCTCCGGAGTTCATCGAGCAAGCCGATTTCCCAAGCGCTGGCAATGGCTGTAGCTGCAATAGTAGAGTTGAAAATAGTAGCAATACCTTGCTGCTCCGCAGTCATAACGCTTGAACCCATCACTGTGTTATTCTTGAGATGTAATAGATGAAATCAGCAGGAACTGCCAGGGTCGCTGGCTAGCCTCGAAAGCCTCGACTTTGATACGAGTCCGAATAGTAATAGAAGACGCTGTTGCAGGAAAGGTCGCGCGAATGTCGTTCAAGGAGAACTGCTTAACGATGTCAGCGTTCATCGTTATTGATGGAACACTTTGCTCTATTCTACTACAAGATTTCCGAATGTAATAAATCGCATTGGTACATATGGATTCATGCTACATATGCTTGTATAATGTATCCCGCACTGTGGCAACTGGGATTTAGATACAAGTTGAGCTGGATCGAAGAGCCTCTAGGCTGTTGGTTCTCGACTCTTGCCGTATTAGTGAAAGGCCGAGCCGCGTGGCCTTGCATTAAATTAAGACGAAGACAGATGTCGAGCTAGAAAATGGCCGCAACGAAGAGCCGCTAGGCTGTTGGTTCTCGGCTCTTGCCGTATCAGTAAAAGGCCGAGCCGCGTGGCCTTGCATTAAATTAAGACGAAGACAGAAGTCGCGCTAGAAAATGGCCGCAACCATCTTCTCGGCTGAGTGGACCCACAAGCGCATGGTTGGACACGGCGCTCCAGCCTCTGGACCAACAGATATGCTATTACCTCGGGTCATGAAGCCAATCTAGGGTGTAGTAACAATGCGGGCTACGCGCCAGAAGTACAGCCTCTATTCGACTATTGGTGATATCGGTCAAGTCTAGTGAGCGACGGCGTGGCTCGATCAATGTAGGGGTGTTTGCAATGCAGTTAGCAAGGGGAAACATCTCATACATGTACACGCGTTACATGCTACGTTACATGTTATATGTCATATGCTACGTTACAAGTTATATTATTAGCCGTTGGCCTTTGGCTGCTTCGATGCAGGGGCACATCTCGTACAAGTATGCACTCGAGGAGATTCCACGTGACTACTACGGAGACAGTGTACCGTACTTGACACGTCACTCCTTACGCTTTGGTTCCCAGGATTTCGAGGACAGGTAGGCGTTCTCGGAGCCTACATATTTGCCCGACCTCCTTATCAGCTAGATTCTACTTCAGACGGGAGTAGTGCGATGAGGACAGACGCAGAGTACTCACTGCTACGGTCATATAGTGATATTGTTACTTTGCATATATCACACGTCTTTCTCGCTATGCAATAATAGAGGCGACTTCTTCTTGCCATGCAGCCCTCTTAAAATCCCAT
This sequence comes from Tolypocladium pustulatum, assembly GCA_024340155.1. Taxonomy (NCBI): domain Eukaryota; kingdom Fungi; phylum Ascomycota; class Sordariomycetes; order Hypocreales; family Ophiocordycipitaceae; genus Tolypocladium; species Tolypocladium pustulatum. The sequence continues at coordinate 10,788 of JALHBY010000069.1, forward strand.
GTCCACGTTCCTGTGAAGTCCGTCACCTACCACTTTCGCATTACGCTGGTACTACCAGAGTTCATGAAGATCAGCAAGCTAACCATACTACCAACTTAATCGTATAATGTTCACGCTCGTCATCTTATATACAGAGGATCACGTCTAACTAGAAGATATTATACATCTATCTAAGTCCGCCCTGGTATCGTAAAGTAGAGGTAATGTTCACTCTGTTCTTTTCAGTCCTAGGTCAATCCCATAGTGTCTGACGATGTTGATCACTTTCCTGAAGATGGCGAATCGGTATTCCTACAACCCATTATTGACGGCAGAAGGTGATGAGGAAGAAACATCCTTCTCATATGACAACGGTCAAATCTTGAACAAGGCTACGGCGCAACTCAATCCTCAGCTTAGCACCTTCAAATGGCTCTTAGCAGTCTCAGTTCTCGGAAATGCCATCCTCCTGTCTGCTACGCTTTGGAACTACTCCCGTGATGACCTGGCGGACATGAGATACCCACAAGCACTTTATTGTATGTACTTCAGCGTTGCCATTCCCACGCGAATTTACTAACGCCCATCCTTGCAGCACCTGCCAATGAGGCAATAGAGTATGAAGTCAAGAAGATTGTTAGAGGGTTTGACGATGACAAGACAATCTATCAACTTGATCCATCAGATAAGGTCGATAAAGCGTGGGACGATTTATACGAGCGTGAGAACACTTGTTATCCTTCCCCCTCACACTCATGGCACTGACATTTCTTCCCCAAGCGTTCGCAATGTCGAGAATAACAAGAGAGCAAGCTCTTATGCTTCCTAACAAGACATACCCTTATGTACATGACGAAGGATACTACGCCATCTCCCTGATGGTTTTCCATTCCCTGCATTGCCTGGTTAGTTCTTACGCACAGGTCTATCCGTCAAGAAAATGCTGAGTGCAAGGGACAGAACCGGATCCGAAAGTCCCTTTCCCCAGAATATTACCCTCCAGACGATACGTTCGAGGGCAATCTCACGCTGCGAAACGAGCACACGACTCATTGCATAGACTCGATCCGTCAATCTCTGATGTGCGCTGCAGACACTAGCCCTCTCGTCTGGCAATGGAGCGATTGGTATGGGAAAGCTCGCCCTCAGCCAGATATTGTCCGCGTCTGTCGAAAATGGGACAAGATGACAGACTGGGCCTTGAAGAATAAGGCCATCAGTGAACTCGATGTCTACACCTACGTAGAAGGTGATCTTGACATCCCAGAGTTCTGATTGACTGCGTGTGGGTGTACGTAAGCATTGTGCTCGAATGATCGAGACTCTCGAGCAGGAGCATGGCTTGATTGAACCACGAGGGAGGTTAGCAAGAATTGAGTATATGTCATATCTAGCACGCCCAACATCCGCGTATTGCTGCATTTGTGACGCCGGCTGTACTCTTTGAGATACACTTCGCTTGCATGGAGTATTGACATTCGGTGGTGTAAATTGAAGACACTAACACGTTGCGCCTAGATACTATCTGGCCCTGATGGTAGCCAACCATATTGTTCTGCAAATCACCTCTTTCTAGCTCGTCTGATTGCGCCTGGTCCCTCATGTCTGACACCGAGACGCGCTAGGCAGGGCCCGTGATTATTTTCGGCACGATAGCAAGCGGAATCCATCGTTCTCGCCGAGTTGAAACTTGGCTGTTGGATAACGCCATTGCTTGGATTGACTGGCCACCCTACAGCCCGGATCTGAACCCGATTGAGCACGTCTGGAGCCTGCTCAAAGCGAGGGGACATTCAGTGTTCCCTGAACTCTCCATCATATGTAGAAATGATGCTGATATCGAAGAATTCAAGGAATGCTTGTACAAGGCGTGCGCAGCTGGTACATAGATCGAGCTTTGCGTGATCATTGAGTCACTGCCTCGCCGGCTGCGAGCTGTGCAGGCTGCCGGTGGCTGGGATACAAAATACTAGGGACTTGGACCTGATAGAGCTAGGGAAGTAGCTACTTTTTTTCGTATTTGTTTTCGCTGATTCAGAGAGCAGTTTTGCTCGAGAAGATGTATCCGCGTTAAGCGGCATGTCGCGGGGTTGTAGCCGGACCTTTCCCCTCTGGTTGTATCGTGTGGGTCGAGCCGGGTTTACATACGGCGCGCCCGAGCGCGACTGGGGTCCCAAGGAGAAAGGAGGTGTGGATCCTTCGCAAACAGGCATTGTAAAGGTCACCTTTTTGTGGCTCGTCCGTAACCAAACTCGCTCCCCTGTATATATTCGTGACTGTACTCTAGCTGGATTTACGCCCACTGGACGGCGTCGAGAAAGAATTGGGACGAGAAGGTTTGTTTCGAAGACTGGCTATTTCCTCAACTGAAAGGTGTGTGT
>JALHBY010000010.1:0-136360 GCA_024340155.1 Tolypocladium pustulatum
GGGGGGGGGGGGGCATGAAAACACCGCACACTTTGCGCAGAAATGCGTATGTGAAGTGTGCGGTGTTTTCAAACCCCCGCATGAAGTGCCATGGGCGTAACGTGGGGGCACTGACGCTACGGTGCCGTGCCTGGCCATCAACACAGTAAGGTAGACATGGATACCGCTCGGCAAGCGTCGACGGCCATGTGCCATGCATGCAGTTCATGTCAGCAACGGAGCAGCCGAGCGGCTAGACGGCATCATACCCCGCCAGGGCCGTCGCGTGACGGCTGCCGATTCTGCAGGCGAGCCCGTCGAGCCTTGGGAGCAATTCGGGGAACGGGAGGCACGGATCCCGGACGCGGTTCGAGCTACAAATAGCACGCGGCGGAACCATACGCCGTGAACTGGCGCGGAGGGGGTTGCGGCGCGAGCACGTCCCGAAACACCACGGCTGCGGCATCGTCGGTTCGTCAGTCAACCCAGTCCAGGCGCCCAACCCACGCGCCGCGCCGAGCTCCGTCGCCAGGCAGCGACCCCCTGTCCATGCTCCCGCGGCGCCGAGGCTCCACTGCAACGCGCCGCCAGCGGCTCCGCAACCCTGCCTCGTGGAGAAACGGCGGCTTCGAGAACGTTTTGACTCGTTGAACGGCTGAGAGGAGAGGGAGACAGCGAAGCAGGCGGCATTGACATCGGCAGCAGCCTGCTGTCTTGCTGGTCGCGTGGGACGCAGTACGAATACAGTAACCTCGGTTTCGCTTCCCTGCAAGTTACCCCAAATCCAGCCGTTCGTGGCAGGGGGGCAGGTCGACTTATTATTTCCGCGACAGGCCCGGCGCGCCCTCGCAGCTCGACACTTGCAGAGCAGAGTCAGCAACAAACTACCTTGCCCAGGCAAACACTTTGCAAACAAAAGTCGCCTACTTGCCTTTCCGCCTCGTCCTCCCTCGCTGCTCTATCCAGGTGATACGTCGTTTCGGTGGCAGAACTCACGTCGCCCGCAGCGCATCTGGGCGTGGAGACTGCGGTGACGTCGTCGCATCAACCTCGTCCCGGCATCGGCCAACGCATTCCCAAAGCACAACGAAGCCTGATCCAAGAGAACAAGGACAAAGGTAGGAAACCAATCGCCTTCGTATTTAACTAGTCTTCGAGACCCTCCCGAGACCTGCACCTGAATCGAGGCCGGCTTGGCAAGATGCCAAGCGCGGCACAGCATGGCCAAGCCGTACGCAACTCTCTTCCACGAATCCTGACTTGGGACGACATGTTGCGGCTTCGTGTTTTGCGCGCCGGGAGGTTTTGGAGAGCCCGCAGTTGTCTGTCCTCTGGCCTCTCTGTTCGGCCGTTCCCACACTCACACTCAGACTCGCTCTCACTTCCGCGCGGTAGCGACGACCGCTCACCCTGCACTCTTCACCAAACATCTCGGTAGCTGACAGACGTCCCTCACAGCCGCCTGTCTTGACACCACCCGGTGCCTCCTTACTGAGCATCTGCAGCCTCGCACAACCACGCGGCTTTCCCACGACAGCGTCTTCGCCATTGCCGGCGAGGGGTTCCATGAAAGTCATCGTCACCGGCGCCACCGGCAGCGCCGGCCGGCAAGCCGTCAAGCACTGTCTCGAGGACCCGCGCATCACACAACTTGTCATTTTGACGCGGAGGGCCGTCTCCATGGACATCGAGAGCCATCCAAAGGTGGAGGTGGTGATGCACCAGGACTTTTCCCAGTACCCAGACGCCCTTTTGCGCCGCTTAGACGGCGCCCAGGCGTGCATATGGTAAGGCTTCGTCCATCGTTTACGAAGCGCCAAGTTCTCGTGTCATGCGAGCTGAACGGGGCTGATGCAGACCAGGTCCATCGGCGGGAGGATGAATCAGTTCAAAAACGACAAGGGGACGTATCGCAAGGTCGCCATCGAGCTGCCCATCGCCGCCGCAAAAGCCTTTTGCGAACAGTTAGCCAACAAGACGCCTGACGGCACCAAATTCCGCTTCGTCTTCTGCAGCAGCAAACAAGCCGACAAGACGAAAAAGTCGCTCCTCTTCCTTGGCAACGACCCGCGCCGGTCCGTCGGCGAGGCCGAAAAGGGCCTGTGCGACGTCGCAGACGCCCACAAGGGCACCTTTGAGACGTACATTCTTCGTCCCGCGAGCTTCACGTCTGCCGACATGCCGCCGCCGCTACCGCCGTCGACGTCCGCGTCGAGGAAACTGGTCGGCGGGCACCACGCGGCGCCGACCATTGAGACGAGTCAGGTCGGCAGGGCCTTGGTCAAGGTGGCGTGCGATGGGTGGAAAGACAGGGTCATTGACAATGACGCGCTGTCAAAGATGTGATGTCACGCCGCTAGGCTTGCGTTTATGCTGCTTTTCGTTTCATCAGCCCAACTGCTCCTTGCCGTCCTGACGCAGGTTTGAGCATTGGTTAGGAGTTTCCATTTTTATCATATTATATGGCGCGGCGCTGGGACAAGCAAGGCACTGACTGCTTTGCGAAAAAATTGCGACTTTGCTTTGTCTGACGGCAGGTGAATAGCCTACTTCAATGCATGAGTTGTAAATACGCAATCCGGGGGCTCAAATGTTCCCATTTTGTTTATTCATTCAACTCTTTGCCTATGCGTCTACGGTGATCCCACCATCTTGACCCTACCCTCCAAGCACGGCGCAATCACCCGCGTCCAGTCAACGGTAAACTCGCCCTCCTTGAGTGAGTCGCACACGCGCCCCTTGACGCCCGCCTTGAGTGCCCAGCGCGCCCAGAATTTCCGCATCAGCAGGATCTCAAGGTCCATCTTGTCCTCGGCATCGCCGCTTTCCTCGCCATTCTCCCCGCGCGGGTCAAAGTGGACGTCGTCATCGTCGTCGTTGAGCGGCTCCTTGCTGATGCCGAGCCGCCGGCGCAGGAAGCCGCGCCACGTCGCCACGGAAGCCTCCTCTTTGCTCCGGGGCGACTTGTGCAGGCCCAGCATGCTGCAGCTGTGGCCGGCTTCGTCGCCCTCTCCCGTGCAGGTCGGCGAGATGGGGACTTCGGAGTCTTCTGCGACGCCGACCCAATGGTCCGATAGTCTCTTCCACTGGCCGACTGTCCGCAAGCCCATAAAGTACTGCCGCAGCATGGCTGAGATGAGAATGCCGTTTTCCTCGTCGACAATCTCCTCGGCATCGCCGCCCTCGGATGTGACCAACAAGCTCGTGAAACCATCTGTAACAGCCGTCAGCCTCGACTCGCAGTTCACAACATGCTCCAGCGCTTACCCTTTCCGCGTCCCATGTAACCTCTCGTTGCGAGCAGGTATTTCCTTTCCGGATCGTACACCTCGCCGCCGATTGACATTGACAAGACCCTGCTTCCACTCTTCCTGCTCGGGTCAAACTCAAACCTGATATTCGAGACCTGCGGAAATCTGCCCTCCAGAGCAGGGTACATGGACACGCCGTTCTCCAGCGCATCCCAGATGGCCTGGCCCTTGACTCTGAGGAGCACAACCGGGTCCTCAAACGGAAAGCAATTCGTAATGTCCTTGATGCGGACGGCGCCCGGCGGATAGATCTGATCGCCGCGGATGGTGCCCGCCGCCATGATGGTGCAATCGGCGTTGTGATACCGCCGCATGACATCGCAGACAAAATTACCAATGTTGGATTCTCTGATGCGCACAGTGCTGAAGCGTGCATCGAGAGGCGTGGCTGTCCAGCCGATGGGCCGCGACAGCGACTTTTGCAGCTTGGATGTGAGGTCCCTGACAAGTTTCGCCGTATCTTCGTGTTCAGGCACGTCAGACGTCACATCGCGGCGCCAGATGTCAAAGTCCCACCTCGGAGAGCCGTTCTCTCCGCGCCGCGCCTCGATGTAGCTCAGCTGTTTAAAGTCGGTCCCCGAACGCAGCACGTGCGTGCCCTGGATCAAGCTGTGGCTATAGTAGTGGTCGTGGCCGCCTAGGATGATGTCGATGATGCCGTCCGTCTGCTCCGCCAGCTTGTTGTCGTTGGGCTCACGCATGTGGCTGAGGCAGATCACAATCTCGGCGCCCTGCTCGCGCAGCTTGGGGACAAGCTCCTTGGCGGTGGCACTGGCAGACTTGTAGATGAGATTTGGTGGCAGACTGTTGATGGTCGCGAGCCATTCCCGCTCGCCCAGGCCGATGAGGCCGACCTTGATGCCGTTGGAGGTGGTGAGCATGTGTGTCTGCTTGGCGTTGCCCAGGGGCACGTCCTCGCCCAGAGCGGGGTCCAGGACGTTGGCTATGAGCCATGGGAAGCTGCACTTGTTCGCGAGGTACTCAAACTGCTTGACACCAAAGTCAAAGTCGTGGTTCTGAGACGGCATCAGCTCAGTTTCATCCCAAGCTTCACAGAGCGCCACGCCAACTCACCCCGACACAGGCGCAGTCGGTCCCAATGGCGTTGAGCGCCGAGACCATGTGCCTGCCTAACTTTCTCGTCAGCATTAGTACCGCTGCTTGAAGCTGAGTTGACCCAACCCTTGGTGACGCTGCTCTCCAGGCTCGGGTTGAAGGCATCGCCAGAGAAGAGGGTCAGAAGCTTCGGCTGGTCCTGGAACTGCGCCCCCTGCTGGTACTCTTTGGTCAAGGTCATGAACCTCGCAATGCCGCCGACTGGCTCCGCGCTCGCGCCGTCAACGTGATAGACATCGTTGTAGTGGAGGAGGCGCAAGCCCGGCGTATCCGCTGCGACGTCGGGCTTCACCCGCCCAGAGGCGTAAATCGACCGCGGCTCCGAAGTGGGCTTGTTCTGTTCCCGGACCATCTCGCTGCCCTTGCTCTGCTTCGAAAGTGTGCTGTCGAAGACGGAGAGTTGGGCGGACACGGGCCCTGCTCGGCGTGGTTGGCATTGCGGTGTTACGGATACCTTTCTCGCTACGTTGCGGAGGTGGGAGCCGGAGCCATCGTGGCGCAGGCCGCAGTGCGTCCAGTTGGTCCTTGGCGCAGGCGGCCTCCACCTTTCACGACATGACAAGGTGAAACGAACATCGCACATGATGGAATCACCTCGCTCATTATCCGCGCATATCGATTTGCTTGTCTGTGATTGCAATGCGGTTTCAATTGGCTATCGTGGCCGCTGCCATTTCTACGTCTGGGCGACGGGCATATAGTCAAAGGAGTCGTGTGGAAAAGGCCTATAGTGATTGATTGCTTCCCAGGACGGTGGCGACGAGGCCCGTTTCAGGGAGCTCTCTGCACTTACTGGCAGTTTACGGTGCATGGGTTGCTGGGCTTCCTACGGCGTCGGGGATAGGACCATTCAGGCATTTGGAGGCCAGGGCTGAATTCACGCTCAGCATGCTGCTTATCCCGTGCGAATCGGCAGACCACTTCTGCCGTGGCAGGGCATTACTGGAAGATGTCGCAGTCAGCCCAGGTATTCAAAAGTGTTCTCGCGCCCTGTCCCAAGAGTCGTGTAAATCAGTTGCGAACCAGCAACCTGAGCGCAGCTCGTCCCACTCGCGGGCACCATGGCCCCCGAGCGGCGAGGTCGGCGGTCAATTATGCCCTAGACAAATCCAGAAACTTTGCACACGCTGCATCCTCATGCCTTCCGTGAGATATACTCCGTGGCGGTATCGTGTTTCTCCTTGAGTCCTTGACTCGTCCAAATCTTCCCTCAATGATTCACCGTGATTGACAACAAGCACGCCCGCTCTCAAGCTGGATCGCGACAAATTACAGAGCCTCTTTCCCCCTCGATTCGAAAGGTAGAAGCAAAACAAGAACGCCCGCGAGAATGAACAGGGCGCCGCTGGTGTAGACAGGTGCTGACGTATGGAGATCCGCAAACATGGCGATGATGGGCTGCGAACCAATATTAGCCAAGGACTGTATCGGTAAGTGACAAGGTACTCACAGCCATGATGCCAAAGACTCGGTTGCACGTCGCGGCAAGCGCGTTGCCTGTTCCCCGCTGTGGCGTTGGGAAGATCTCGGGCGTGTAGCCGTAGAGCACCGCGTACATGACGTTGCTGCAGAAGTTGAAGGCACAATTCCACCCCAGAAGCGCAGTGCTGTTGGTTGCAGTCGTCGAGCAGTACAGGAAAACGCCGGTGAGGATCGTAAACGCCGAGAGGGTGCCCTTTCGGCCGATCCGAGGAAGCTCTACCAGGAAGCCTCCTAGCAGCGCGCCCGGAATGCCAAGGACCGAGATGATCAAGCTGTTGCGGTACGTGATGTAAGTGCTTCCATCCTGAAACTCTGCGCCCCTGGTGGCCTGTATGTAAGGCAGGAACGCGTTGTACAGGGGATATCCGAGCCCGATGAGCGCCCAGATGGCCATGATGAGGCCGGTGCTCAGAGCCAGGCGCCCCGTCGAGAACAGGATCTTGACTTGCTTGGCGTCCAGCTTCTTGAGGTGCCTCTTAACAGCCGCGGACGTGTTCGTTTGTGCGACGTAGCCATCGGGTTGGCACGCCTGGAGGTCCTCGACGGTCAGGTTGCTCGTGGTGCCGTTGCGTCGGGCGACCTCGTGCACTATGCGAACGGCGTCCACATCGTTGCCCTTGCTCATGAGATATTTAGGCGACTCGAAGATGGAAAAGAGCAGAAATCGAATAAGGAACATGAGTAGCGTGAGGCCACCCATGGCGATGACGAAATACCGCCAGCCCATGTTGTCGCTCCTGGGGCATGGTTTCTCCGACTGCGAGCACGTGAGATTCCCCAACAGTGGCCAGGCGACAAGATTGGCAACGACCTGGGCAAAGGCCCAGTCGATGGACAAGATTGTCAGTAGAAACTGATGCGATTGCGGCAGAAACTCGAGGAAGATGGCCGAGTCGACGGGGAGGTTGCCGCCGACACCAAACGACCACAGTGCAGCAAAAACGCCCGCCGCAGCAAAGTTGGGCGCGCTGGCCGCAATCATGCCCCAGACGGCCGTGAGGCCGAGGGTCAGATTAAAGCCCAATTTGCGGCCAAAGATGTCGCAGCCAAAGCCCCAGAAGACGGCGCCGGCAAGCAGACCAACGTTCTGGGACAGGGTGAAGAGCGGCGGGCGCGACGGGTTGAATTCGTTGGTAATGGGCGTGAAGATGAGCGACGTGACAATGGGCCACAGGTTGTCGCTGGCCCAGCCGAAGCCGACAACGATGAAGAGCTGCCATTGGTACCAGCCCATGCCGATGTCCTTGATCTGTTTGGCGACGCAGGTTAGCCCAACGTAGCTTCCCGGAGTACGGGCGAATGCAGCGGCTTGGCTTGCGCCGAGGGGAGGTGACGACATACTGCGCGGTTGATCACGCGGGCTTTGGCCTCGTACACGGGATCGAGAGCGCCCTTGGGGATGATGGTATCGTCGTCGCTCATTTCGAGGCTGGAGCTGTACGCGGGCGGCGGCGGACGTGAGGCCGCATGCTCAACGTCCTGAGTGGAGCCGACACCCATGATGAAGTCGTGAGCGCAGAAGATGCGGCCGACGGAATTCGGCTGGTGTTGCAAGCGCAGGGTTTGCACCTCGAGCTCCTCCCACAGGGTTGCCGTCTGTATATGTACCGCGGTTGCTTCCCATCACCCGCAGCAGTGGAACCTGGAGCTGGCAGGGCGTGCGGATGGCGCCATCGCGCAAGCGATCTTGGTGATTGGGCGTTGGGACTGCATAGCGGCGGGTGCAGATGCGCCAAGGGCTTCTAGAGGGCTCGCGATGGTGTGGAGGCGGCGATCTGTCCCCGGCTCGGGCTGGCTTGACAGGCTCAGCCGTGGGGACGATAAGATGCAGCGAGGCTTGGGAGGACGACGGGAGAAGCGAAGCGTTGGTGCCGCGGTGGATAAGGCAAGGTAAGGTAGGGTTTGCGCGCTGCAGCGGGGAGCTTCCATTTGCAGCGGCAAGACTTCCTCTCATTCTGCCGCTGCCAGACGTACATACGCATACAGGGGTTCCAGTTGCATCGCGGCTGCTACCGGCCGCATCGTCGCTTTCGAGCAAGCTCACGTCAAGCTTGGGGAGCTCAAGCTCACATCCACAAAAGCTAAAGTTTCGTCGTGAGATGAGATCATTGGGCGGGTGGCGGGCGGCAAAGCTTACTCGTAGCGGCGGAGCTCTGGTGGCTTGCGGGCGCAGCGCGTGCAGGGATTGGCAGAGCAGCACGTCATGGCTCAAGGCCATGATCCCACAGCGACAATAGGAAGGGCTTCTTTGACTCGTCGTAATGCTGACGGACACGGCTCGTAGGATTCTCGCAATAATCACTCGCAAGTCTGTGTTGGTCAGCCCTTTTTTTTTTCTGGACAGGGATACCGTCGACGTTCTAGGCTCAAGCTTGGTGAGAGGAAAATCTTGGTCGAGGCCAATCCAGTTTGGTATCGTACCACACGTTGTTGGCAAAATCCTGGCTGCTTCTAAGTGATATGGCTCGGAATATTGCCAGCCTTGTTCTCAGCAATGTTGGCGATAATAGAGAAGACGGAGCGAATGCAGTTCTCCCTCAATTCAAGGCGGTGCATGCTCTGCAGCGTGCATGCTCTGCAGCGTGCATGCTCTGCAGCGTGCATGCTCTGCAGCGTGCATGACTAATTGCAGACGTTACCACTGTCAACGCCGAGGTCACGCATTGCGCCCTTTGCTCGGCTTCTCCAAGTGCAAGTCAGTCTACGACTCGCGCGAGGATTGTCCCCGCCGTTGTAATACCATTGACGGTTATAGCCAGCGAGGTCTGGCGAGCTATCCGGCCAGCAAAGTTGGCCACAAACGGTGCCATGCCAAGCCGGAGCGGGAATCCACTCATACCCTTCTGCCTGAGCGCTGCCGTTCATCTTGGCCCTGCGATCTTGACAGATTGACGCTTGACGCTCCGACGCAGCGCCCGGATGTGCCAAGGCGGCTTCGATGCTGCGGAGATTATGCGAACGATTCTCATGCAACGCGTGCATCGCATCAGTCGATGCCGCATCTCATCTCTGGACCTCGCTCGCTCTCTGTGCCGGCACACAGACCGACTCGGCATCGCTGCGACACGAAACCTACCTTAGGTGGTGGGCAGAAAACACCCCTAGAGCAACATGCAAACAACACGAAACATCGCCACTCAGCTGCTGTACGGACCGCCAGAACTCTCAATTCTGAGATGTCGAATCTCACATCATGGGTCGACATGTCGAGTCATCGAGAGTTTCCAGATACGGTGCGGTGAGAACCCCCGATTGGGCCGTCTGAAACGCCGACGTGCTGCTGAACGGGCCCCATAACTTAGATGATGGATGCATGGACTTGGTCCGGCCAGGTGAGGGTCCGCCCGGTCGACGGCCAACCTGAGACGCACCCGCAACTCACCGTGCGGCAGCCACCCCTAATCGATGCCCATCCCGGTTTCCCGCAGCCCTGGGCCTCTCCATTGGGTCGATGCAATGCGTTGGGGACTCGTAAGTCGTTCGTCGTCCGTGCGAGAAAGCGACGACGACAGCTGAGAAGCGCATTTGGCACCCCAGCCCGCCGCTTGGCGGATGCCCTGCGATGGCCCAGGTGAGCTGCCATCTCAACAAAGGTACGTACGATTAGCATCGTCGGTTGCTGCTCTCGTACAAATGAATGCCCGCAATCGAGACGTTGAACTGACAACGGATGTGGTTTCGAGGCGTCGTTCCGTACGGCCAGGCGTCGCACCACCGCGCCAGAGCAGCGCCAGCGCCTATGCATGCCCTGACCCCGCCACCGTCTTGAAGCGCCGCTGTAACATCGTCGCCAGACCCGAACCACCAACCGTGCCGCCTCATACGACGGTCGCGACGACCCACGGCGACCCGGCACCACCAGTGCGGGCACCATGGGCCTGGGTCGCCCGAGTTCCCGGTGCTGCCCTCCCTACCTTAGCGTTATCGTTCACCCCCCGGTGCAATTCTCATTGCCTGACATGGGGCACAAGCTGTGACGGCTATCGCTCCAAACCTGATGTCGAGAAGCCCTCCGCTGCCAAGGCGGCTATGCTCTCCCTCTCGGCCCACGATCCGTCTCCCTTCCCTTTTCTTCACCTTTAATCTTGCTGGTGCCCAAATTCGCCTGTCCTGGCTGACGTTTCTTTCACTTTCTCTGCCCGTGTGCTGTGTCTGTCTGTCTGGGCTTGGACCCCGTCGATCATCGCCTTCCATAATCCAACGCATCAACACATCACACGCGCCTACGATACACCGCCGGACGGCAATCATCGCTGCCAAGTCGTCTTCAACTGGATCGAGGCTGCACGTCGGCAATGGCCTGACCAAGCAACACCACCACCTCCGCGACGACTTCGCAAACCACGTATACCATCTTCTGTTATACCCGTGCGACTATAGACGACGACTTTCACAATGAGGCTTCACACCAGCCTCGCCACCGCGGCCTTGCTGTCCGCGGCGAGGGCATACCGCTCGCACGTCCTCCCGACAGATACCATCCTCCGCGCCGACGATGTCCTTTCATTACCCTACGCCACGCTCGTCCGCCCCCCAAGCCTTCTCGTCCGCCGAGGGGTCATGGACGCAAATTCCAACATGGCCACCGACCCCATGGCCGGCATCACTGCCAACGACGCTGTCCAGCTCAATCCCAATGGCACCCTCAATGCCACTGCCTGGGACATGGCCACCAACGCCGCCTGCATCGACGCCCTGCGTTCTCTCCCCCGAAGCTCCAACCCCTCCGGCAACTGCATCTGCTACAACCTGCCCTCGCTCGACACCGGCACGGGCGTCTTCGAGGCCGATCTGCGTCTGTACCGCATCTCGGAGCCGCGCGACTCCTTTGCGGGGGTGGCCCCGAGCGACATCAACGTCGGCGTCCAGTATCGGGGCGCGAGCGTCAGTGCCGTGCCCATGAGTGAGATGATGGGCATGGGCATGGTGGAAAACAGGACGCGAGTCATCACGCCCCGGGCCGAGACGAGCGGGCCGCAACTTCTGCAGACGTACATGTTTGTCGGCCAGATCGACAAAGCAGAGATGCAGAAGAACATGTCCATGTAGGTCATCCCACTTGCTCGCTCACCCTCGCCGTGCAAATTGCTGACTGACGCTCATCCAGGGCCGCCTTTGAGGCTCTCGTCATGCCCACCTTTACCCTCACGGCCAGCAACCGCGCCGGCGGCGTCGTCAGCACAAACGTCTCCCTCAACGAGGCGTCCTTCCTCACCGGCGTCTTCTCCGCCCAGGTTGTCATGTCCGACATCTCCGCCGCCCGCGCCGCCGTCGACGACCGCCTCGCCGCCCTGCACAACGGCACCGCCGCCTTCATCCTCCCCGGCGTCCAGCTCATGATTTTCCCCGTCGGCCTCATCATCACTTCCGTATGGCTGCTCATCGGCCTCGTGGCCTACGGCATTGGTACCTACGAGCGCATCAACTATGCTGAAATGTACAAGCGCCGCCAGATTGCCCAGCCTGGTGCCCGGGGCAAAACGATTTAAGAAGTGTAAGAGCCCAGGCACGTATGCCGGACCTCTTCTCTCCATCTCACGACGGAACCCCTATTGCGTGGCACTGGTGCCACATTTGGATGTTTAGGGGTCAACTTCAATGTTCATTTTTCAAAGCGCCCAATCCAGCGAACCATATATCAAGAAGTAGACATTCAGCGAATGAAGCTTTACAAATATCTAGTTTAAATAGGCATCTACTTCCGTAGATCAATCCACCACTCACGGCACCTTCAAAAGTATCATGGGTATACATCAGTCTGTCATCGTCTTATCGTAAAAGCGCAGCAACCAAGCGCCGTTACACTTCGTAGCGGCCATATGCAACCGCACCTACAGTACGGGTGCAGTCTCGTGCAGAGCAGCTGCCAAGGATTCGTCAACATGCATGCAGGAGTAACAAATGAAACACATCAAAGCCAGTGGCAGAGCAGCCAACGTCATTCACCTTGCATCTGCGCCACGACACCAGACCCAACGCCAGAGGCATCAAAAATTCGAAACAGCCCCAACCCTTACATGAAAACCACGTCCTTGCGCTCCCCGGCACGCATGCGCCCCTTTGTCCACAGGAAGATTTCGGTAAACATCATGTAGACTCCCGTCACGGCCCAAAAGGTGACGATAACGCCCAGGCCGCCCATGAGTCGCGCGTCCACCATCCGACGCATGAGCAACTCTCGCGTCGCGTTGTTCATCATGAGCCATCCATACACCGGCACGAGATGCTGCGCCGTCGTAGATATGGCCTGCGTCGGTCGCGGCGTGGTGCCCTGCTCGCGCTCGCGGTCCGCAATGGTGTCGGCCATGCGCCACGCGACCTTGTTGCCAATCTTCTCCCACGTGGCTTCACAGGCAACGGCCCGGGCGTTCTTTGCCAGGCGCAATCGCTGCTGCTTGTCTTGTGCCAGATTCATGGCCTTTGTGACGAATCCGTCTAGGTCGTGAGGAGGCACGAGGAAGCCCGTCTCCCCATGCTGCACAATGTCCGACGGGCCGCCCTCATCCCGGGCCACTACGGGAACACCACTGGCCATTGATTCCAGTACCACCAGGCCAAACGTCTCGGTGACGGAGCAGTGCAGGAAAACATCACCGCTGGCATATGCCGTCGCCAGGTCCTCCCCGACCTTGAACCCTGCGAAGATGACCTTGCCCTGCTCCCTGAGAGGATCAAATAGTTCTTGAACATCCTTTTCCACCTCGGGGTTTCTGTTCCCGCCGACAATGTAGAGCTTGAAGTTGAGGCCACGCGCGTCGAATTCCTTGGCCACCTTGGATAGAAAGTCGAAGCCCTTCTCCCCCGCGATGCGAGAGACGGTCACAAATATAACCTCTCCGTTGGGCGCAATTTCTCCGCGCAGTTCTTCGCTCCTTTGACTGGGGTTGAAGAGCTCGGCATTGACTCCCCTTGTCAACAGATCTAGCTTGCTCTCCTGCACATTCTGGTTCATGAGGTACCGCTTGACAAAGCGTGACGGATAGAAGATCGTCTTGACGGACGAATGGCGAAACAGATAACTCTGCACTGCATCAAAGGCAAAGACGGCAATGTGGCTGAGCGGCGCAGGAAAGAGGATTTCGCAATAACCAGCCAAGTCAGTCTGGAAGTTGCAGATGACAGGAATTTGGTTCTCTCGAGGCTGCTGCCTCAGCTGCAGCATGACCTGAAAGCCTAAGCTGGCTGGCGAGGCGAGGTAGATGAGGTCGGGTGGCGCATTGTCACCAAAGGTTCGCGAGTAGAGCGTCGAGTTGCGGACGGGATAGACAATGGAGAGCTCGGGATTGAAAGGCAAAGGGTACCCCGTGACTCGAACTTCTGGCTGCTTGTCGGCCGGCCCAAGGTTCGGCGATGGCGGCGGGGAAAAGGTGTTGCGCTTCGTGTGATTATGCGGCGCAACGACGGCTACTTGAGCACCGTGTTCGCGCAGGTGGGTGACGAGCATCAGCGTCGTGCGACTGACCCCGTTGACGGGCCCAAACGACTCGGTGCAAAGGAGGATGCGTTTGCCTCTGAGCGCACCGGGGAACTGAGAAAGATCATGCTCGGGATACGGCGTCGAGCCGCAGCCGGCGAGAAGCGGCTTTGTGGACATGGCGACGAGAGCGGACGGCAACGAGCCTACGCTCCAGATTCGAAGTTGCGTTTACTCAGACTGTTTCATGGCGACGAGTCTACAAGAGAACGAGGGCACGACCTTTTTTCTGCTCAGTCGCGTTCGGCACGGCTCGCGAGCTCGAGGCTACACCGTCCCACGTGGTCGCAGCGAGGGGTTGAGGGCGCCAGACTGAATGATCTAATAGCAGCACATGAAGCTTTGCCTTTGGGGGACACAAGGCTGCAATGGGGAACGTCGGGGCCGCCACGAGCTCCCGGGGGTGAATGCCGTTCGTCGGCAGACGCAGAAACGGGGTCCAGCGAGGGGTGATGGAGGGGGAGGGGAACGGAGGTACGTAGGATCGACGCCGGAGATACTTGTGCATGTAGACTATCAGAAGCGGCAAAGGCTGTTTGCATGAAACTGGAACGGGATATGGGCGAAGTGCATGAGCTGTAACGGTGAAGCGTGGCGCGAAGCCGTCACCAAAGCATAAAGTCTGCCTGACCTATTACGCACGTCTCCTTCCGCCGTGGCCACCTTCGGCAACCTTGGAGCATGCCTCGAGCCATATTTGCCAGTCTGGAAACATGGTAGCTCTCGTTCCCAGCGCTGCGTGCTCTGAATTGAAGCTTGAGCCTCGCCATCTCGAGCGTCGAGTTGCACTTGCAAGTGGCTGTAAGTCGATCGGGACCAGAGCCGACCAATCACAGGCCGCAGCACAACCACATTGCTCCAGTCAGCCAATCGACGTCAGTCTGCGACTCGTCGAAACATGGCACACAGTGAACGACACGAATGGGCATCAACAACTGCGACCCCGTGCCCCGGCTGGTTGGACGGCACTACTGCCCTCACCTCCAGACCTCAGTAGGATCATTGACGTGCCGCGCGCAGCCACCCCGCGCCGTTGGCCTCGTGACTCAACTCAGACCAGACTGATGATCGGAGGCGTCATTGGAGACGGGTTCTGCGCCCCACGAGGCACAGATGGCGAAACGGGTCGACGTGAAGTAAGGCACATTGGATATCATCGTGGCCTCGCTGAGGAGCATGCCTCTTGACACACTGCTGCAATCGAGTGTGTCTCATCTCGCTTGCATGCGGCCCTGGAAGCGGTCATGTTGCATGGCCCTGCCGCGCTTGTCGCCCTCCTGTGCACTGCTTGGCGCAGCCGTCCCTCGCATGTTCGCCGAGGCATACCACACTGGTGGTGCAAGAGTAACAGAGTGTGGGATGGAGGGGCTGGCGGGGTCTTGCACGGTCCAGGTCTCGCACTGGCGCTGACATGGCGACCGACTTGCCGCGGCAAGTTGAGCTAAGAACGTGCGGAGATTCAAAGGTCATCTTGGAGCTGTAGAATTGACTGATCGATATCTCCGTCGAATAGTCGTTCGGACCACCAAGATATGTCTCGGTGTGGGAGTGTGGAGTTGTGGACCCTGTAACGTTCTGAAGTTATTATAGGCAATAACGGCTAGTGCCGTCGCTTTTTGCTGATCAAAACGTCTATCCTCGGCTCGCAGTTGTCAACAGACTAATTCGGGACCAGACATCGAGCAAGCCTCAATTGCATCGCGTCGTCGCCTTCCGCAAATCTGCCTCGTCGAGTTCGTAAATCTCACCTGTTATTTCTGGGGCAAGTGGGCTCGGCGAGCTGGGCAAGCTGGGCGAACCGGACAACTCGGGCTGGGCAAAACTGGGCAAGCTGGTCAGCTCAGCTCAATCAATGCAGGCTGTTGATCCGGAAAGCAGGGTCCTTGAGCCGTGCGGCGCTATTCCTACCCGGCTGCCATGGGTGTGATTGCATGACAGGCGTCGGAAACTTGGCGTCTTTCGCTTGAAATCCAATGGAGATTCCCTGCGCTGACACAAAGGGATCTCGGCCATCCCTCTGCCTCTGCTCGCTCTGCTCGTGTTGCTTCTTCCGCGCATGCTCCTCTAATACGAGGTGTCTCGTCCCTTGACTACATCCTCTGGACTTGCATCATACGTGAGCAAGGGCCGATGAGCAAAGACGCTCGGCTTCGCGGCATCGAATCACATTGCCGGTTCTTGGCGGTCTCAGCCGCAGTGCCGTCATCTGCTGGCCGGTACGTGGCCTTTGGCCTTGGCGCATCTCCGACTTATCAGCGAGAGAGTCGCTGAGGCCCTCGCCTCACCTGACGACGGGACGGGTAAACGTGAGAGAGGGAAAAAGCCGGCGCTGGAGCGGTACCTGGACGAGATGGAGTCGCGCGGAGGGAGCTGGAGATAGATGGACCAGCGAGCCACTCCACATGGCCCGGTGGGTTGGTCCAGTGGGTTGGCCCCCCTGTGGCTGCTCGCAGGTTGACACCATCTTCCGCCAGCCGTAAAAGCCGTGCCGGTCCGCCGTCTTACGCGTCCGCGGCCGCCAGCAGCCGTGCCGGTGCATCTCCGGGGGCGGGCGCGTGTCGAATAGGAAATGAGTGTCGTGCGCGTCGTCGCCGTCAAAGACGCATCCGCCGCCGTCGCTGCGATCTGAAACAACTGCAGCGACGGCGCTGAATCGCAGCTTCCCTTCGGGGCTGAACGTGTGGCGCTCAGAGCCTGTCCCAATCAGGTGCAGGAGGGCCCTGGACGGCGCTGCAGCCAACCAGCGGGCGCGTTGGCTGCAGCCACTCAAGGTAGCCTCTGGGCGCCCGCCTGCGAGGTACTTGGCAGTGGACAGCAGAGGTACCTGCACCAACCACTGGGGTGGCCGCTGCCCCTGGGCGCTCCACCGTAAAAGAGTGCCGCCCGCACACCCATGTGGCTCCCCGATCGTCGACAGAAGCCCCAACAGATACAGTACCTACCCATTTTACCGTAGATGCGCTGCAGGGTCTGCACCGTGTTGCTGCTGCGCTCAACGTGCAGATCAACGGCGCAAGACAAGGCACGTCGCATGGGCGTTGTTTGCCCGAGACTCATCCATCTTGGCGGCCGGCCCATAATTCCACCCTAACTCCCGTCTCTACGACTATAACTCGGACGCGCGACCGGCGGAAAGCCTCTCGGCTCCATGCTCAAGGTTTCTGCTGCTCTTGGCTGATCACTCACGACGCCTCGCCCCCTTTTCGTCCTCCCATGCATCCGGGTTTCCGTCTCCGTCTCCTTTCTCTTTCCTTTCCTTCTGCTCAGTTCCGATAATTCCAATGCCCTCACGCTGAAGAAACGCCCTTGGCAGTTCGCTCGCTTCCTTCTTGTTTGCTCGCTCGTTACCGGTTCCAGTTGTATCTTATTATAGGCTGCGGGTTGCTGCTGCGCCACGCTGTTACCGATCGCTGCATACGAGATCCAGGCCCCTCCACAGTCCCCCGCGACAATGGCTTCCATTCACGGGGCGGTTGTCGACTCGGTCAAGAAACTCGGCCTCAATGGCACTTCGGAGCAGTGCAACGGCGGCTTCAACGGCGAGGTCAAGGTCCGCAACATATGCTGCGTAGGTGCTGGCTATGTCGGTAAGTCGCAAGCTGTCCTGTACTCTCGCGACTTCAAGTTGTCCGTGCCCGCGTGACCACTTCGTTACGCTGTGCCTGGGGCTTGGGCAGCTTGGACGTCATCGCAACACCCAGCCAACCAACACACATGACCATCACCATAAGTCATTAGCTGACCTGCTTCTTTCCGCCTCTCACAGGAGGCCCCACTGCCGCCGTTGTCGCTTTCCAGAACCCGCACATCAAGGTGACTGTTGTCGACCGTGACGAGACCCGCGTCCGCCGCTGGAACTCGCGACATCCGCCCATCTACGAGCCTGGCCTGCACGATATTGTTCGCATCGCCCGTGACGGCGGCCGCGAGACGTCCTTCTCCAACGAACCCACCTCGGACTCGGAGGACTCCTCTGTTGACGATGGCGAGACGGCCGTGCCTCGCCGCCCCGGCAACCTCTTCTTCACCACCGACGTCGCAAACAGCATTGCCGAGGCCGACGTTGTCCTGGTTGCCGTCAACACTCCCACCAAGGACCGAGGTGTTGGCGCCGGCGTCGCCACCGACATGACTGCCTTTGAGGCCGTTACCGCCGTTGTTGCACAGTACGCCCGAGAGGGCGCCATTATCGTCGAGAAGAGCACCGTGCCTTGCCGGACGGCTCAGCTCGTTGCCGATACGGTAAGCCCACCTGCGCCTCCCGTGAGACGGATCTGGCGTCTCTAATACCTTTGCTATCAGCTCTCCATGCATCGACCAGGGGTCCACTTCGAGATTCTCTCCAACCCCGAATTCTTGGCCGCCGGAACGGCCGTCAATGACCTGCTCTACCCCGATCGCATCCTGATTGGCTCTGCGCCGACACCGTCGGGAAAGAGAGCTGCTGAGGCTCTGGTCGGCGTCTATGCCGCATGGGTGCCCCGCGACCGCATTCTGACCACCAACGTTTGGTCCTCGGAGCTCGCGAAGCTCGTCGCCAACTCCATGCTCGCCCAGCGCATTTCGAGCATCAACTCCATTTCGGCCGTATGCGAGCAGACTGGCGCCGATGTCGACGAGGTGGCCCGCGCCATTGGTGTCGATCCTCGCATCGGCAACAAGTTTCTCATGGCTGGCATCGGTTTCGGAGGCAGCTGCTTCAAAAAGGACGTTCTGAACCTTGTCTACCTAGCCGATACCATGGGGCTGCCCGAAGTCGGCGAGTACTGGCGACAGGTTGTCAAGATGAACGAGTACGCGCGTGACCGCTTCACAAACCGCGTCATCAAGTGTCTCAACAACACCCTGGTGGGCAAGAAGGTCACGATCCTCGGCTACGCCTTCAAGAAAAACACGTCTGACACTCGCGAGGCGCCTGCCCTGGAGATGGTCAAGACGCTGCTGGAAGAGCGCCCCCGCGAGGTGGCCATCTTCGACCCCTGCTGCAACCCCCTCGTCATCAAGGAAGAGATCAAGACGCTCCTCGGCCCCGTGGCGGCGGGTAACAATATCTCGGTCTACGGAAATGCCTACGACGCCTGCCACGGCAGCACTGCTGTGGTCATTGCGACTGAATTCGATGAGTTCCGAAACCAGCCAGTTCCTCAACCGAAAACCGTGCCGGCTTCGCAAGCCACGCCCAAGACGATCGGCCGCAAGCCCAACCCCAAATCTGACCCGCGGCCGTTCACGTCGTCATCTCCTACGGAGAACGACATGCTTGCGCTGCACAAGCACCTTGTGCAGCGACCCGGCGAGACGTCGTCGGACCCGCTTGATCGCTTCAACACGGAGCCGTCGTGCGCCGAGGACTGCCCCGACTGCCTCCAGGAAAAGGAGAGCAAGCAGACGGGCCACGCCACAGGCATGGGCAGCGCCGAAGAGTACAGGCCCAAAGAGCGGATAGACTGGGTGCGCATTGCCGACACCATGGCCAAGCCGCGATGGGTGTTTGACGGCCGGGGCGTCATCGACTCACGCGAGATGGAGAAGCTCGGCGTCAGGGTCGAGAGCGTGGGCCGCCAGCACCGGTTCTAAGGGTCAGGGACTGCGCGCATCGAATACATCGTTAACGGCCGAAGTTTAGATTCTTGGATGTTGTACCGGTGGCCCTGTCGCGACCGAGAGCATCGCTACTGTTTTAATAGGCATGGACGCGAGTCTGATGGGCGTAGAGAAACTGGATCATGATTGGGGTCTAACGCGCTAATCCCGGCGACACAGCGTTGCAGACGCGCGGCGGCAAGCTGGATGGGGATTGGGATTATTAGATACATGTTTCGGGATTTTGATTCGCCTCTGGGCAGCGATTTTGTCATCATAGAGATCAATTCATAGCGGCTGGCTTTTCACATGCTGTTTTGGTCCCGACATTGGCAGAAGTGCCGCGTGTCTCATGGCGACGCTTGAAATGCTGGTAAAAGGTGGCCACCACCTCAGGGTCCGACCGGGGGGGCAGGCAACCTCAACGCCCACTCTAGCGCAATTCTAGCCAACCGCAACGAACTCGTCCACATCTGCCAACGAACCACGACAATACGTGTCGGCCTTGCATCTCGTCTCTGGTCGACTGAGACAACAAAGACCACGGCGTAGCATGTCTAGGGTTCACCACGCACCGGGGCTGGCTGAGGTCGCGCAGGTGGTGTTTCAGACGGCCGTGCCCCAGTCTCAGATTTAGGGGACGGAGGCAACGCCGCCCAGTGGCTGTGTGCGCGAGCACGGCCTTCCGCAGGTCGCAGCAGCGTCGTACCGTCTTTGTTTCCAGTCTATTCGTATGGTGAGGCGATTGGAGATATGGGGGCCCCGTGGGAAGAGTGTCGTTACGGGAGGCGGCCGGGTGAGCCGGCTCACACTCTTGAAGCGACGTGCTGAGATGCCCCCTTGCATCGTTTCACAATGGAGACGAACGTCCTACGAGCTACGAGGTCTCTTCCCGGCGACTACGTCGGCATGGAGAGAACATGATTTACATGATTGTCGCTGTCGGTGAATGCATTGTCATAGGCGTGACGCCCGCACGCAACATCTCATCTTCGCCATCGTTGTTGGAGACAAAGGTGCTCATTCATCGACGGGCACCGGGTGCATCGCGATATCATTCACACGACGCCCATTACCATCACCGCTGCTCCCGCAATGAAATCGGCCCACGCCAGCCTCGTCGTCTTCTCCGGTCTCGCGGCCCTGGCGACTGGCGAGGCTCTGCCGCCCGCGGACATCCCCGTCCAGTGCGCGACCATCTGCGGACCCATGGTCGAGCTGACAGCCATGTGCAGCCCGCGCAGCCGGCTCGCGAAGCGGCGGCGTCTGGACGAGCCGGCCCGTTTCGTAGGCGGCAACGGGTTGGCCGCGGGCGAGGGAACGGTGCGCGACGACGACCGCCTTGAGAAGAGGGAGTTTGTGACGCTCGTGCCGGCGCCGACGTCGTTCCCGTATGCACTGACGGCCGGTGCTGCGACGGGCATTGTGCCTGTCAACGCTTCTCCTCCTCCTGATAGCTCTTCTCAGCTCGGAATCCAGGAAGAAGGGCCGAGAATACCCACACGCGTTACGCCCGTCATCGTCCAGCCGCCTCCCACAACAACACTCTCTCTGCCTCGCCCGCCACAGGCACCAGCTGCTCCTCCGCCGGCCGCCTACGTCTCCTCCTTGCAACCACTACCGCAGCCTGCAACAACACCCGCCACGACAACAGGCAATGCCCCTAGCTCCAACGGCCCACTAAGGACAACGACGGCGAGTCCCCGAGGCGCTTCGAGCCGTAGCTCGACGCTTGTCCCCTCCAGTAGCGGAAGCCAGATGGAGCAAGACATGGACGGGCCGGCGTTGCCAGCGCCTATGGATGCCGAGGAAAAGTGCGTGTGCCTGAACCGCAGTTTCAACGTTGCCCGGGTCGCGGGCCTGTGTGCGAGCTGCATCATGCAGGCCGATGACGTGCAGAACAGTGAGTCTGGCGTGTCCTGGCCATGTCGTGCTCCCTTCAAACTGACGCGGTATAGATATGCATGTCATCATGGATACGTGCGACTTTCCGTCTGTGGATTACTCGCCCAGCCAGGACAGCGAGGCCAACAACATCAACGTTGTGGCGAGTGTGCCGACAATGGCCGTCTGGGGCCAGAAGGCGGGTGTTGCAAACGAGGCATCGCGGACGAAGAGCTGTGGCGTTGCGATCGGGGCTGTGTCTTTTTTGATGGGCGTCGCAATGTTGCTGTGAGTCTGAGCCATCTGGTTGTTGATCTCGCGTCCCAACTACTTGCCATCTCTGGATGTCACAGTCGAGTCTTATCATGCGGCGGTGTCGAGACAAAGGCGCAACAGGAGGCGATGTAGGCTTAATACCGCTTCACGGGGCCAGGGGTGATGCCTAGACGTGCTTTTGCAGTCCAATCTTTTGCGAGGGAGTTGGCGTTCTGTCTTGGGATATAAAGTGCAACCTTACGCTATCCCTGATTAGAAGAGGACAACCGTTGGCGTACAAGGACCTGGCCGCAATGGTACTCCGGAGGAGACTCATGAAGATACGAACGAATGCAATGAAATTCAGGGATTAAAGATAGTTCACTATTTCTCTACCGGACAAAAATGAAGGTGGGCTGATACACAGAGACGGCAACAAGACGCTCTCGTCGAAACGAGGCAAAGAGCCGGGAGACTGGGGAAAGCAAATAGCACCCTCGCGCAGCGTAGAGCTGCTCGGTCTGAAGGACAGCACATAACAGCAGGCGGGCTCCTTGCCATCAGTGATAATTGACGGTAGTACTCACTCTTGTCATAGTGTCCCTTGTCGCTTGCAAAGCTCAAAATGCACCAAGTATCAAGGCCAAGCAGCCGATCCGACGGCGTAGGCAGCCATGCAGCCTTACGTTGTGCGTCAGCCAAAGTGGAGGCCCGCATGGCTGGCTGCGGAGCTACGGAGCTGCGGAGTTGGTGGTTCTCCAGAGCGGACATGCCGGTCGACGGCAATAGCATTAATTCCGGGCCGTGTCCCGAGACACACGCGGCCCCGGATTTCCTGTCGACGACATCGCCGGCGCCTACAAAATTGCGAGTCTCGCCAGGCCATGTTACTACCTTGTGCATGGCATTGCAACAAAGCAGCAGCTTACATTTAAAGACAGCCGTTGCCACATTGGGTTGAGATATCGACCCTTGTTCGGCCCCAACAGCTTGACAGTTGCACATCACAACCACCGCCTCGAAACCAGCATGCATCTCATCCTTACTGGCGCGACCGGCCTCGTGGGGTCCTCCGTCCTGGACGCCATGATGATGACCAAGGACATTACCAAAATCTCCATCCTCAGCCGCAAGCCCGTCCGCATGGTCGAGGACCGCAAAGACCCGCGCATCAACGTCATCCTCCATGAGGACTTTGAGAGGTACGACTCCAAGGTGCTGAATCAGCTCAAAGGCGCCGACGGCTGCGTCTGGGCGCTGGGCATCAGCCAGACCAAGGTCGGCAAGGACGAGTACGTCAAAATCACAAAGGACTACACCCTTGCCGCGGCACGGTCCTTTGCCGCGCTGTCCCCGCCCGAGGCACCGCCCTTCCGCTTCGTCTACGTCTCCGGCGAGGGCGCCACGCAGACTCCCGGCCGCTTCTCCGCCATTTTCGCCCGCACCAAGGGCGAGACGGAGCAGGCGCTCGCGGACCTGACGGCGGAGCTGCCGACGCTGCGGGCCGACTCGGTGCGGCCGGCGTTTGTGGACGCGGCGAGCCACGAAGCCATCAAGCCGTACATTCCTGACCCTGGCATGCTGTACAAGTTGGGTCTCATGGCCATCGGGCCGGCGATTCGGGCGGGCTTCAAGGGGATGCACTCGCCGACGCCGGTGCTGGGCGACTTTCTGACGCAGATGGCCTTGGGGAAGGTTGATGGAAAGCTCGAGGGCCCAGGGGCTTTCAAGCTGGGGCCGTCCTGGGTGGTGGAGAATGTGGGGCTCAGGAGGATCATGGGCCTATAGTGTCATAATGAGGAGTGAGGGTGTCATTTGCTTCTAATCAGCGCGGCGTTGGAGGACTACGCCCCCGGATTGACTGGTCAGATTCAAGGGGAGCGACATGTTCGAGACATGTCACTGCCTGCCCGCAGAGAGCGACATTGGCGAGAATAATTTGTAATGGCGCGTCTGCAGTGAAATTCAGTGCGACGAGTGCGACAGTGCATTTGTAATTTTTATCAAGGAACATCTTCTCACTGCATTGACTAGGGTGAGCGATGAACTTCGTTGATCATACCTTGAGACCTCATAATGTACGTGAGGCAACCCATCTATGGATGTGAGAATGCAATTCACATGCTCCAAACTTCCTTGAGACTCCGGCAATTCCTGACATGCATAGACTCGCAAGTTCGTCTCCCCTCCCAATCACCCAACGCCTTCCCGTGCCAAGACTCCATCCTTCATGACCTTGTTGCTAAATATTAGTCCTCAAATGTTTCACGCCCCGAAAGCCTCGCTGACGGCCTGCCCCTCGTCCGGTGTTACGGCCATTTCCAGCAGCTCGTGCGCCGCTTCCACCACCTCTCCATCAATGCCCGCCTCAATGACCAGATCTTCCTCCGCAAAGGCCAGTCTCCCTAGCGCAAGGAGATAGCGCTGGCTGCCCCCATGCGCCATGGACAGCTTCTGGCTGATGTCGGCCACGTTTGACGTGCCGGGCTCCGTAACCAGCGTGTGTATGAGGAGCACGCTCTGGGAGATGATGCGGTACAAGTCTGCGGACGCTGTCGACTCGGAAAGCTGCGGCGAGGGTGGTTTGAGAGCATCGGGTAGCGGGGCTAGAATGTTGGAGGGAACCGGCTGGTCGTACAAGTCGTCGATGGATGCGCTCAGACATGTGACCAAACGAGGCAGTGCGTTGTCGTGCGACGCGAGCTGCAAGGCACCGAACGGGCTTCTGGCAAACGCAATGAGCGTCCGCAAGGCAGCCAGGCGTATTCGCCTCCTCTGCTGCGGCGTCGTTGCAGAACGCGAGGGGTGCTCGGTGAGCTTGGCCGATACCCGCTCAATTAGGGCTCGCGCG
This sequence comes from Tolypocladium pustulatum, assembly GCA_024340155.1. Taxonomy (NCBI): domain Eukaryota; kingdom Fungi; phylum Ascomycota; class Sordariomycetes; order Hypocreales; family Ophiocordycipitaceae; genus Tolypocladium; species Tolypocladium pustulatum. The sequence goes on from JALHBY010000010.1 coordinate 23,936, forward strand.
ATGACGGTTGGCTCAACCTGCTCGCTGACGGGTCCGATTGACCCAGGCAGCGACGATGTCGCCAACAGGTCCAGCATGCCAAGTATGTCACTCAATCTCTGTCTCGGCGTCAGGAGGAGAAGTACCAAGTCCAGAGACATGAGCCTCCAAAATCCTGTGGCGGTGTACTCATAGTCACCGTCCACTTCGCCAGGCGTGGTGGCACAGGCCATGGCCGAGGTACGCAATAGCGACAGTATTTGCGTGGTGTCAATGTGTTCCTCGAGGAAGCTGTACATCTCACTATTGGGAAGGTTGTCATCGGGAACACGGCGTCGGCCCTCGGCGAGGGTGACAATTGTCGCCTGGGCGGTGGGGGCGAGGTTGGCGATGACAAGCGGCGCCACCGAGATGGTGTGAAGGTCAAAGGTGAAGGAGATGAGCGAGACGAGGTACTTGACCGGCTCCCAAAACTGCTCCTCGACGCATCTGGTCCACAGTGATATAATTTGTTCCGCAAAATCGACGAGCAGCTGCATTGGTCGATGAGGGTTACCCATCAGCGGCAGCTTCTCGAAGATCATAGAGGCAAAGGAAGTGGCCGTCGGATCAGAAGGGAACGCAAACCGCGCCAATGTGTCAAAGGTCGGAGGCTCCCGATGAAAGGCGCCGTGGTCGAGAACCAGCTGGAGGAACTGAAAGATTGGTCAGACTCCGTATTCGTGCAAACGTGGCGGTTATTGTAAATCCTTACCTCAAAGGGGGCCGCAGGAGCCGTCACTACCGCCCAAGGCTGGGGCGCTGGTGCGGCCTTGTCGTCACCGCCCATGACCACATCTTCGGTGTGAATCTCCAGTGCCGCTACGGGGCTGTCAAGTGCAGGACGTTTCCTCTTCCCCTTGCTCGGCGTCTTCTCTCCGACGTTGGCGGCCACCGACCCCGAGCTCCTGCCCCGTCCTTGACCTTTGCTTGGGCTCACGGCCATGTCCATCTCGTCGAAGCCATCGGCCAATCCCCACGTCTTGGCCGTCTTCTTGGGCGTAGCAAAACTCAAGCCTGTTCCGCCTGCAGTATCCTTCCTACGGGCTCGGTCACTAACCTCCCGCATGTCTCGCTGCAGAAACTGTAATTCCGTGTTGGCGCTCTTCTCGGCCGCGACGGCAGCCTCGACGATGCGCTCCTGCTTTTCCGCCTGCTCGGCGTTGAGTTTCTGGAGGCGTGCAATCTGAGCATCGTATTCTCGTTGGGTTTTGGCAGAGTTGGCACGTATGATGGAAGCCTCGCCGCGGGCGGCATTGAGCTCGGCTTCGAGTGCTCTCAGGCGCTGTTGGAGGGCCGAGGCGACATGGTCCGGTTGGGCCTGCGACGCCTCCGACGCCGCGGCAAAACGATTCGGAGGGGGCGGTGGACGAGCAAATTGGCTCGGCTGAGGGGGGTTCATGAGACCCTGGGCCTGAGACTGGAACCGTTGGGATCCGGTGAATTGCTGGTCGGCCGGCCTCACGCTGGGCACATGAGGCCGAGCCGCCATGACCGGACCGGGCCGGTTGGCGGGATCTATGGTGGGATTCCATCTGGGGTTGGGAACTGGAGGTACGGATCGTCGCGGCGGTTGCGAGTCTGCCTGGCGTTGTCGTTGCTGTTGCTGCTGCTGCTGCTGGAGTCGCTGTCGCTGCTGCAGGGTATTATCGATGACTGGCCTCCCAATGGGAAGCCCGACATCGTTGGTCACCTCGGTGGTGTCCAGGTCGTCGTCCTCTTCCTCCAGTCCATAGTCGGAGTAGTGGTGCTGCGCATCTTGGGAAACGAGCCGAGGCTGGCTTTGCCTGAGAGTATGGGCCTGGGTGAGCTGTATGGCATTTCGTTCGAGTTCTTGGAGGGCGTTGTCGGTCAAGTCGTCGAAGCCATCGTCCGAGAAGTCGTCAAGGTCCATTTCTCAGGATCCGATGCAGCGAAGACATTGAGATTGCGTCTTCCATGGGGAGATTGGGTGGGAGGGTCGAGATGCTGCACCACGGCGTGTCTAGCGGACGGCGATTGAGCTTCTTAACGTCGGGTTAGTTAGTCGTTGGACGCGTCGCGAGGTCACGTTTTTAGTAAAGTGCCGTTGGCGGGATGCGTGGCTGAAGAGTTGTGTGGCTGGGGGGGTTGTGGCTACCTACGGTGGCTTGTGCATGAGTGGAGCGAGGTCAATCGGGACAGCTTCTCTCAGCATGTGACACGCTGCGTTGGCCATGCTGCTTCGCAACACCGCGTCTCATCGTCTCTAAACGCGCCAATTGGCTTCGTTGGCAGAGCACCGTGCTCAGCGTGCATACAAATGCGTGGTGTTGCAACAGAAACTTGTTTGGGCAGCATGCCTGGCTCTTGGCAAGACGTAGAGTGCTGTCATGATCGCACTGCGCGTCAGGCAAGGTAGGGTTCGATGCTGCTACGTTATTGCGGGGGTTGGGAACTGGAACCCCTTTGAGGATTCTTCAACAACGACAGGGAGGGCATCTGAAGCTGAAGCTGAGAATTTGCACGTGTTTTGGGCCGTCACGAGAAATTCGTCTCTGACAGGCCCCTTTATCGACCGCCCTCTGCAGTGCCCCGAGTATCTAGTAGTAAATGCAGAAAAGTCGAATGGAGGCGCCGCTTTTGCATCCGTACTTGCTGGTCCCGAGCTGCCGTGCCGGGCTCGCGTCTGCGCCCAGGCTGCCGGGAAAGGTGGAAGCGCAGCAATTCCCCCAACCCCCGTATTCGTGGCCCACCGGCACCAGCACCGCCGCTTATTGCATTGCTGTCGCTGACCTTCACCCTGGACTGGACGAGACGAGGCGGTGGCAGACGCAATTACAAAAGGGGCATTCTTCTCCCCCAGGTCCAGCAGGTGTTGATGAAATTGAAAATAAAATAAATAAACGGGCGCTTTTGCTGCGCCATCGAAGGCACATCGGCATTGGTGTATGTTTGTGCTCTAGTGCTATAGCTACTACCTGTAGTTACAGGAGGTGACGGCTTCTGACGTAGCCCGCCGGGCCGCTAAAAGCTAGATTGCTCCGTCCTTCAGCCCAGGCAGAAGCAGCCCGGCTCTGCGGAAAAATCCCATCCACCTCACCTTCCCACCAAACTCCAAAGAGGGCCCTGGGCCTTCGTCCGTCACCACCAATATCCGTCGCCGCCAACCCCAACATCCGGCTCTGCTCACGACACCGACACTCGGCCGTCATCCCCGAGCACCCACGATAGCGGACGAACCCCCGACTCTCTCCTCTTCGACTCCAGGGCGCATTCCCGCACTCCCGCTCGTCGGCCCCTGTTCGAGTCCGCAACCCCGGCCACACACCCCGAGCAATCCGTGCGTGGCTTGCTTACTGGTACCTTGCACTCCTACTACGACTTCTGCGCGCGCAAACACGGCCGCAGACCCGACTTGGACACGCACGCGCACACGCCCATCCCCATCGCATCACCGACACCATGGGCAGGTCCCGGAGAGGCGTACGCTTCCCCCACGGCGGCGCCGTCAACGGCCAGGCCAGCGGCTCCGAGGGCCGCCGCTCCAGCTTCAGCGGCAGCGAGGATGGCTCTGGCTCCCCGACACGGACGCGAGCCAAGGCGCAGGCCCATCTGGCCCCCGTGCAAGAGGTATGATGCCGACCGAAGAGATTCAGACTATGGCTCGCGCCATGGCAAGGATACGCCGCTAATACAACAGTCTCGAGCAGAAGCAGCCGACCCCCGAGGAAGAGTACCAGAAGAAAAAGGCAAACTTTTACACGCGCACCTTCTGGACGTTCAGCATGCTCGCCATCTTCTTCGGCGCCCTCTTCATGGGCCACATCTACATCATCGTCATCATCTCGGCCGTCCAGATCATCTCCTTCAAGGAGGTCATCGCCATCGCCAACGTTCCCAGCCGCGCCCGCTCCATCCGCTCCACCAAGAGCCTCAACTGGTACTGGCTGGCCACCACCATGTACTTTCTCTACGGCGAGAGCGTCATCTACTACTTCAAGCACATTGTCCTCGTCGACAAGGTGCTGCTGCCGCTGGCCACGCACCATCGCTTCATCAGCTTCATCCTCTACGTCTTTGGTCAGTTGGCACCCTAGCCCGTCTTGACTCCGCGCGTCGTCGGCTAACCAAGGCTCATCTGTAGGCTTCGTCTCGTTCGTTGCCACGCTCAAGGCGGGCCACTACAAGTTCCAGTTCACAAACTTCGCCTGGACGCACATGGCGCTCTACCTCATCGTTGTGCAGGCGCATTTCGTCATGAACAACATCTTCGAGGGCATGATCTGGTTCTTCCTGCCCGCCGCGCTCGTCATTACAAACGACATCTTTGCGTACATTTGCGGCATCGCCTTTGGCCGCACCCAGCTCATCAAGCTGTCGCCCAAGAAGACCGTCGAGGGCTTCGTCGGGGCCTGGGTCATGACGCTCATCTTTTCTTGGTTGCTCGTCAGCCTCATGATCCGCAGCAAGTACTTTATCTGCCCGGTCGACGTAGGTCCCAATTCGTTTTGCCGCTGCATACCCTGATTGCTGACAGCCATTGCTTCTAAAAGAATCTCGGCGCGAACATCTTCACAGGACTTTCATGCGACCCCAACGCCGTCTTCCTCCCTCGCACATACCAGCTGCCGCAGTTCTTCTTCCTCCCGCCCAACACGACGTTCTCCCTCACGTTTGCGCCCATGCAGCTCCACGGAATGGTGCTGGCGACGTTTGCCTCGCTGATTGCGCCCTTTGGCGGCTTCTTCGCCTCTGGGCTGAAGCGCACGTTCAAGATCAAGGACTTTGGCGACTCGATCCCCGGCCACGGCGGCATGACGGACCGCATGGACTGCCAGTTCATCATGGGCTTCTTTGCCTACATGTACTACCACACCTTCATTGCCACGTACAAGGTGACGTTGGGATCCGTGATTGAGACGGCCATCACGAGCCTCAGCCCCGACGAGCAGGTGGAGCTTGTCAAGGGTATGGCGCGGTACCTCGGAAACCAGGGCGTCGTGCCGGAAAAGGTGAGCCGAGTTTTGGAGAGAGCACAGCAATTTGGTAACTAACAAACCGTTTAGTTCCTGGCATGCATCGACACGGCCATGTCGAAACGATGAGCGCGTTGGCCTGTTTCTTCGCATCGACCAGTTAATTTCTACTATCGAATATTTGTGAAAAAAAAGTTTTGCATCGGCCGGAGAGCGTCGAACGGGTCGGCTGGGCATGGGAAACGACACGATGCTAGCAGCGCTGGACCGGGTAAGTATGCTGATTCGACGTTGGCAATAATGAGCCGCCCGTCGTATTGTGAGAATCAAGAGATATTTAACATGACTGGCTGGGTGGGACTGTGCCGCCCAACAGCAGAGCTCTTGTGAGGGAGAGGCGTAGCGGCGTCGAGAAATGTTCATCAACTGTGCAAACATACGTCAGCTTTGCGCGACGCTTTCATCATGCCATCTGCGCTGTCGTCGAACCTGTGCATGCAACTCCCGGCTGGGCCTCCAGACTTCTCACATGTAATTAGTGCATTTCCGTGCCCGGCCGGAGCAAGGGCCGGATGGGTGGGGCGTCCGGGGTGGAGGGGGGTCGGAGCGGGCCGGAATGGCCGTCTGGGGCCTCGGCAGCGGCATCTCGAGGAGCACGTCTCGTCGTCCAACCGCCGTATTCGACGCCATTGCTGCACCTTGGTCCTGCAGCTCAAAGGATCGGCCAAGGTCGAAACGAGCGAATCGCTGTTGGGCGGTCAAGGCGGCGGTGTGTCGTCGGAACTAAGCACCAAGCGGGTGCCCGAACAACAAGCCGCAAGGGTGAGGAGCGGCAGACGCTTGCCCAGCTGGTTGGCTGCAGCTCTGGGTGGAGGCGAGGCATGCAGCGCACCGTCGTCTGAGACGTAGCACTGCGGCGGGCCGGCAATGTAACGTGCTTGCTGGTGTGAGGAACGACGTCGGTGCGTCTAGAAGGCTTCTCGAGGGTGCATCCGTACCGTACCGTATGCGACGGCTCGGCTCACGGGCTTTGTCTTCCCTAGGATTGCGCCGTACGACCAGGTGGCTTATTATATCCATCTCGCTTTGTGCCATCCCGCCATGTTGCCAGCCCTCCCGCGTGGCACAGGCTCGCCAACGGACGCCCGCTTGGCAGACTGCGAACCAACACCCACCCGCAAGGACCCGGTCTGTTGCTCAACAACGAACAGCGACGAGCCAATCCCATGATGCGGTGCGTCGGTGATTGCCCTTTTGCCCGCCCGCTGGCCCCAGTCTCCACGAGCCGCCCGCCCCCCCTGGACGGCCGCGAAGTGGGTGCCTGTTGGTGGCATTGATAACCCACCTGCTTCCCTTCTCTGCTGCTTCTGCCCCTGGTTGGCCGGCCTCGCCTATGCCTCGATCCCTACGCCGGTTGGCACCTTTGTCCGCGGCCACGCTGGCTTGGCAACTGCCGGCGCTAAATGCTGCTCCGGGCGGAAACAGAGAGAGAGAGAAAGAGAGGCAGAGGCCGGGGACATGGCCGAGCTGTGCCTCCCCCGCTCCGATGCCACTGGCGAGATCGCTCTTGGCAACCGTCTCGGAGTGAGGTGAGCAGAGCAGTGCGTATATAAGTTGGCCTCTACTTTCTCATCGCGGCCGAGCCGGCCCAACGCCTCTCTCACCAGAACCATGGCCACCGACGAGCGCGCGCGCCCCGTCGAGGTCGAGGTCGACAGCGACGAGGTCGACTCGGCGTACGGAGACGAGGCCCACGATGGCCTCTCGTCGGGCGGCACCTCGCTCCGCAGCAGCATCATGCGCTACGAGTGGAAGCACGGCCGCCGCTACCACAGCTACCAGGCCGGCGCCTACAACTTCCCCAACGACGAGCGCGAGCAGGACCGCCTCGACATGATCCACCACGCCTTCTACCGCCTGCTCGGCGACCGCCTCTTCCTGGCGCCCATCGACCCCAACGGCCTGCGCGTCCTCGACGTGGGCACCGGCACGGGCATCTGGCCCATCGAGCTGGGCGAGGCGCACCCGGGCGCCGACGTCGTGGGCAACGACCTCAGCCCCATCCAGCCGACGTGGGTGCCCGCCAACGTGCGCTTCCTCGTCGACGACGTCGAGCTCGACTGGGCCTCGCCCGGCCGCTACGACTACATCCACTGCCGCTACATGGCCGCCTCCATCGCCGACTGGCCGCGCCTCTTCGCCCAGATGTACGACTCGCTCGCCCCCGGCGGCTGGCTCGAGCTGCACGAGTCGGCCAACACGCTCTACTCCGAGGACGGCACCCTGGCGCCCGACAACGCCCTCGTCGAGCTCATGCTCGGCCTGTCGCGCGCCAGCGACGCCATCGGCCGCACCATGGACCCGGCGCCGCACTTTGCCGCCTGGGCCGCCGCCGCCGGCTTCGAGCGCGTCCGCGAGCAGCGCTTCAAGCTGCCCGTCGGCACCTGGCCCAAGGACCCGCGCCTCAAGGAGGTCGGCGCCTTTATGAGCGTCAACTTCTTCGAGGGCGTCGAGGCCTTCACCGCCGTGCTGCTGCGCGACGTCCTGGGCTGGGGCCCCGAGGCCGTCGAGATGATGAACACGCGCGTGCGGGCGGCCACGCGCCGCAAGGACGTGCATGCCCTGTTTGACGTGCTCGTCGTGACGGCGCAGAAGCCCCAGGGATAGCATCATCTTGGCTCTGGACTTGAGGCGGAGATGCCCATGGGCATGGCATGGTACTTGTAAGACGGGAAGCACAACAACATCATTCGTTTCAGCGAGCATGGCGTAGCGGCAGTGTCGACCAAGACGCGCATTTATTTTCACATTCGATGGCTTCCAACATGTACGACGACGTCACGAATCATCACTTATAAAAGTCATTGACGAGGGCTCGGCGGAAGCAGTCTCATACTAGATATAGCGAACATTTCAACAAGGCAAATGCAAATACCGTTTGTCATGATAAAACCCCAAGTATCCTGTCACTCTCTCACCCAAACGCCAGTCCTTGATACCTCATGTCCCAAACGCCAGAACGCATTCATGCTCATGGGCCCCCGATTGGAAGCATCACGCAAAAGACCCCATCCCAAGCAAACCCCTTACGGCACCAACCCTCTTCTCCGCCCCCTTCACCTTCTTCGCCTCTCTCCGTCGCTCGCTGTCCCTCATCTTGACCGTTGCCTCGCCCTCCCTCGCGAAGCCGCCTACGCCGCTCCTCTTGCCCGCCCCCCTCTTGATCTTGGCGTCCTCGCCGAAGCCGCCCGCGCTGCCCACCGCGCCCGCCGTCGCGGCCACGCCGCCCGAGCTCGCCGTGCTGCCCGACATGAGCGTCGAGTTGGTCGTCGCGCGGCGTAGCAGGGCCGGCACCTTGAACGACGACGAGCCGGCCGTCTGCGCGGCGGCAAAAGCAAGTCGTGCGCTCGAGTTGGACAGCGTCGACGAGGCGTTGCGCTTCAAGCTGATGCGGTCGACCACCGTAGTGCTGCGACGAGGGTTCGGCGCCTGGTTCTCCTTATCGCTGCGAGGCCATGTCTGTTGCTCATCATCCTCATCGCTCTCGGAGCCAGCCTCTGTCGCCGGGATGACGGACCCCTCTCGCTCCTCCAGCAGGTTCGATAGCGTCTCACGGACTTGTCCGATGTTCGACGGCTTCTGTGCGCCCTTGGTTCGCCTCATGTGCGCTGGGGCCCTATTCTCAGCGTACGCACCCAATGGCTGCTTCGCTGGCTGGCTGTCGGGAATGGTCTGCTGTTGCTGTTGTGCTGCATCGCCGTCATCCTGAGACTGCGACTGCGACTCCGCCTGCTCCTCCGCGTCCATGTCTCCCAACAAGTCCATCTCGTCGTCACTTCCCCGATCCTCGATGGTGCGGAGGAAAGCCTCGTTTCCTGGGTTCTCAGCCATCTTCTTGACGCGCTCGTCGGAAAAGAGAGCCTTCTGCATTTTGGCAAACTGGCGACGCTTCATCTTGCGACGTGCTTCGCCGCCGTCGTCAGAGTCTGAAAGGTCGTAGTCTGCGCCACGCTTGCGGCGTAGCTGGCCAGTCGTAATGTCTTTGAAGAGCTTCTCGACTTCCCTCTCATCATTGGCACGCTCTCGGTCACTGGCAATGTTAGGACAGCTGTCTATGGTACGAGTCATGAAAGTCAAGGGAACACTCACGCATAGAAAGCGGCCAACTTGCTGCCATCCAGATCGTTGCCAGCGGCATCATCAATGATTTCCTGCAAAGACGCCGTGGACTCATCATCGCTGTCCTCGCCGTCAGCGCCACCAAGGCCGGCGTATTCGTCCTCGGACTCGTCGGCTTGCTCCTCTACCATCTCCTTGGCCTTGGTCTTCTTGCGGTCAAATTCGTCAATCAGACGCTTACGCTTCTCCATTCTCGCCCCATCTGCCATCACGTTGAATGCATTGTCCCCGGTAGTCGTTGCGTCTGCACTGGCAAGAGTTGGCTCTTCTTCAATCATCGGCACCTGCATCCTCCGACGGAGTCTTCCTCTCCGAACGAGGGGAGACTCATGGGGGACGTCATCTTCCTGGTCTGCTGCCAACGTCTCAACCGTTGAGAATGGAGGCTCAATGAACCTCATCTTAAGTGGAGTGTTTTGCTGTAATCCGACGTCCTGAGAAGGCTCCACTATCTCGGGCAATTGCGTCTGGAAGACGTCAGGAAGCAGACTGTCGAGCCCGTGCATTTGAGACTGTGACAAATTGAGCTGTATGCCTTGCGTCGCGTTTTGTGTTTCCTCCCGCTGAGAGTCCATGACCACGTCATCCGGCGACTCATCCATGGTCGCTGAAAAGTTGGAATCCGGGAATTGGTCAAAGTCGGGCATCATAGACTGCGTCGGCCCACCGGACGGGCTCATTTGACTATCATCCATGGTTCCAGCAAAGATTTGCGTGAGACCGAGGCCGGCCGGACCAGTCACAGGAAGCCCGGGGATGAATGTTTTCTTTGCTGAACGTAAAACTGAGGTCGGCGCTGCGGGAGAGACAGTCTTGGGTGCTGCCGGTGTCTCTTGCGTTGCCGTCCTGATCGGCCTTGGTGTAGCTTGGACTTCGGCCTCATCGTCGGAGAGGACGGCGACGAGCTTCCGTGCTCGTCTCTGCTTGGCAACGGGAAGCTCGTCGGCCTCCTCGTCTGCTTCCTCGGCTCCTTCGATCTCGGATTCTCCAGACTCGGCTTTGTCGTCGACAAGGTTGTTGGTAATAGCTTCCCTTTCCTCCTCACTATCCTCCCTCTCTTCGTCATCATCATCCTCCGCCGCCGCCCCCTCGTCCTCGGAACCAGACAATTCAAACGCAGACGCCTCAACGTCGGCTTCGTTAGCAGGGTCCTCATACTCTTCGTCATCGCTGTCATCCCAAGCCAAAGGGTCTGTTTCGCCGGCCTCCCTCTTTGCCTTCTTGGCAGCAGCGCGCTCAGATTCCATAATTTGCTGAGCCTCCTCCCGAGCTTTGGCCACAAGGTCCTCAACTTCCTGTTCCTGGCGCTCACGCTCATCTGCGGTCTGGATAACTATTCCCTGCGCCCTGAGCAGCTCCAGCCGATGGTCACGCTGGGCCTTGGCTTGCTGCCTTGCTTTCTGGAACAATTGAGCGTGGAGCTCGCTCGCAGTAATACCAGGATGGTCGTCCTTGCGACGGCAACCCTTTCCGGGCGACTTGACCAAAGCGAGAGCCTGCAGAGCTTTCAACGAGCGCGACTGCTGGCCTTGCTGAGCAGGCAATTTGTCGAATATGGCACATATCTTGTCCTTTTTTGGACCGATCACTTCCAGCTCGTTGTCTGAATCAAACGTGGCCAGGTTCACAGGAGCCACAGGTAGTCGAACGCGTACGCGTCGCTTAGGCTTGTCAATGGCCTGCCTGTTCTCATCAATATTGGTAGTAAACGCCTTGCCCTTGCCCTTGTCCAGTCGTTGCGCTGCGTCGTTCATAACGTCATCCAGGGATGGAAGCCCCTTGTCGTCTTCGCCCATTCCAATGTCTGCTTTTTGTACGACCGGCGGCAGGTCCTGTCCCTTTGCAGCCGGGGGGGAGCTCGGGGGCGTGTCGGCATCCTTCATTTCCACGTCGGTCTGCGGTGTGCCTGCCCGGCTGGAGCTATGCACTTCGGGCTCTGAAGCCAATCCGTTGGCAGGTGTGTAGTTGAATCGGGCAAAGAGGCTGGCCGTGGAGATTTTCTTTCTTGTCTTGGCCTCGTGCGCAAGCTGCATATTTCGGGCCAGACGCTGCGTTTCTCGATTCATCTCCTCAATCGCTTTCTTGCTGGCTTTGCGCGTCGGTCGCGCCTTTTGCGTGAGTCTACGTCCGCCTTCGTCGTCCGTGATGCCAGACTCGTCCCCGTCAGATTCGAATTGCTCAAGCTCGGATGCGAGCTTCTCCTGTCGAGCCCTCTGTTCAGCTTTGCGAGCGTCATCAGCTGCCTCACGCGCCAGACGCTCTTGTCGTTTGCGCTCCACGAGGGCTCTGAAACGATCTGACTTGATGGCGGGCAGGTCGTTGTCTGATTCGTGGACGGTATCAACACTCTTCGCGGGAGAGGGTCGCAGCGGTGAGGAGACAAAGAGACCAGGGCTTGGAGAGCGAGCAGATTCTTCGGGAGTAGGTGCCTTGGGAACGCGTCGCTGCAGTTGGCGTGGCGCCACCGGGAGATCGTTGTCTTCATCCTCCACATCTGCCATGTCGCCAGCGCGTGTTTGTTCGGCTTCAGCCTCGGCTTCCTCGCGAGCCAGCATCTGCCTAACGCGCTCTCTTGCGCTTTCTGGTGCTGCGGCGATGTTCTCGGGTCCTTTACTTGTGCCTTGCATTCGAGACGCGAGCTTGCCCCTGGGTCGGATCGCCACATCGGACTCGTCTGATTCGTCTTCATCTCGAGGCCGTTGTTCCGTGGTGCTCTGCGAAATGTTGCTTGCCGTTGCGTTTTCTCGACTTTGTGATGCTCCATCCGCCATCTTCGGTACCTCAGAACCATCTTCTTCATCACTGCTTTCCACTGTCGCGAGCAGTGCCCTGATCTTGGCACGCGGCGTCAGCGGCACGGGTGTCCCTCGGCTCAACGCGGGAGACGATGCTCGCGACGACGCCATTGTGAAGGGTCAGGGACTTTGAAAAATGGAAGAACAGATCAAAATGCTTCGTAGAGGACAGCAGTATCAAAACGAAGGAAGCGTCGAAAGGCACCAGGCTCTAAGCATGATGCGGCTTGGTGTAACTGAGATTGGTAGGTTGAGGGAGTGGTGTTTAAGTGCGTGAGGTGGGGAGCTTGACGCGCGACGCGATTTGGGTGACAGCGCGACGCATCAGCCACCCGCGTCTACTAATGCGCCGTGGATGACACCGCCCTGGCCAGCGCCCCAATTCAGCGTGCCCCTGCTCGAGTACTCACCGCTACAAACTTGGTGCATCGTGCAAAGCCTTCCCTTTGATTCATATCTTACTTGAAGCTCACATTGATGCCGCAGAATACGATTTACGATCATTCATCGAGGCGCAAGCACCGTCTACGAAATGCATTGGCAAGCTGGAGAAACAGCGTGTTCTATTTAGCCACTCAGAGCAGTGCTGGCGCTGTCTCTACCTATTTCTTTTTCTTCGATTTTTTTAATACTATCTCGGTAAGGACTGGCCAGGGATATGGTCTCCTGTTCAATTAGGCAAGCAACTGAAGGACCCTTTCGAAGTCAAGCCACATCGTTCCGGCACTCAAAAGAGCTTGTGCTCGAGCGTCATGTCAGACTCGGGCTCGAGGCCAACGCAGGCGCGGAAGATGTTGGTCAGAGCTGCACGCTGCTTGGCAAGAGCATTGACGACCGGGGTGCCCGGAGGAGTCAAGGGAGCCTTGAGCATGTAGCTGAGGACGCTCAGGACGCTGTGGAACTTCTTGTAGTCGCTCTCGGCGCCGGAAGCCTTCCACTGGATGCGCGTCATCATCTCGGTAATGACGACTAAGTCGATGATGAGAGGCGACGCCAGCAGGGAGTCCTCGCAGATGTTGAACAGGCTATTTTCGTCAGTAAGTAAATGATGAAGGGGGTATCAGATGCGGGGCAACTCACGAGATGGTCTGGTGGCCACCCATGAAAATCTCGGCGTAGTACTCGTCCAGGGCACGCTTGTTGTCAGCAACAGCGGGCATGTACTTGATGACGACGCAGTGGTCGGGGTGCTCGCCCTTCTTGTACAGGACGCTGTTGGCCTCGACCATGTCGTCGACGACGTTGGACTTGGAAATCTCCTTGGAGCGGAACTGCTTCTGGGAGCTCAGATTCTTGCCATCGTTGTTGCCCAGGTGGTTGTAGCTGGCAATCGATGTCAACTTGATGCCGGCGTTGATGAGGAAGTCGACGAGGGCCGACTTCATCTTGGTCTGGCCAGACTTGAAGTCGTCACCGCCAATGTACGTGCTGTGCTTCTCGGCCAGCTCAATGGCGCCAGGGACAAACGTGTTCTGGGGAGAGCCGTTGATGAAGGGAGCCTTCTCGAGGATCGAGGCGACGGCGAAGACAGTCGAAGGCGAAACCTCCTCGTGGCCCTGCTCAATGGACTTGAGAAGGTTATCAGCAGTGTCGTTGACGCCCTCAATGATGTCGGCATATCGCTCCGTATTGGCGGTCCACATGATGATGACTTTGTCCAGGCCATGGCTGGCCTTGAAGTCACGGATGTCCTTGCGGAGCTTCTCGACGTGAGCGATGGAGGCCTTGGTACCCTCGAGGACATTGTCGGCGCGGTCCTCCTGGTTGGCGGCAATGAAGTCGGGATAGTAGATGGAAGGGAGGGGGACCATCTCAGCCATCTCCTTCTTGACCATGGCCTTGAGGGCAGGCTCGAGGACCTGAGCGCGGTCCATGGCCTTGGCCAGGTTCATGCCGCTGATGTCCCAACCGCCAATGACGAGGTCATTGGGGTGGACCATGGGCAGGACATTGTGGAAGGGGATGTTGATCTCCTTGTTGGTCTTGGCGTCGGTTCCCAGCTTCATGGTAGAGCCCATGACGACGGAGCCGTAGTAGTTGGCCTCCTGGGTACCCTCCTTGGTGTCCCACACAAGCTTGCGGCGGTTGGCAATGATACCGGCGGTGACAGTGGTACCGTTGTTGCCGCCCCAGCCGACCAGCATCATGCCGACCTTGGGGACCTTGCGCTCGACCTTGAAGTCGTAGAGGACCTCCTTGGGGGTGGCGACAAAGTTGCCATTGGCGTCGGTCTCGACGCTGGTGGTGCGGTAGGTGTAGTTGGACTTGATCTCGGCGTCAGTGTAAGTGACGTTGGGAGAGTTGACGACAAAGGTGCTCGGTGCAGCACCCGAATGGACGTGGCCATTGCCGTTGGCGTAGGTCGCCCCGTTCGTGGAGCCCGTGCTGACTTGCGCGTGAGGAGCCATGGTTGACTAGCTGGCGGACGCGAAAGCAGGTTGCTTGGAGAGAGATTGACGGGTGATTCTTGTTGTAGTCGCGACCTTTACTGGGTCTCGATCGAGTCCGATGCTCCTCCGGAATCGGCTGAGCAACGGGCTCCGGCGAACGGGTGATGCACCCTGCGGAAGAGGTCAGCATTTTGCAGCCTTTCACGGGCCACGGGCCCAGCAGGACGACTTACGAGTTTAGAAGATTGGAAAACGTCTTGACGACTGAAGTCGATCGAGGATCAAATGCCTCGATCTATGCGTTTATGTGTCTGTTGTAGTGGGGGTTTTCTGATGCTGGACAGCGAAATAGAGGGCAACCAAGAGGCAATCTGAGGCGAGGTTTCGGGGGAAGATTGACAACGAGTCTATTGCAGACTGGCTTTTGCTTTGCGATGATCGAAACGAAGTTGTTGAGGGGGAGAGAAAAGGAGGAGGGGAGAGGACGCGGAGGGGCAGAGTGGGCTTCATATTTGCCCGCAGTCGTGGAGCCCCAGAGTGCCAGCCGCAGACGGCAGGGCGGTGAGGAGCGGGTGGAGCAACGATAATAACCGTGGCTGCAGCGAAATGCATGGCTTGATGGACCTGCAGGAGGCTATCAGGCGAATAAAAAACCTTCCGTCTGCACCATGGGCTTTTTTGGGCCGGATACGGCGGAAGGGGGCACACGACCGACGAACTGCTCGTCCCAATACACCTAACGTAGTAAGGTAGGCAGCAAATGTGTAGGGGACAGCTGGCCCAGCGTCCGAGGTCACATCCTCTACGGTCTCTCCCCGCCAGAGCCGACGCTCGAAGATGCTGTCAACGCTTGTCCAGCTACGATGGCAATGGTCGCAATCAACCCACTCAATTACCCTGTCGATCACCTCAGAAGTATCTCACCGGCAAGACCAGCTCGCCGAAGCCCGCCCAAAGTAAACTCCAGGCCCTCCTCGCCGACAAAAGGCGATGGGGAAATCATGCGATGGCAACAAAATGCGGTGGTCCCCGACTTTCAGGCTCGGGCCCCGATCGGTGGGCCGGAGCAAGCCTAGGACCAGGGGCAGCTTTGCCAGTAATCACTCATGAACCGGTCAGTGCGGAATTGGCGTTTACAACGATTGGTTCCGCCGCTGCCTCTAGTTCCTGGCTTGTTGGGCGAAGGCGCGGGTGAATGCGGCATTGCGCCCCTCGGGCTGCCTTTGATGGCTCTGATAGGGCCAGAGGTCGTCGCCTACCTACTCGTAGTACCGCAATCTCATATCATCCCTTCAAGTGTGGTTGATGTCGTCTGTCTATCCAGTGATGTGCACGCCAAGATGCGCCATCCTGCACGGTGGTCGCTGTGCGGTGCATTTGTCCCTGACGGCGGGCTGGGTCTAGGGTAAGACCTCGGTGAAGGACCAGCGTCGACATCAAACCCCCGGCATCTGACGATGGTTGAGCAGACTCTTTTGTAATCGACAAGCCTGACTGACTATAGAGGTATTGGCCGTTGAGGTAACCTTGAATACGCATCGAAGATGCGGCGCCGACCCAAGAGCTGGCGACTGGTTATCGGCAGGAAATGCGTCCTCCTTAGGGAGCGCAGATCAGGTCCGCAGATCGAGCGAGAGGTTTTGCAATGCAACCTGCCATAGTTGCAGAAGCGCATGTTCCGCGGGTTATGTTCTAGCTGCACATGATGTTCAGTGTGACTTTAACCATTTTGCGGCCACCCTCGTAAGCGAATGGTGGCTCAAAGTTCGTGGCTGCAGCACGGAATGCTGAACTGATGGCTATGGCGCCCCTACGACAAGCTAATACAAACAATGCCACGGCGTCGCATTGGATGGAAATGTGTATGTGGCTTCTTCGGCAGCATCTTGGCGTCGTGCGATGGCGTCGACTTGCGTATCGTGGACTGTTCGTTGTAGACAGTGCACGTCGCGTGATGACAATCGCTCCGGCCTGTTATCACGTGTGGAAGTGAACCTCTATGCGGGGTATGAGTTAGATAGCAGACTTGTCAAGTTGTCTGCAGATCGTTGACGAATTACGAACAGCTAGAAAAGAGATCAACAAGAAGGGGAAATTGCAGCTTCAAACATGTAGCTGAGACGCTTTCCACCGCACAATGACATCGAAGCTAACAACCCAAGCACCGTCCGGGTCATCGACTGCGCTTTTCAGGGCCCATCATTTGCGGCGAAGAAAAAGTGTTACTGTATGTACCTGTAGAACAGTTGCTCTTTTCTTTAGCCGTGAGGATTGTGATTACCGCATTTTTCGTCCGGGCATGAGGCACCTCCTAAATATCAGGAAAGCAGCTCTATCCGTGCTCTTGCAGCCGACAACGTCCCGGATAGGCCACCGGCGATCACGATCCACGGGCCATTGATGTCAGGTAGCAGGCGTCGTCTGCGCGTCCTGAATCAGCCTATGAGAAGGCGGACTCTAGGCGGCGACACCAAAACTGCCTGAGGATGCACGAAATGGCCGGCTGTTCGACGGTCGTCTCAAACCCAGAGCCGATAGAGGCCAAGAGACCATCCTAGCAAGACGAGTAATCATTCCTCCGTCATCAGGTGAGGTCAGGGAACTTCAGCATCTTGATCCCGCTGCTGTGAGCCGAGAGTAAGTGATAGGAAAACTCAGCTGAGATTGTCGCTACGGAGTTCGGCTTCGCCGATGCAATCGCCATGACTTCGTGAAAGTTTCCCAACTCACTCAGGACGCCACTCACGCTGCTGGTCTCCATGAACGGTTGGTCTTAGCTCAGTGTTCCCGAGGCAGCCTAATGTAATGGCACTTAACCTTCAGGTCATCCGGACACAGTTGTACAGGTAGGAGTTGCATTTAGTGCCAGAGCTAGTTCAGCCTCTCGAGACTTGGTGTGATGGGCTCATCTGCCGCCGTGACGTTGAGAAACGGCGTGAGATCTGACGGCGGCCCCAGCTGTACTGGGCACTGCGCCCCCGTTATGCAAGGCAAATGTCTACAGGACGCCTTGGAGCCCACCGAAATGGCTGCCGGGCTTGTCAGGCCTGTCGGGCAATTACCATAGCGCAGTAGCACAGAATGTCATCGCTCTCATGCACGTGGCCTTGTTCGCGGGCGCTTCTAGGCAGCTATAGGTACATTTGAGAACACGAAGTAAGGTATTAATTGAAACTTGCCGGGATATCTGAGCCACATGAAGATCATCTACCTGTAGCGCCGGATCGCCCAAACGGAAAACACGAACAAACGGGAAGTCCGAACAAGCTTTATCGCGACGGTGAACCCTAGTGCTGACCGCGCTTCAGGTGTTGCCCCAGGGGTCCGCCGGCCACTGCAACGTTTTTGCGACCTGCAAAATGGTACTTCGCACTCCGCACCTTTATTGACGCTCGTTCCCCTATAGATCTCTTGTCTTGGCTTTCGTGTTAGTCGGCCAGACCGGAAATGCACCGACTCTAGTGTGCCGATGCCAAGTGCGGTGACGCCAGGCCCGGGATCGTTCTTGATCGATCCTCTTTCGTATTCATACATGGCCAGTTCGCTCTCAAGTCGATAACGTGTCTTCTGGTACCCCGTATTTGTCTGCTGCGTCGAATGGAACAAGACGCTTGCTAGAAGGGCGTTTTAGATGAGGCGGCCGAAACGAGGAGATGACAGCGGCCGCCACGCCTAACCGGTTCCTTCATTGGACGCCTCCCTGTTGGTGAGGATGGCCCAGGCCCAGGGGCGCTGCCGAGTTGGGAATTGTCCCCCTCCACCAGCCGAAGCTTGTGCAAGGTACCCGCGCGACGCTGCGCTTTATGCGGGCGGCACTGTGGGCACCTCATCTACTTACTCATAGGCACTCGTAGATCAGCGCTTTGAGCCCCCTTGTCGGCCATCTGCAAGCGATGCGGTAGGCTACCTGCTCGTACTCGAACGACTGTGGATGCAATATGACGGTGGATGCCAATATCGCCCAGTTTGAAGACAACCTGGCGTGCGATCACCTCCAGGGTGCGGGTGATGATGCTTTTGTCCTAGGGATGTGGCCGCTGGATCGCTGTGTCAATAGACCGAGTGCAAGGGACTCGACAAAAGACACGGCAAAGGCTCATGCTTCTCTTCACCCGACAAAAGGAGTTGTATGCTGTGGGCCAGCAGAAGGACAAGTCTTCCAAGGGAGCCACGCTGAGTCAAAGGGGAAGCGCACCAAGCTTGCCAAGCTTCCATTGTCCATCTCTGCGCTCGCTCCGTGGACCCGGGTGTCGCTACCTTATTACCTTGCCTTTGCGATTGCTCCCTGAAGAAACACGACGCCGTCTGTGCGCGGCGGTCCGAACAAATACGTTAGCCCTTTATCGCATAGCAACGGCCAGCCCTGCATACCCAGCCAAGGCCCTTGTGCGGGCGGCGATACGGTCTTGTCTTTGCCCCCCACGGCTGTCGCCCGCAGCCTGCCAGGTTCCTTTAATATAATCGTGCCGTCCGGTTAAGGGCTTCGACCCGTTTTCACACCGCATCCACCGCAACACGACCGTCCTCGTTATTCCACGGCCCGTGGGCTGCTCGTACTGACCCGTTGCAGCACGAGGCCGTCCGTCCACCACCGTCTCGACGCTTCCCACGCCGTCAGCGCACCGACCAACCGCGTCAGGGGACTCGACCGGGGCCCCCCCCAGCAGCTCGCATCCACCTCTCCGCATTCGAGACACAATGCGCAACACCAGGCTCGTCGACTGACCGTCTCTCAAACCTCTCTTCTTCTAGTCTCTTGCACAGCGGCCGGCTTTGGGCGTTTCCATGAGCGCCCGTTTCATGCGTGTAGCCAAGAAACCCGCCCTCGCCCTGTCTTGGACCTGTCATTGAACGCCCTGTCACACGACTCTGCCCATCACTAGATCGCCGCTGCATCCGCACCGGACCCAGGACCATTCCCCTGAACTTTGTTCTAGCGCTCCGTCACAGCTCGGGAATCGGATTTCTGGAACACAACATCAAAAATCTGGCAAGAGGGGCACGGGGCAAAGACGTCACGCCCCATTCGCACCTCTGGCAAGGACCATCCACCTCTCTGTTACTCTGCACCGTTTTCTTTTGACAACCGGCCACACTGCCCTTGACGACAGACGCGTCCGTTGAGTCCGATGCGAATACTAGCATCGTAGGTAGCCGCAAGCTGTCCAGAAGCCGCGCGCAAACAACACATGTCAGCAACCATGGCGCTGCCCCGGGAGTCGCTGCTGCCGACGATAAAATGCTCCTCATGCGGGCGACAAGTCGAGATTTCCTTGATGGGAGACCATCTCTGTGGAGGCATGACAGCTGAGCGTGAGTCCGTGTCGTACGAAAGTGCCATTTTCATGCTGATGTCTCTGCAGTGTCACCACCACCCGATGCCAGTGACGAATTCGAAAACCACTTCAGCCAGCCAGTACATGGCAAGTACGGGCGTACGCCGCCCCAGGTAGATACGGATGCTGCGAGTGAGTTGGCATGAATTTTCTGGTTCGAAACTCATCGACCGCTGACAGCGCCTAGACCGGCCGTTCATGAATCGCGGAGAGTTGACTCCTGTTAGCCAAGCGAGCGAGTCTCGCAGCGTATCGCCAATGACCTCTAATGGAAGACCCACGCCAAGTCGGACAGACAACTACTTTGCGCCCTCTCCTGGCCAGAGTCGACGGCCTGGGGGGTATGGCGGGTTTGGGGAGCAAGCGAAAGAAGAGGCAGAGCCCTATTTTGCCAAGCAAAGCGGCAATGGCCTTCTTGAGAGAATGAATTCGATTGCGCCGGGTCCCTTTGGCACGAGCAAACTGCCGTCGGCGGCGCGAAACCCGTATTTAACGCGAAGAGACTCCCTGGAGGGATCGGATGCACCTTCCATGGAGGAAATGTCACGCCCGATGGATCGGCCGGGAACGAGCCACTCGAGCAAATCGGGAAGTGGAAGCACCACCACGCCTACCTCTAGGCTGCCGAGGAAGAATGGATATGGAGGGTTTGGCCCGCCAGAAAGCAGAACCGACGAATCTAATCCTAGCACCCCAGGGTTCATCAGCCGCTCCGAGACGTACCCGAAGCCCTCTATGCCCCCTCAAGCACCCGCTAGGATGCCTTCAGCCCCTGGGACGCGACCCGACCGGTCCTTGAACGCAGGCAACGTTGGCCATGAGCGGAAGCACTCGATGGTTCCTGACGTGTCCAGGAGGCCGCCACCGCGGACCAGTCTCCTTGCACAGCATAAGCCCAAGAATTCGGGGTCCGTCGATCTGGCCGCCGAGTTTGGCGTTGGTAATCCGTATCACACGCCATCGGGTTCCGCGTCCTCGGGGTATTCAACCTTTAGCCACCCTAGCCAAGCGAGCTCACAGACCAGTCCCGCTCGATCACAGACGCACCGAAGCGACCAGGACCCGCTACCCAAAGTGGACAAAGCGATGAGCGAGCTCCAAAGTTCCATGGATAGCCTGCGGCCACGCGATTTGCGCATCGATCCTACGATTCAGGCACCGCGCCGCACTCCATCACCACTGGTAGAATCACCACGGGGTATCTCGCCGCAAGAGGAGCGATATGACCCGGCCATCCAGGCTGGTCAGCTCGACTTGCAGCCACGCGGCCACGACCGACAGCTGTCGTCTCCTCGCTATGACTCGTCGCCGCAACGCAAGCCGGGCAATATGCGATCGGAGACAAGAAATGACTACTCGCAAGGAACGATGGGCACATCCCCAACCACAAGACAGCAGGCACCGCTCTCGCTGCGCAATGGGTCTCGAGGTCCGATGACCCTGCCATCCAGGGGTGACTGCAAAGCCTGCGGCCTGACCATCAGGGGAAAGAGCATATCGTCGGCGGATGGCAGACTGACTGGCAAATACCACAAGGCCTGCTTCTTCTGCGCAACTTGCTCAGAACCCTTCACGTCTGCCGAATTCTACGTTCTCAACGACAAGCCGTACTGCGAGCAGCACTACCACAAGCTCAACGGCAGCCTGTGTGGGGGATGCGGGCGCGGCATCGAAGGGCAGTACCTTGAAGACGAGTCGAGGATCAAGTACCACGTGGGGTGTTTCCGATGCCTCGACTGCGGCATGTCCTTGTCAGGCGGCTACTTTGAAGTCGACGGCAAGTCTTACTGCGAGCGGGATGCCATGAAACGGACGGGATCCCCGTCCAACGGCTACGGCATGGCGGAGCAAGATGCGTACCCGCCGCAGTCGTCTAATCCTAACAAAGCTGGACCGGGGCAGCGACCGGCGCCCGCAATGGGTGGCCTCCCCGGCCGCCCAGGAGTTCGACCCGGCCCCGGTGGCCAGGGGATGCCTCGGCCGCCCTACGGCGCCAAATACGGCAGCCGTCTCGGGCCTGGCATGGGCCCTCGGCCGCCCCAGATGAATAAGCGCATGACGCGCTTAGGCCAGATGTAAACGAGACGAAGAGATACGCGACATGATTCAACCGACTCATGCCCAGGACTCGTTAATACACTTTTTTTAATGCAGCGTTATAATACCAACGTCTCGCATTGTTGCAGCATCTTCCGACTGCATCCCAGATAAGGGGAGGAGCCAGTTGAACTTTTCTTCGATTTATAAAATCATATACCCTTGCTTGGTGTTTCAATGCCTCTGGATACTGGGAGGAGCCTTATTGCCGTGCTTTGGAAATGGCTGACCGACGCAAGCAAGCAGTCGCAGGCGTTCAAGCAGACTCACTGGGAGGAATTGGGAGGGAAATCTTAGAGTTGTACTTTTTGGATATGACTCGAATCAGTCGCAGGTATTGCACTTTTAATCCCAACATCAATCTTTTTCGCAAAGCTATTCCGAGACTCGGTAATCGAGGCGCCATTGATGCTTGACTCGCCCGATGCTGCGGTTGAGACACTGGCCCCTGCCGGAAGCGCAACAGTGATAGCACGACACTGAAGGCACGGCAATGCGACATCAAGGGAGTGTTGTATCCGCACCTGAAGGCAGTCCTGCGGAAAAGAATGCGGTGTAACGATAGCATTCCGCGGCGGGGCTCTTCGACAGCCCGCATAGGTTGTTGAATATGATGGGCGAGCTTGGGGCAAATGAGTCTGTACGACCTCGGAAGCTGGCGTATTGCTTATCTACCTGGGCGCTCAGTCAAATGCTTGGCTACACATTACCAGTCACCCAGATCACCGAGGACAGTGTGGCGGTACTCGTAGAGAACATTGAGTGTACCCCATCATCCGGAACGAGTAATTCGCACCGCCATCAGGCTCCGCAGAGGCAATGTGCGAGCATGACATAAGACGCACCGTGGGTTTCATGCTGACGAGGCGGGTTTCAATCGCAGGGTCTAACGGATAAACCCGTCCACCCTCCTCCCTCTGGCACAATCCCAGCTGGTAAAATTAGAAAAGCAAAAAGACCGCGGAAACGCGGCAGACGGCGTGCATCATGATTGGGCGGGCGAGCGCTGCAAAAGCTGCCACTGCATTTCAATGGTGACTTTGTGCTAGCGCTGCAGAATGTGGATGCCTTCCACCCCACGTGCCCGTGGCTGGATGGAGCTGAGGTTCAGCCAAGGCGGCTTTGATTCTGTCATTGCGTGCCCAGATTGTGTGTTTCCTTGGCTGGCTGGCTTGGCTGCTCTTTACATAGGCCGAGGTTCTTGCAGTCGTACGAGTGCGCTCCGTATGTTTGCAGACTAGGAATGGATGTGCGGCCACGCGTCCCGAGGAAACGGCATTGGTGCGACGCCATGTCGCAGCGGCGAGCGAGTCTGTAACCGATCAGCAAAAGAGATGGCCGAGGATGGCGAGGTGGCCGTTCTGTGACAGCATGCCCATCAAATCAAAACAGCGCGCCCCACGGCTGGTGTCTTGCGATCGGGGCAGCTCGTCGCGGCATGAGGGAAAAAGGTGGGCCGGCGCTGAGCTCCTGATTTCCGTCCACTCTGTTTGCTGATCCCGCCCTGCCCGAGAGAGAGGCCACGATAAGGCCGGCCGGCGGTATGCATTAACTTACGTGCGAGACGACCGGTCGGGCCGTCGATTTCTGCATTGCTCGCGCAAGTTCCAAGGTTTGCGAGTTGTGATCAGTCGCCAAGGGCATAGGGCTTGGCAGAGCACAACGAATATGCCCAGTAACGGCACGGAGGCTACCCTCGAGGCGAAACCTTGCTCGTTGCAGAAGAGTCCATCTTTTAATGCTTATCGCTGGAGTCGCAGCCACTGGGGACCCCTTAGCATGCCATCGCCCTGTGCCTGGAAAAGCGCTGTCACTTCCCGTCCATATTTCCGATGATACGGCTGTCCCCATGCGGGGTGGAAAAAACACCGCCACACGACAAACGTATTTTGCTGGGAAAGCGGTGGTGAATTATTCACACCACATGGGCTCCTTAAGCTTTCAGGGGCCGTCTCGCGATGATGGCACGGCTGGCACCCAGCCGCCACTGCGGCGGCCCTTGTGGAACACCTCCGCGGACCCCTAATTACAGGTACCTTGGAGAGATGATGGAGATCAGCGTGCAACCGTGAGTGAGCAGTGAGTAAGATTGCGACGACGGAGTGGATTTCCTCCACTCTGCTGATCGACTGCGTGTGTCCACACTCGTGGGCGAGCGCGAATATCGAACCCAGCCAAGCCTTTCCCGCTGCTGCTCTTGAATCATTCTCGTTGGCTTCTCCTTTGTGGCGTCGTTGGACCCCCTTGGGTATTTGCAGCGCAGGGCCCGGTTCACGCTAATTCTTGCCCTGGCCAGTTGCCATCAGCGCCCAGGCCAGACCAGCTCGCCCAGCGGCCGCTATCCGCCCGTTCCATTGGAGACCCCAAGGCCAGGCCAGGCCGCCCCCCTGGCGGTGGCGGGCCTCATCAGTCAGTGTCATCTACCTCCTTTCCGTTGCCTGTGCGCCCTCGACTGTTTCGCTTTTCTCTCGCTTCGTCGCTGCCACTCGTTATCCATTTTGTCCCCGTGACAACTCTTTCTTTCGCGATTCGATTCGAAGACGGACGACGTGTTGCGAGAGACAGGCGCCGTCTCGTCCATTCCTTACCCTACCCACCATCGCCACTCGTATACGGCTAGAGCGCTCGAAGACCCAGCTAGGTACATCCCGCCGCCAAGGAATCGCATCCAGGCATCGACCTCGAGTCTCACCACTGCCGGCAGAGACGAGCCGTCTCGGCACCTCAGCTGAACGCCTGAAAGGCACCTCTTGCCGCAACTTGGGCCGACGGAAAACCCCCTCACGCGACTTGCTCTCGCCTTGACGCAACATGCGTTTGTGAGCTGCTCGCTCATTACTTCGACTTTTTGATTTTCTGTTTTTGCGCCTGGAGTCGAGCTTGCTGCGGGCACAACGCCGCTCACTCGATTACACGCCTCTTAGATTCACTCGTCGAGACGAGCGCCCCCGCCATCTTGTCTCAACAGGACTTCATCCCATCGCGGAGGAATGGACAAGATGCTCAGTCCGCAGGTACGGCGCACGACGCTGTCTCGGCCTCGGCCGCGTGTTGTCCTCCTCATCGCACTGGCTTCTGTCACGACGTATTTCCTCCTCTTCAGCAGCCCCCCGCCCCAGCTTCACATTGTTCCGTACCTCCACGAGACGTCAGGCAGCTCGCCGGGCTTTGGTGGCTCCCCCAGCGAGAAGCCCTTGACGGGCGGCTCTCAGGTTGAGCCGACGGGCACAAAAGCGGAGTGGGACATTGACATCGAGGACCTCCGTTTCTGGAGCGACCCCGACGACCATGAGAGCCAAGAGGATACGCTGCCGGGATTCGAGACGGATGGCACCCTCAGGACGCCCGGCGACGTTGGCCGGCTGCAGCACGAAAAGGACCTGCGCAAGATGTGGCGCTATGCTTATAAGACGACGGCCAAGTAAGAATCGCGCCCTTGCACCTCGCTGTTTGGCCCGCATGTGTGTAGCATTTGCTAATGAGGTAACCTGCAGCCTCAAGTCATCGAACCTGATTTATGGCAACACTCTCAAGACACTGACTCTCAAAGACAACCGCACCGAGGACCAAGGCAAAATGCTGAGGGAAGATCCCAAGGCCGAATTCGAATTCGCAGAGGACAAGCCCGTCCGCTTCAACCCGTACCCGGACTACAACAGCGACGAGTGGAAGAGCCAGGGCCACGGCGCGTACGTGCCTTGCAAGGGTCCCACCGGAGAGCTTGTCGAAGACTTGATGGTCTTCAAGGGCCGCCCCGAGCGGTGGCCTGCGCCCAAATTTGGCAGCTATGAGTTGATGGGCATGGACCCTAACTTGTGTTGGGAGCGCGATACGCGGCTGGGACCGTACGGTCTGATTGAGCAGAAGAAGAAGGTGGGTGGCGAATACGAAGTGATGAACTGGGACAATGTCAACTGGGGCGATTTGCAGCAGCGCTGCCTCAAGCTCAACGCCGAGCGCTTCGACATGACGCGCAAGAAGAAGAATGAGTATCTCAACGCCTACCCCGAGACGGCCAGGCCTGCGCCGCCGCCAGAGCAGCAGAGGCAAGAGCTGCAGGAAAAAGAGAAGCTGGAGAAGGAGAAGCAGCCTAAGCAGGAAGATTGGCCGAAACAGGGAGAACAGCTGAAGCCAGTGGAAGCCCCGAAACAGGCCGAACCTCCGAAACAAGCCGAACCCCCAATTCAGGAAGAAAGGCTCGGCGACATCACCAGTCTGGCCCAGCCGCCCAAGATCAGAGGCCGCTCACCCGTCCAAATTCAAACGAAGCGCGACAATGGGACCGTCAAGGAGTCGCGAACGGCCATCCTCCTGCGGTCGTATACTGGCATGGAGTACACGGACAACGACAAGCAAATCATCCGGGCATTGATCAGCGAGCTGAATCTCAAGACTGGCGGCCAGTACGAGGTGTTCCTGCTCGTCCATTCGAAGAAAAAGGAGGACCGCATCTTTGACGACCCCGAGACGTACCAAACTATCCTGCGGGAGAACGTACCACCGGAGTTCCATGGCATCACTGTGCTCTGGAACGATGAGCAGGTCTGGAACATCTACACGGAAATGAAAGATGAAGACGAGAGGAGCGTACACACGGCCCAGTGGCTCTCGGTCCAAAAGTTTAGCCATGACCACCCGCAGTTCGACTTCCTCTGGAACTGGGAGATGGATTTCCGATTCTCCGGTCATCACTACGATCTGCTGGACAAGCTGGAGGGCTTTGCCAAGAAGCAGCCTCGCAAGTATCTCTGGGAGAGGAACGAGCGATGGTACATCCCCGAGTATCACGGGGACTACGACACCACCTTCCGAGAGGACGTAGCGGCTCGACACGGCGATGACACCGTCTGGGGAGCTCCGGACCTGCCCTTCATCAACCCTGTTGGGCCCAAGCCGCCTGTCAAGTCTCACAAGGACGACAACTATGAATGGGGCGTGGGGGAGGAGGCAGACTTCATCACCGTCGGCCCCATGTTCGACCCCGTCGATAGCCAGTGGATCATCGCCAACCATATCTGGGGCTTCAGCGACGAGAACCACAAAAAAGAGGACCTGCCGCGACGCACAACCATCGTCACACAGTCACGCCTTTCCAAGCGGCTGCTCGACGTAATGCATGTCGAAAACATGCGCGGCAATCACGTGGCTTCCGAGATGACTCCGCAGACCATCGCCCTGCTTCACGGCCTGAAGACCGTCTACGCCCCGCACCCGATCTTCATGGACCGAGACTGGAGAGGCGAGTTTCTCAACAAGTGGTTCAACCCGGGCCCCAACGGCGAGTGTGGCGGACGCGGAAGCCCGATGGGCTGGGGACGAGAGCGACGATACCAAGGCACGACCTGGTATTATCGCGCGGAGCCGCCGAACCGGCTGTACAACAACTGGATGGGATGGACTGATACGAGCTTTGGAGGTGAGAAATGGGAAGGCCAGAACGGGCGCGCTTGCTTGCCATCCGTCATGCTGCACCAGGTCAAGAACACGGAGCCCACTGAGCCCGATTACAAGACCGGCTTTAGTCTCACCTATGGTTGAGTGCCACGTTGTTTGCACTGCAGCACGGTTGCCGAGCCCTCTTCTAAGGCGACGACTCGGCCTCTCGGTCCTGGCCGATACAGCCACGCATTTTACGCCTTTTGTTTCTCTATTCTTTCTATTACGGCCAGTGTCGGCCATCCAAGGATACCCGATTTCTACCCCTTCATCGACAGCCACGACTCGATTTCTGCGAACTCGGGGACCAGTCCTGCCGTGTCTGGGGACCGGCAGCGGAAAAGGGGTTGTTGTACTATGATTGTTGAACCACTTCATGGCGGCGCATATCATCACGCACAGGGCTGATGTCCGGAGACGGAATGCACAGCTTGGCGTTTTTTTGTTAGAATTTGCTTGCTTTCTAAAGCTGCGACTTTTCGCTGGCGCAAGGAACGGTGAGGCGCGATGCGACCTCGTACCCATCACGGAGCTTGAGAGCCCGTCGGAACTTTTTTTTTTGATGTATAGAAATGGCCCATGAGGCTGAACGAGACGCACGTCGAAAAGTCTAATCTTGAAATGAAAGTGATGCTCTCAATGGTGGCTCGTCGTTGTAAATTCATGTGAGAGAATTATTCCAATATCGAGGGCAAAGTGTTTGCGTGGCCGGTCCACTAATCACTCCCTACTACCTACCTTACAGTTACTCATCGACCACCTCTACTACCTCATCGAGTCGCAGCACTTACGTTTATATCGCCCCCAACCAGTCTTCATTGTCATTGCCATTGATCGCTCGAATGCCCTGCCTATATGCGCAAACTGAAATCGTGCTGCAATGAGCACATTTGCTTGTCTAGAGCCAACGTGCCCTTGACACTCACCATGTCCGCGTGAAGCATCGCCATGAGCCCGCCTCCTTCAGTGAGCTGCCATCCCCTACATTCTACAAGCGCGATCGTGCCAACACTAACCATGGCCGTCAGACGCCAACGCCTCGCCGCTTCTTTCTGCCGAAGAGAAGCACGCAGACTACGCAGACACCGGCGCAGCACCAGCAATTCCAGTCGACGCCACGGTTCGGCTCTTCGTCCGTGCCGCGCCCAACGCAGAGGGGAAATGATATCGAGGTTGTCGATGAAGAGGATGATGAGTCGCAAGACGGCCCGCCCAAGAACGAGGGTTTGAGGGACGAGGCGCGCGACCAATATGACTCCATTGAGATTGAGTCTGATGCTGTGAGCGAGTCTCAACACGATGAGGAGTCTCCGCTTGGGAGGGCCTCGATTTTTGATGCACGGGACGATATTGAGGCCAACTCACTTGATGTTGATCATGTGCATCATGGGAGCTGGTCGCCCGAGGGCAGAGAGGCCAAGAGACGGAAGTTTTCCATCTCGCCTGTGCCGGACTCGGAGCTCTCGGCAGACGGGCTGGGGTTTGGAGACCCAACTCCCGATGACCAACATTCTCAAAGAAAAAATAGCGAGGACTTGGGATCCATGGACGACGAAGACAGCGGCAGACATTCGCCTGCAGAGGCTGCGGCTGCCAGAGCAGCACAGCAGCCCGTGTTTCAACCCGCGCCACGCTTCAAGCCCGTCGAGTTCGACCAGGCTGCGGAGGGCCTCCCCGCTGCCTTCTCGCCGCAACGGCGCGGCGCAAAATATCTCCCCGATGGACTTGCGGCAGAGCTCCAAGGCTGGCTCTCAGAGGTCAAGGGGTGGGAAGGCATCGATAATGCTGCAGAGTCGACGATCAAAATCATAATTAAAGAGGTCCGACCGGGGCATCAGATGTACCTTACCCAAGGCCAGAAGGACCCCGGAGAGGGATCTCAGCGGTTTGTCTTGGCTGGCGAGGGCAAGTTGACGGGGCTGGGGAGGAGGGCCGCCGTGGCGCTTGGCAGCGTGGTGACGATTGGGCAGCCGGTGTGGGATGTGGAATTGGATGGGCAAATATGGACTGTTGCATGTGATTGGAGTGTGGCTTGAAGTATGCAAAATCATACATATCGGGTAGATTCAAAGCGTAGTCACAGTGTTTTCTGTCCGTTGATGGATGGCGAGATCATCCGACTCCAGCTGCTCTTGTATGCACGTAAGCGTGCTTGCGACAAACGCGAACACCTCAACCTCACCGCGACT
This sequence comes from Tolypocladium pustulatum, assembly GCA_024340155.1. Classification (NCBI taxonomy): domain Eukaryota; kingdom Fungi; phylum Ascomycota; class Sordariomycetes; order Hypocreales; family Ophiocordycipitaceae; genus Tolypocladium; species Tolypocladium pustulatum. Next base: position 53,313 of record JALHBY010000010.1, read on the forward strand.
GAGCAACTACGAGTACACGCCGAAAAACTCACCACCGCTCGCTCAAAAGCATTCGTAGAGTCTGATTCCCTGAAATGCCTTTTTAGGAGCTCGACACGGTGGAAACATGAGCCAGTGATGCTTCGCCGTCTGTCACGGCCCCTCGGCGGCCTTTGCCGCGAGCGTCACACCACCGTCTGCCAGCGCTTCTTATCCGCCCCAGCGACCAAGGTCTCCGATCCGCTGCGCATCCTCTTTTGCGGCTCCGACGCCTTTAGCTGCGAGTCGTTGCGCGCGCTGCATGAGGAGCATAAGCGGGATGGGCGTCTGGTTGAGGCGCTCGACGTGATGGTCCTGCCACCGAAGAGGACGGGCCGGGGACTCAAGCAGATTCGCGAAGGTGAGTGCTCACACAATTACTTGGGTAATTTGACCGGCCGAAGATTTTGATGCTGAGGAGAGCTGCAGTGCCGTGCAAGGCTGTGGCGGAGGAACTGGGGTTGAGAGTCCATCAGCGAGACACGTTTAGGAGGTGGGAGGTTGGTGCCTCAAATGAGCTCCAGTACTCGCCAGCGACTGCTAACAGTCAGTCACGCAGCTCCCACAGGGAACGAATCTGGTCGTCGTGGTGTCCTTTGGCCTTTTTGTGCCGCCACGAATACTGTCCTCGGCCAAGTACGGCGGCTTGAACGTCCACCCTTCGCTTCTACCAGAGTACGTCTAAACCCGATACTCTTGGGAATGCCTTATGTGGCTAACTACGACGCGAATCACAGTCTGCGCGGCCCGGCGCCGATTCACCACGCCATGCTACGCGGGGATACACACCTTGGCATCTCGCTGCAGACGCTGGACGACAAGGCCTTTGACCATGGCACCGTGCTGTCTCAGACACCCGCACCGGGGCTGGCGATCCGGCCGGGCGCGTCCATCAAAGAGCTCATCCACGAGGCCGCTGTCCAAGGGGCGCAGATGCTCGTCCAGGGCCTGCGCGACGGCCTCCACGTCCCGCCGCACGTTGCCGTGGGGCCGCAAACGCACGGCACATGGGAGCTTGCGCACGCGCCCAAGGTAACCAAGGCGGATGCGCAGGTCGATTGGGCGACGTGGACGAGCGCGGAGGCATTCACTCGTCGAATGCGGGTGTTCTCGTCCGTGTGGACGCGCGCTGTCAATGTAAAAGGCGAGGAGAAGCGGGTGCTCTTCCAGGACGTTGAGGGCATGGCGCCGGAGGATGTTGGCAGCACGGGGCAGGCTACGGCGCTGTTTGCGCAAGATAACGGGCGGCATGCGAGGACAGTGGTAGTGGATGAGGCGGAGGGGACGGTTGCAGTACGTCTTGCCGAGGGGTCCTGGGTGCGCGTGAGGCGGGTCAAGGTCGACGGGAGGAACGAGCAGGATGCGGCGAGGGCGTTGAGGCCGTTCCTACGGAAGACGACAGGTTAAAGGGGTACACGGCCGGCAGGGGTTGTATATCATATATCATACGCAAGGGACAAGGGGCAGTTGTCGGTTAGACATGTACGATATTTGAGGCATGATCATCACGCTTGCTCAAGAAGAAGGCCAGGTGCTTTAGGAAATGGTCATATGGAGTCGCGGGCTACCGCGTGCTCCACGACCACCCGGGGTCTATTAAAGATGCGCCAGTTTCGGCTGTATCCGAGGTCAACTGTCTTACCAAAAAGCAATACAAGTGGTATTCTTACTGTCCAGCAGGGATCCGTGATTGAGACAAAGTTGGCGTACAAAGTCAATCGCCATTTCGTGGCTTTCATGGCGTTCCTGTTGAAGCCGAAGATGTTTGATGGCTTTTCCTGTAATTTGCTTCGACAGAAGCGAGAGCATACATGATGCGAGTACTCGGGCTCGGTTGTACAAGTGTTCTAGGCCTTCGCCAACAGCCTCGCGGGGCAGGAGGGAGCGTCATCCCAGACAATAGGCTTCCATTGTTTTTTGCTGGGCACTCATTTGTGGCCCGCAGAGCCGCACACGAACCCTGGCAATAATAAGGTACGTGCAGTGCTTGCCATATTAACTGTCAATTTCCAAACTGGGGTGCCGCGGCCACGCATGAGGCTACTATCCCGAGCGCGGTAATGACCGAGCGGGGGACTTGCCCTCTTTTGCGGCACGATGGAGGCTACAAAGGGATCGTGAATGGAATGGGGAGGTGGACAAGGGCAGTTGCAACGCTGGAGGTCACCATCAGGTGCAATGCTGCCGCGCAATTTAACATCGTGGGTTCCTCGCCGGCTCAGTCACGGTCGGGCGCAGCAAGCTGGGGAATGAGGCCATTTCCGTCGACCGAGCTTGCCCGAGGAACGCCGCAGCCGCCGGTGCACAAAAAAAAACATGATGTCGAGCTGTTATGCAATCGCGATCAACCCCGACGATCAACAGCTTATCCCCTGCAGCTATTTTGGCCCTGCGCCGCTATTGGGAAACCAGCGACTCGTGGATGTGAATGGCGTTTTTGGGCTGAAGACGGCTGAGAAGAAAAAAAAGAATAAGACTGAAAAGCAAGCCTCCCCCCACCCGTCTATCGCCAGCTGAGGCTGTTCTGGAAGAAGCGCAGGGACCAGGGGGTCAAGCCGGAAGCAGACGTGATGGACGTGATCGGACGGGATGGAGGGATTCCGTGCTCCGCAGTGGGAAGCGACGGCCGTGGCCGGCGTGGATACTTGTGGAGGAGGAAGATGGAGAGGGAGAGAGAGGGAGAGGAGACGGGAGGGAGGCCGAGGCTTGGAATCTGCAGCGGGCGAGGCCGCGAGGGCACTGAGACCGCTGAGACAGCGCCGCAGAGCCGCATCGTGCGTGCGCGGCGTGACAGGCCGACCACTGGGCGAGCTTTGCTCCCCATTTCCCTTTTTTCCCCATCGTCCCTGGGAGCTCATCTGTCGTCTGGCTGTCCGGACAGGGGCTCGACGCGCCAAGGCTAATAGCTCAATCTCCCCTGCCGCGGTGGCGCAACTGGTCGGCGCCCGAAGAGACGCCACTGCAGACGGCTGAGAGACATCGCTCCAGAGCACACAAAGAGCAAAGGGAACGCTTCGACATGCCGACTTTGCACGGCCCCACCAGGTCCGGCACAGCGCCTGGCTGGGAGGCCGATGGAGATGGTGATATCCCTGCCCGTTCACGAGGGCGTTGCTGTGTTTTCTCTGGAGTCGGCTGCTGACGATCACGACTGTACCTGTAGGCACGACGAGCACGGAGCGGCGCACGCCTCGCCTCGCCAGCCAAGGCTTCGCGATGCCCTGTCCTTGTCGACAGATGTCGCCCTTGAGTCATCGACAACTCTGCACAACACAACACAGCACAGCACAGACAAGGCAGCCTTACCCGTCACCTTGTTTGTGCACAGCGGCCAGCGCAAAAGTCCTCTGATCCTTTGGAGCCGAGTTGGAAGTCTGCTCTCCTACTGCTCACACGGCGGCTGCCCTTTGCAGCCTCGACCTTTGCGGTTCCTGCATTAGCGGCTCGTTGTGGTTGGCTCGGCCGTCGTCACTTGCATGTGCAGAGCGTACCTTGCCTTATGCACCACGAGGAGCGTTGCTTCGCTGTCCCGGCTCATTGGTTCCGGTGGCGTTGTGGTCCCCCTCGTGCCTGGTTCCTTGCACGCTCTCCCCGAGTCTCGACGTTATCTGGTCGAGCAGCCTTTCCGCATTCAACGCCCCGGGCCCCGCCGCCGACCCTGAAGATGGGGACCAAGACGGCTGATTGGCGGCAGCCCCGAGATCAGAGGTGGCTTTCACGCGAGATGAGCTATCGCCATGGGCCATCCCGGCCAGCTGGCTCGCAACGCCCTACGTTGATGGGCGCCATGGGTCGACGACCGACGCCCACAAGGCACCCACCGCGTTATTGCCATGGGGCCGTGGGCCATCGTCGAGTAGAGCCCAGATGATTGGGGTTCGCGGCTACAGTAACGTATGTGCCGGCCGGCCGGGATCATCGTGAGATGGCCACCAAGGGGGGCCCGCGGGCGACGCAGCCTCCTCAAAAGCATCTTGCCGCCACGGCGCGGCTCCCGGGCGTTTTCTCTCTTCCCATTCCCGTCCGCTTCCTCAGTCAAGTACCAACCGTTAGGTTTCACGGGTAGCAAGAGCTTCACGCTCGTCCTCTGACGTATCGAACGTCGTGCCATTCGCTTTCCCCTTCTCCAGTCATTCGCTATAAGACAAGGAATACACAACACACACCGCTAATATGGCCCCCTCTCTGCTGTCCCTGGGTACCGCCGCCCTGGCGTGTGCCGGCAGTGCTGTCGCAACCAAGTGGCAGCTGTCCGAGAAGTACGACTCCACCAACTTCTTCGACAACTTCGATTTCATCACAGTACGGCATGACCCCCTGTAGCCGAAAGGTTGCTTCGCAAAACTAGATGGTGGGACTGACGACGATTGTAGGGTACCTCTCTCAACGGCGGCCTCGTCAACTACCAGACCAGGTCCGAGGCCGAGGGCAAGGGGCTCATCTCCTGCGAGGGCGAGCACGTCCGCGTCGGCATCGACCACAAGACTGTCCTGACGGGCCCCAACCCCCTCCGTGACAGTGTGCGGATTGAGTCTAAGAAGGAGTTCAAGCACGGCCTGCTGGTCGCCCGCTTCACCCACCTGCCCGAGAACAAGTGCGGTCTCTGGCCCGCCTTGTAAGTCTTGTCGGATCCTCCGTCTTGTCGTCTGTTATGTTCCTAACGCGTCTTAGCTGGACGTACGGCCAGAACTGGCCCGTCGATGGCGAGGTCGACATCTATGAGCAGTGGAACAATGCTCAGTGGAACCAGCCTGCCCTGCACATGGGCGACGCAGCCAACACCGGCTCGTGCCTCATGGACGGTGCCGGCCAGAGCGGCAACGTCCTGACCAACAACTGCGACAACGGCTACCAAAACCCTCCCTACCAGTGGCTGAACCAGGGCTGCGTTGCCGCCGACCACAACGGCCCCTGGGCCACCCGCGACGGTGGTGTCTGTACGTTGCCCCTGCCCCTGAAAATCTCGCACGGCGAGATGATGAAGCTAACATGGAGACAGTCGCCATGGAGTGGACCAGCGACTTCATCAAGCTGTACTCGTGGCGCTGGTCTAACGTGCCGTCCAACATCGGCGAGGATGAGCCCGACTCTGCCTCGTGGGGCACGCCGGTGGTGTACCTGAAGAACAAGAACTGCAACATTGACAACCACTTCGCCAGCCAGCGCCTCGTCCTCAACCTGGACCTGTGCGGCAACCCTGCCGGCAACGCCGACGTCTGGCACTCGAGCTGCGCCGCCGTCACCAAGCAGGAGACGTGCGCCGGCTACATTGCCAACTTCCCCAACGACTTCTCCGAGGCCTTCTTCAAGATCAAGGATATTCGCTACTTCGAGGCGGCTAAGCCTGTGACGACCACGTCTTCGTCCACGTCCACGACCAAGACTAGCACCTCGACCACTGCGTCGTCTACTACCTCTTCGTCGACCACCAGCACCAAGGCCACGACCACCAGCACCTCGGTGACCTCGCAGACGTCCACGTCCACCAGCACCAGCACCAGCACCAGCAGCACCGGCTTCCCTACGCTGACGTTCTCTACCAAGTGGAGCAACTCGTCCTTCACCCGCACCACGGCCACGTCGAGCTCAACGACCCAGCTGACCACGCTGTCCACGTCCACCGAAACCACGTCCACTGGCTCGCAGACGTCGACCTCTGGCTCGCAGACCTCGTCTACCGGCTCTCAGACCTCGTCTACCTCGTCTGGCCAGGACTCCGCGACCGCCACGTCTACGTCTGGCTCCGTCATCACGTCAACCTCGACCACCGAGATGACCACGTCGACTGTCTTCACCACCTCGGTCCACACCGTTACCAAGTGCCCGCCCTGGATCACTGACTGCCCCGTCGGCCAGGTCACTACCGAGACCATTGCTCTGTACACGACCGTCTGCCCCGTCACGGCCACGGAGACGCCGGTTGTGCCTACTCCCACGGACAGCCCTGTGCCCGGCGGTGACGACAAGGCCACCATCACCACCAAGGTGACCAAGATCTACACCATCACCAGCTGTGCGCCTACCGTCACCGACTGCCCCGTTGGCAAGGTCACCACCGAGATCTTCACCACGACGTACTGCCCTGGTGACAAGACGGTCCCTTACATGACCGTTCCTTACATGACCGTCCCTGAGCAGACGCCCGCTGCCACTCCCGTGGTGCCCGGCAAGGCTTCCTTCACGGCACCGGCGCCCTTCTTCCCTGGCCACACCACTGTCGTCGAGATCCAGACGGTCGTCCCGCAGCCCAGCCCCAATCCCAAGGGCAACGGCAACGGAAATGGCAACGGCAACGGAAATGGCAACGGCAATGGAAATGGCAACGGCAGCGGAAACGGCAGCGGAACCGGCAACGGCAACGGTAACGGAAATGGCAACGGCAACGGCAAGGGCGAGACCTCGACTGGCATTGCCAAGCCCGCGCAAACCTCGCCCGTTGCCTGCAGCGGCCCTGGATGCCCTCCTGCCTCGCAGACCCCCGCCAGCGAGAGCGGCGACAAGACCTGCACTGGGGACAACTGCCCCCCCAAGGTGGTGCAGAGCGGCGCTGCCAAGACGAGCTTCAGCGCGCTCGTCGTCCTGTGCGCCGTGGCCGCCCTGATGCTGTAAGCGAGCTGCTTGTTAATAACAATCGAGCGATTGAGTTTTCTTTCTCTGTCTAATGAGGTGTCACGGACGGCGGAGGAATCTATAGAGTTTGGACAAAGGCCTAGGCCGGATATAATTTCTATTTTACATATATACGGATACATTTTCTCTACTTCATCGGGGTCGTGATTCTTTTGCTAGTGAGGTGGCTTGGTGTATGCTAGGGTAGGTGAGAATAAAATAACCTGCCCTGGACTGTGCGAGCCCTCGCTCCGTGAGGTGAATTGTCATGACCAAATCTCATGTCCGGCGTTGTTCATTGCTTCTTCCTTGAGGCACCCCCGCGAATCTCACCGAGCAAGGGGCTCCCGCCCGTCTCCGTTTGCTTTTCATTCTCCTCGGCTGCATCCCCAATCGTCTCGCCGTCGCCACACGACGCCGTCACGAGCTGCACCCACACGCAGTCCCTCTGCCTTGTATTCGCAACGTTCACATCCCCTGCCAGGCGAAGTAGCCTGTCCCAATGACCCGCTGGCACGTGCTCGCTCCCCGGCACGCCGGCCAGCACGTCCTCGGTCGACAGCCAGTACTGCGTGCGTGCGCCGCTCTCGTCGCGCCGCACGGCGTGGAACCGTGCGGGCTCGAGGGCCGGCGGCTGGTGGACGAGGTGGTGGCCCTGCGGCAGCAGCGTCGACGAGTCGGGCCGCGGGTATCACGCGACGACGTGGAGAAGATGGTCGCAGCGGCGAGGGCAGCGAGCAGGGAGGCTGTGAGCAGCGCGACCGGGGCGACACGCCGCACTCCCCGGCGGACGGCGTCCGTGGCAGCCCCGTTGTTGGCGGCGGGTCGGGACGCGAACCTAGCACCATCGGCAGCGGCCGCGAGGTCACGTCCGTGTACACGTGGGCCGGCTCTGCGGAAGTTGGCTGGCACCGGAGCATGCTGAGCACCTTGTCGGATACGGCAAATGACATGGATCGCGCCTGAAAGACGACACCACTCGCCACGGCTAGTCAAGAACAAGAAGAGGCTCGGATCGACCAATGTCATGAAAATGCCTCTTGGCGGTAACAGTGGCGAGAATTTCCAGGGCCGTCATGCGACAGGGCACATGACAGAGGCACTGCTTTAATACGTCTGCCGAGGAGCGTCGCATCAGTGACTTTGAATCGGTGCTTGGCGATGAGGGAGAAGGTCTGTGATTCGTGCTGCACGCGAGCGGGAATGGCGAAAGATAGTCTTGCGCTTGATAAAGTCTGCGCGCAATCGAATCTCATGGACCAAAGTAAAAGTAATGCTTCAAAGGAAAAACCCGGGTATCATTCATCTCCATCCCGTGATGCTGACGCTGCCTCATCACGCCGCTCCACCATGCCGCTACCACGACAAACGCGTGCGTATCCACTCGGCCCATTTGCACAAGTCTTCCAAGTGCTCCAGAACCTTGCCCAGGCTCTGCTTCGTAAACTCTTTCCGCTTGCCCTTGGTGCCCGCGCCGATAACGTTCTCCTCCACAATCTCCACCACGCCACCCTCGAGGATCTTGAGAGTTATGTCTGCAGTCGCGTCGCCCATGGGGAACACGACTTGCAGGTGCGGCGACGGATGCACCCAGAGGATGACGTCTACCCTTGTTCCCTGTTCCGACCCAGTGGCCGTTTCCTTGAGTTGCTCGCTCGAAGGGTCCAAAAAGTCGGCGAGCTGGTCTCTACCGGTTGTTGTGCCCGACTGTGGCTTTTCTGCCTTGGTGTCCGGCTTCGCCCCCCCCTTTGCTGTCGCGGACTGGCCCCCCTGGGTGTTGGACCCGAAGCTGTTCTCGAGCAGCGTGGAGAGGAATGCATACTGTCGCAGAAGAGGCAGCATGTCAATGAGCTGCCGGGGATGGGAGAAGGGCATCTCTGATACCGCTTGCGAATATATCGGCTTGTAGATGAACAGAGTATTGTTGTGCTGCCTGACGGAGGATCTTCCGTCCTGGTCAACCACGCCAACGTCTCGTCGACGCGTTATCGCCCGAGGCTCGCTGGGGTCCACCTTTGTGCCGGGCGGGATGGGAAACAGCAAGCTGTCAAAGGTTGGCGGAGAGCCCCTATGGCTCAACTCAATGTTCGGCGGGGCCACGTTGGCGCACATGTACAGCCGTGACCAGTCATTCTGCGGGAGGACAACGGGAGGGTCAAAGGTGACGGTGAACATGACGCGAGGGACCCTGGTCGTCGACAGATCCGGCTGCAGCAAATCCATGCCGGCGTCTTTGTTGTCTTCGGACTGCGGCAGAGAAACGTTCTCGGGCTCGTGCCAGTCCAAGGCGACACCGCCGCTGGACTCGATTGACGATGGCTCTTCCTTGATTATGTCCTTGGAGATCCACTCCTGAGAAACCCTCACTGGGGGAAGACCGAGGCCGTCGATGGGCGCGCAGCCGAGAAGAAGCGACCAGACCTTCTCCTGCTTCTCTGCAAAGGCAGTCAGAGCGTCTGTCGATGGCGGCACGAAGCGTAGCTCTTTCCAGTACTGTAAGGCCAGCCCGACCTTGCCTCGCGCGTGCATGGCAGGGAAGCCGTGGCGCGTACACATGGCCATGTTGACCAGGTATTGATCCGACTTGCCCGCCATGCCTTGTTCTTCGCGCAGCTTGGACAGATCCCATTGATGCAACTTGCCCAGGCTGACGTATATACCAGCCAGAGCTTCATGGCAATCGAGACCAGGGACGATGCTGAGCTTGTCCAAGCTCGCCAGCCGCTCGAAGTTGGAGGCGAAGCTTTGAAGAGTCTTGGTCAAGGGGCTTTGGTTGGGGAGAAGCTGTAGATCCTGCAGCAGAATGCGGCCGGCTGCTTCCATGTGCTTTGACACGGACTCTGCGTTTCCGTGATACGTCAGGGATGTGCTCTGGACGATGTTGTTGTCCAGCACAATATCCAGCGCAATCGCAGACCCGGCAATCGCTAGAGTCCTCGTCTTGCGTCCACCAGGGGTCCGTTGTTCGTCGGACAGGAGCTCGAGGCCGAGGCGCTGGGCGAGGCGCTCCAGGCCGGCTTCGCTGACGAGACCCTTGTTCTCCTACCAGCCGTTAGTTTGCGTGACCGCACGACGTCTGGGGGGTGTACGAACGCTGAAAAGCTTCAGTATGGTATCCAGCCGCTTAAGCTTGTCGTCCTCGCCCGCAAGGGCCGCGCCAAGAGCATCGAGCCCTCCCACAGCAACGTTGTCGAGGCCAATGTCGAAACCGCCACCGATGCCCAGTGCGCCCATGGCCGCCGCGGTCGACGGACTATCAAAGTTGAAGGCACCCAAGCCGGACTGTCCCATCATCGACGTGGCTGGGGACTTCTTGACCTGCTGGGGCGACGACTTGGGGCCGCGAGGAGAAAAGGCTGCGTGGGCAGGGTTGGAGAAGGGCGTCGACACCGGGGGCGTTGCGGCAGCCAGCTGCGAGGGTGTGCGGCCCTGCTGCGACGGCGCATGCTTAATGGGCGTCGGGGTCGACATGGCGACTAGTCTGCCGTGCGAAGAGGCCGGTCGGACAGCAACGAGGCTGGAGCCGGCGAAGCTCGAGTCGGCAACGCTCGAGCCGCGACGAGGATGGCGAAAACGCCGGCTACTGTCTCCGCAGACGCGGGCTCGGCTCGGTTGCGCGAAGACAGGTCGGTTGCGGAGCCTCCGTGCGAGCAGTAGAGATGAGCATCAAAGTTACGTGGGAGTCGTGTTTGTTGAAGTCCAGGTGTCGTTGTACGGTGCAGCCTCGCGCCAGGGACCGCGCCTGCTGGGCCCCGCTCCCCGCTGCAGCTCAATTGAGCTCGCCTGCCCAATGATCTCGGCCGCGAGGCTCCATCATCATCCGCCTGGCCCGGCAGTAGAAGCTTCAACCGCGAATCTTCCTCTTCTTAACTGTGATACTTGTCGCTTACATCGTCATGGCCTCCGTCGCAAGCGCGGCGCGGCGCTCAATGCCCCAGCGGTCAATTCGCGTCCTCGTCTCGCCTACGCCCATGACATTTGCCGAGCGGCGCTCTGTCCTGCAGGTGCTCGAGCAGCATGGCCCCGTCGAGGTCTTCAAGATGACGCCGGTACGTTTTACTCGATCGAGATGGCACTGACGCGCAGCGGGCCAAGCGCACCAAGAGCTGATCGGCGTCGTCTCGCAGGGCTACTACTCCAACTTCGTGTCTGTCACCAAGGAGCCGACGACGGCCAGCAAGCTCGTTGCCAGCAGCCCCCTTCGGTACAACATTGCCATTACACGTGCCACTACCGACATCTACGTTGCCGACCTCGGCGACCCTGAAAGCTTCCACAGCGAGCCCCCTTCAGTGACTTTTGCACGGGACGAGCCGACGGCGTCGAGCGTGGAGGAAGATGTGCAGAGCCAGCGAGAATACAAGGAGTTCACTCTAGAGATCTTCCCGGCGCCCGATTACAACCACAAATATGCCATGTCTGGCTCGCCGCTCCATCACTCGTGGCCAGCCTCGTACGAGCAGGACAAGTCATTTGTGGCGACGACGCTGCGGCAGTCGCTGCCGCAGACAGTGGCGGCCAGGGGCCTGTCGCATTGGCTTTTCGACCTAGGCAAGGCGTCTCGGATGGAGCGCAAGGCTAAGCGGCTGCAAGTGAAGAGCTGGCTGCCGAGCAAGATGGAGCGCTGAGCCACGCAGCAGCGCAATCAACGAGCCACGCCGCAGCGGCTGGACCGTGTACCGAGTACCCACGATGGCCTATTTTGGCATCGCACAGCACGGCGGTGAGGCTGTGGCCCATTCGAGGATCAGACAGTTCTGTCGACGCTGGGGAGCGACAGCACAGACCAGCAGTCGACTCAAACCGGAGCCGTGCAGCCCGTGCACTGCTCGCCGCCTCGAAATCGGAATGATGGCTGGCGTCACCGCGACGAAACGGCTCTTATTGTGCACCTAGTCAAGTCACGTCGAGACAGGTTTACGTCACCAGGACTTTCTGCATTGGCAAAGCTCAGTGCGGCACGAACTGGCCGACTGACGACGTTTCGAACCGGGGCCAAGGCTTGTTCTATTTCGGCGACGGGCTGGCCGATCTGGACAAGCAGCACGCTGGCAAGGGGGCTTTTCTTGCTTTCAGCTCCCGGAAATACGGCTGTGACGAGGACATTCCTTGGCTCGTGAACCTGCGCCGCAACACGACACCCGCTGGCCGAGCCACATTCTCCAACACCTCACCACACAGCCCAAATCTCGCGGACCCCTGTCCACGGAGCGTGGCGTGGCCCAAATCAGGGCAGCTAGGCGACCCACCGAGGACACAGACGCGCCCTCATTCGCCGCCCAGTGCCGTCGCTACGTCACCCTTGTTGGTTCCTGGTCAGATCTCAAAGGCACAGTCAGGCCAGCGGCTCGGCTTGGCTGCGCGGCAGCTTGGCCGCGTCGATGCGACACGAGAGGGCCCCAGCAAGGATGGCTTGGAGATGGGTAGCAACAGTCCTCGTGATGATGACGTCGCGCAGGCTACTCGTAAAACGGCTGGTTACTGGATGATCGGCAGCTGGGGAGGGCGCCCACCCAAGACGTCGATTTATATGCTGAAGCCCTCCCCCAACTCGACGTTTCACATCACATACCTATACCCAACCTTCCAACGCGTAATACTCCTTGCGACCACCTTTCCGTCGGCCACCCTCAGCAGAGCCGTCTAGCTGCGAGCGAAAAGAAACTTGACTCGCCAAGCAAACAAGCAAGTCACAATGGGCGTTGGCACCTTTATCCACCACATTGGCAGCCTGCTGCTGCTGGTTGCGACGGTGCTGCTCATCGTCGTCTCCGTCACAGCCCCAGTGGTGGACTCCATCTCTATCCTCAAGGTCAACCTCCAAAGCAGGACCGCTGGCTCCGATGTGACATTTGGTACATTCGGCTGGTGCCACCGAGGCCTCCCGTAAGCCCACCCACCACCTGCAAGCATGCATGGCTCGATCAGGAGACTGACACGCGATTAGTGGCGGCGACCAGTGCTCGGACAAGCACGTCGGCTACAACCCGGCGCAGGTCATCAGCCGCATTGATGGCACCGACTTTAGCGACTCTGCCGAGGACACGTCCAAGGGCCTCACCCGCGTCATGGTGCTGCACCCCGTTGCCGCGGGCCTCTGCTTCATCGCCTTCCTGCTCTGCCTCGGCACCGGCATCGTGGGCTCGCTGTTCTCGGTCTTCTCCGCGCTCTTGGCCTTCATCGTTACCGTCGTCGCCATGATCTGCGACTTTGTCTCCTTCAGCATCATCAGGCACGACGTCAACGACCACAGCCGCAGCTCGGCCGAGTGGGGCCCCGGCATCTGGCTGATGCTTGTCGCGGCCATCTTGACTCTCATCGCTGCTGTCGTCGTCTTCATCACCTGCTGTGCCGGCCGATCCAAGAACCGCCGCGTCTCTCGCACCAAGGAGGGCTGGGCCGAGCCTGCGCCGACGACGACTCGACGACGCTTCTGGCAGCGCCGCGCCCGCTACTAGGCTGCAGATGACCCGCTCGTTTCAGAGGGCGGCGCACTGACGATGATGAACGACATGAGGGGACGAACGTGAGGTAATGGACTGGCCATGGCGCCGACGGGTTTGAGCCGTGGCTATACGATTTGGTCATGAGACAGATCTGAGTTTCAGAGAAAGATATGATATCCCATTGCTGTTATTTACATAGCCTGTTCATATGCAGCTTAATTCAATTGTTGAATAATTCATCTCACTTGTCATAATTCATCTCACATCACAATCGATGGAAAAGATGTAAAATTCACTACCAACTTAACACCTGACGGCGCTTGCGGCTTTGACGACCCATGGCTAGTCGCGCAGCCTCATGATGCTCAAGCCGTCCCACAGCGGCACCATGAAGGTCTCGAGGCGCGGCTCCGCCACGCACTCGTCGTTGAACTTGCGCACGGCCTCGATGTGCGCATTCCACTCGCTCTGGGTCCCGAACTCGACCTCGTTGACGTCGGGATCGGCGACCTGGCCGCGACGCAGGACGTTGTCGGCGATGATGAGGGCGCCCGGGCGGAGCAGCCGGCCGGCGGCTCCAGGCTGCGACTTGGCCAGCAGGATGCGCAGATAGTTGCTGTAGCCGGTCTTGTCGGCGTCGATGAAGACGAGGTCGTAGGGCACCGAGGGGTTCTGCTTGGGCAGGCTGATGCGTCGCCGTGTCAGTGGATTGAACGGGATATACTTGGATGGGGCAAGAACGGTTGGGGAGTAATTAGGGAGCATACGTCTCGGCGCCGTTGCCGACGATGACTTCAATGTTGTTGAGGCCCTGCGCGGCAAAGGCGTCGCGCGAAACCTGGGCCAGCTCGGGAGAGAACTCGAGGCCCGTGACGACGCCGCTGGGGCCAACGGCATGCGACCACAGCATGGCCGAGTAGCCGACATAAACGCCAATCTCGAGAACTAAAGGGCACTCACTGTTAGCCACCGACCTGTGCAGCTGCTCCCTCCCACCCCAGCCACGGTCGCCGTAACTCTAGGCTCAACGGATGAGGGCAACGCGAGGCAACGGAACATGACATGCCTCTCTTGGCGCCAATGGCATTGGCCAGCAGCAGGTGCAGCTGCGACTGGAAGTTGGAGCTCAGCATTTCGGAGTCCTGGTGCTGCTCCGACGCGGCGGCATGGTAGTCGGTGAGGAACTTGGGCAGCGGCGTCGAGTGCGCCGTCGAGTAGGCCGTCACCCGCTCGCCCGTCTGCGGGGTGCTGTACAGGTAGGTGCTTCCGCCCTTCATGGTGATGCTGCTGCTGGGTGCGGTGGTGTGTAGGTGCGACTGTTGCTGGAGGCAATGGACGCTGAGGCAGGCGGGGAAGCTATTTATCTATCAATCAGGACTCGAGATTGGTAGAGCGGCGATGTCGGCTCAAGTCAAGGGCTTCTCGCAGTCTGCACCGAGGAATGGGCACAGACGTCGATGCCGTCCCCCGTGGCCTTTATATACTTACTCTTGACCCTGCCTGTGCACAGCAAACGCCCTCACCGTGAGCTCGGAGTCCGAGCCGCCGGGACACTCGACAAGGCCCCCCACATGCCCGAGATCCGGCCCCGCCTCACGTCACGTCCCGGCGCCAACGACGAGGGGTAGCGGCGCACCGGCCGGCATCTCGGAGATACGTACGGCGCAGGGACTTGTGCAGCAACAATGACAACAATGACGATGACGATGACGCCGCCGGCCATCGTCATGCCAATTGGTGGGCGGTGCTGCTGCTGTCGGCTTGTCCTGGTCTGGTCTCGACCCGCTGGGCAAGCAAACGAGAATGCCGAAAGGTTGCCGCGGCGCCGTACCGTGTGACAGCTTCGCAGTTGAGCTCAAGAGACGACGTCTTCATCTCGTACTACGAGTGCATGCACTGTAGAGTCAAATCACCTTCACGCCCGCCACGTGCTTTAGAAACAAGCTTTTTTATTAACTACCTACTAGAGGCCGCCTAAGAGCGGGCTAAACACGGACACTTTCACCATTAAAACCTTCACATTGTCCCGAAGCCACGCCCAACCAACCCCCTGAACCTTGTTTCCACGTCGTCCCTTCTCACCCTCGTCCCTTGTCTTCGCACTTGTCTGCAAAGGAGGCACCTAACTTGCGCCCTCTCGAGCTTACACGAGGAAGGCGACGAATGCCGCCGCCACGAAGCCCAGCCCCGGCACCACCGTCTGCGCCGCGGCACCCATGGACACGGTTACGGGAGGTGTCGACTTCGACTTCTGCGTGGCGGACGTCGTCGGCTGCTGCGCAGGCGTCGTGATGCCGACGCCCGGAGGGCAGCTACTCGAAGGGCTCGGCAAATCCGGCGGCGGCCGCACGGTCATCAACGTGCTCCCTGGCGTCGGCGAGGGGCAGCTTGTCTTCTTCTTTGGCGTCGGCGAGGGGCAGCTCGTCTTTGGCGTCGGCGAGGGGCAGATCGTCTTTGGCGTTGGCAAAGGGCAGCTCGTCTTTGGCGTCTCATGCGGGTGGTGGCCCCTCTTTACTTTCGCAGGGCCTTGAGCCATCGGCGGTACCGCTGCAGGGGCCACGCCCTGAGTGGAAATTATGTCCCCGGCTGAGCTCGTTGCGTCCCCAATCACAGAGGACACGGTCGAGGTCGCCCCTCCTATCACGCTCGTTGCATCCCCGATTATAGAGGACACGATCGAAGTCGCCCCTCCGATCACGCTTGTTGCGTCCCCGATCACAGAGGACACGATCGAAGTCGCCCCTCCGATCACGCTCGTTACGTCCCCGATCACAGAGGACAAGGGCAGGGTCAAGGTCATAACGTCCGTCTTCATCTCCGTCTCCGTCTCAAGGCTTGTCAACACGGTTGTCACCACGGTAATGCTCGGCGATACCTCTACGGAGATAGAGGTCGTCTCAGAGGTGGAGGTCGTGTTAGGCTTTTCGGAGGTAGAGGTCGTTTTTGGCTCCTGAGAAGTAGAGGTCGTCTCAGGCTCAGAGGTAGAGGTCGTCTTCGCCACTTGAGAGGTAGAGCTTGTCTTCTGCTTAGAGGTAGAGGTCGTCTTAGGCTGAGAGGTAGAGCTCGTCTTCGCCTCTTGAGAGGTAGAACTCGTCTTCTGCTTAGAGGTCGAGGTCGTCTTAGGCTGAGAGGCAGAGCTCGTCTTCTGCTTAGAGGTAAAGCTCGTCTTTTCCTCTTGAGAGGTAGAGCTCGTCTTCTGCTTAGAGGTAAAGCTCGTCTTTTCCTCTTGAGAGGTAGAGCTTGTCTTCTGCTTAGGGGTAGAGCTCGTCTTCTGCTTAGAGGTAGAGCTCGTCTTTGCCTCCTGAGAGGTAGAGCTTGTCTTCTGCTTAGGGGTAGAGCTCGTCTTCTGCTTAGAGGTAGAGCTCGTCTTCGCCTCCTGAGAGGTAGAGCTCGTCTTCTGCTCAGAGGTAGAGGCCGTCTTTACCTCCTCACAGGTCGTTACCTCTGCACACGTAGTAGTCGGCTTTGCCCTAGAAGTAGAGGATATCTTTGCCTCAGACGTCGAGGTCGTCGCTGCCTCAGAAGTCGAGGCCGTCGCTGCCTCAGAGGTCGAGGCCGTCGCTGCCTCAGAGGTTGAGGCCGTCGCTGCCTCGGAGGTCGAGGTCGTCGCTGCCTCAGAGGTTGAGGCCGTCGCTGCCTCGGAGGTCGAGGTCGTCGCTGCCTCAGAGGTTGAGGCCGTCGCTGCCTCGGAGGTCGAGGTTGTCGCTGCCTCGGAGGTCGAGGTTGTCGCTGCCTCAGAGGTCGAGGTTGTCGCTGCCTCAGAGGTCGAGGCCGTCGCCGCCTCAGAGGTCGAGGTCGTCGCTGCCTCAGAGGTCGAGGTCGTCGCTGCCTCAGAGGTCGAGGTCGTCGCTGCCTCAGAGGTCGAGGTCGTCGCTGCCTCCGCACACGTGACGCAGCTCGTCTTTGGCTCGTTGATGGTGACGCACTTTGTCGTACAAGGGGTGCACTGTGGCCTCTCAGAGCAAGCAGTTGCAGTTGTAGTACTAGTGCGCGTCACGGCCTCGCAGATGCAGTCAGTGCACGAATCAGCCCTGCCGTGGTGCTTATGGGACAGCCCCCTGACGGCCTTAACGGCCACATTCAGGGGCGTGTCTTTGGACGACTCCGTGTGCTTGCCGCAGATGGCTCCACCCGCAGGTTTACTGTGCCCCTCGAGCATCTGCTGCCCGGAGTTGGAAGACTTGGTGAGGTCAACCCGCGCGTGGGAAAGAGCATAGTCGTTGATCGCCGCGGCGTGGGCTGCGCCCACAAGGGCAGCCGCAAAGACAAGAGCGTTGGCACGCATGGTGATACGAAGAGAAAGATGACGGTCCAGAAAAAAACAAGAACAAAAAGAGAGATTGGCGGCAGATTGCTTCACAGATCTGGGTCTAGCGAGTGGATGATGGAAACAGAATCGTACCAGAATCGAGGAATCGGACCTTCAATTTATACCCCCAATCCTCTCTCTGCGTGTTCACGAAGAATAATCCAGAGCTCGGCAGTCCAGAGCTCCATGAAGGGCAGTCCAGAGCTCCAATTCGACGTCCTTCGAGTCGGCATATGCTCGATGACGCCGTAACCCAGTCCGTAAGTTGTTCGAACAAAGTATGATGGGTATCAATGGCCACGGCAATGCAGACTTCTGCAGAGTGCTAAGTTGTTGCCATTCGAGAGCGCCCCTATGAGGCCTTGGACCTGGCTGGCGCTAGCCCGGTGATATGCCAAGAACTGTGCCGCTTGCTCAGGGCCAGAAAGTCAATCCTTGTTAGCTCACACTTCGAACCGCTCTGGGCGCGGGCCTGATCTCAAGCCGGCGACATGCCAGATGTAATTGCCGGTTGCTCGTGGCAACGAAGCTGGCAATCCGGCCTCGTCATATATCTCGAACCTCACTCGCATCAGCACATCACGTTCGGGGAGTGTTTGCCGGGGCCCGTGACGAAAAGACAATCGCTCCTGATTTCCAGATATTTCCCCTCAAAGCTACCGCTCAACCACAAAACCTTTGGCAGCGAGAGCCACGTACCGGATTATGCTCGCTACTGTATGTATCACCTCACCCAGCCTTAGCCTCTCGGCTGTGGTTTGTTGCCCCTCGTCCCAACTCAAAACTGAATCGTCACCCCCTCCCCTCCCGACTTGTTTTGCAAGCCACAAGAGGCTTACTCCTCAGGGGGCCCTGAGAAAAGGCCGAACCGCATTCGGTGGCTCTGACAATGCATTAGCTTCGTCGTATTCGTGGACAGTGCCGACCAGCTTAAGGAGCTTAGCTTGGGCCAGACTCACAAATGGTAGCTTGGGGATGACTACGCCCAGTACGGCCAAGAAGTTAATGATAAAATAAGCCAGGTCGTAGTGGGTGTAATGCGTGCTCAGGAGGAAGAGCACGATTGGCACGCTGAGGAGAAACTTCTTGGTGGGCGTGTATTGAGCGCCATTGTCAATTTGCTCCCACATGTTGAGATTGTCGAAGGCGCCGCTGTTGAACTCGAAAGGGACACCGCGGACGTAGTGAAACATGAGATACGAGCCAAACATGTAGGTCATGTTTGTCAGTGTCCACGAAAGCTCCTGTGAGACGCCCGGGATGACGTCGTAAAAGATCTTGAGGCAGGCTATCAGGACAATATGGATGGTCCATGCACCTACAGTAGACCAGCCATGTCAGCCCTGGAACTGGAGCCCGTTGGCGGGAGGGGGAGGGAGGGGGGGAAAGGGAGCGTCCGGCTCCGGGCCAGCATACCTTTGGCGTTGGTCCAGTTAGCGTTGAGGTTAGGCAGTATGGCCTGGTCACTGATCTGCTCGAGGGTCTCGGGGGGCTCGTGGTAGACCTGGAGGATGCTGCTAGACCTCCTCCGGCGGGTCCCGTTGTCACGGTCGGCCATGTCGAGGTAGATGCTGCCACGGCGCGGAGGCTTAGTTCCCGCCTCGTAGGAGACTGTGCGCTGGAGGAGGATTGGGGAAGACAGCTTGGCGGTATTGACGGGTGGTCGGGAAGGCGTCGGGGCAAAATGGACTCCCTCTGTAGATATAGGGGAGCTTGCTCTCGCGGGTGGTTGGAGGCGGAGATGCGCGCTGGTCCAGAGCGCACACGCCGAGCTCTGCGAAGGTTCCTTGGTCCGTGATGATGGCACGCGGGCTGAAGATGATGGGCGCAGATGGCGGACGACGAGGCGGACAGGACAGGCGAAGACAGGCAGAACGTGAGACGCGACGCGCGGAGTTTGGCGGGTGGGAGATACGGAGACTGCTG
Source organism: Tolypocladium pustulatum (assembly GCA_024340155.1). Taxonomy (NCBI): domain Eukaryota; kingdom Fungi; phylum Ascomycota; class Sordariomycetes; order Hypocreales; family Ophiocordycipitaceae; genus Tolypocladium; species Tolypocladium pustulatum. Next base: position 72,621 of record JALHBY010000010.1, read on the forward strand.
GTTGATAGAAATGGTCGTGAACGAGGGGCACAGTGCGTGAGCAACTGGATATGGAGAGAGGACGAGAGAGCGAGGGCGCGGTTGGGCACGGATAGTGCAGGAATGGCGGTGGTGGTGGTGATGGGAGGTGGAAGTCGGCGATGGGCCTGTCGATGATGAGTGGCCACCTCAGTCCAGCCTGTGAAAGGTTGGGGGTTGGCAAGGACTGAGGCGAACCAGCCCCAGGCACCTAATAAGCTGTGGAAGGTACCGCGCAAACAAATTCACGGCGCTCCACAGCGCTCTGTGGCTGGCTGCAAAGCGGGTAGCCCTCGCTCAGGGCGGGGGCGTACCGCGGGAGTTCAGCGTGGGGGCCTGTTCAGATGTGCTGTTGCAGTGCATGAGCAGCCTTGGAGCCCCCTGGTGCAGGACACCCGGAACCGAAGCAACAAATGCGAGCGCGGCAGCGACCCAGCGGCGTGGAATTGAGACACGTGCTGGAGCTGAGATGCTGGGCTACGAGTACGTACGTGGAGCATCTGTTCTGCGATGGAGGAAGCCAGGTCAACTTCAGACTGTCTGTCAGCTGTCAAGGAGACGAGCCACACCTCCTGGCAAGACTGCTCTGTATTGTAGTCCGTACTCTTATTAGCCACGTGCCCGGAGACCAGCGTCAAGTTAGGTATGCTGGCCCACCCCTAAGTTGTATTGTCGACCAGATGGCGGCACGTCTATGCAGAGTGGAGAGGCAATTAAAAGGCCTGGCAGGCAGTCTGGCCGGGACAGTTCACAGTCATCTCGGCAAGGGCTCTCGTCAAATTGACATGGAATCGATGCTTTTTGGCCAGGCGCACCCGTTGCGCTGGCATCTACGAGTCGTACGCCCGCCAGATGAGCTTCGCGAAAGTAAAGGACACGGATGCCATAATTAGAAACGGAATGAGCACTGCTCCGTCGGTTCCGTGCGGGCAGCAGTGTGCTCCGCTACAGAGACGTCCGGCAAAAGCTCGCTGCGCTGCCATATCCAAGACGGTTCAGGTCCGCGCGTCTCGTAGCCATTACGAACACGAATTCGACGATATGCTGCAGCTGCTGCAGCTACAGGTACAGCGGCATCGGCGGGCGAGAGCAGCAGCACGTAGGCAGCAAGGAACGATCGGATGTTGCACTGCCGGGCTGGATAAGCTCTGACCCCCCTGGCAGCTGCAGCATCGCAGGTCCCCGGCTAACCTTCGGCACAGGCTTTGCGGCGCCGCCCTCTGGTGCTTGACGGTCAGCCGCTGCGAGGGCCTCTGATTCGCTCGCCATTTTTTACATCGGAGTTGCAGGCTATTCTCGTCGGTATCTCAGGAACGCCTTCAACTTCAACTGCGCTTGACGGTATAATCGAACCGCCATACGTCTGCTGGATCATGCGAAGCCCTTGAAAAGCATCACAATCTTCGGAGAGCCTGTTTCCCGAGTCATTTGCTTGTGTGCTTGGCGCTCTCTCTGCACATCCGTTTTGCTCAGTCTTGTCTGTCAAGGATTGCATTTGGATGAGACACAGTCAGCATAGCTGATATCCCAGAGCGGAATTTGAAGCCTCTGGACTTGTGCAGACGGGTCTTGTCGCTGCGGACGCACACGTCTGACGTTCACGTCGCTCTCTGGTCCATATCGGGCCGCACTCAGTATGGAAGCGCCAGAAGAGGCGCTCGGGGATATCATCCTCATCGATTCGAGCGAGGACGAAAAGCCCGTCAAGGGACGAAAGCGGTCACGCGGCAAAGAGCTCAAGGATGCGGCGAGCAGTTCGTCAAGCAGCAGCTCGCGAAGCTCCAAGAGAGCGAGGTTGAGCGCTGCATCACAGGGGTCCGAGGAAGGAGAAATCGATGAATCAGAAGCCCAGCATAGTGGCCGCGCACTGGCTTCGGCTAGTTCAGCGACTGCAAACCAGTCGAGTCGGCCTGACGACGACGCTCCTCTGGCAAATGCGAGCGCCGCAAGGGAGTTCCCCCCGACCATTGCCATGCCGCCCAATCCTCAACTTTGGCACGCGGATTCCGCCTCTTTCAAGCTTCCCGTGTTCAGCGCCAAGAGAGAGGGATCCTGGCTCTCGAGGTTCCATGACTGGACCCAGGTCTTCTATCTCTGCAATCTCGAGCACAGCGTGCTCATCACCCCCGACCTGGTATTGTCAGCTTTCGTGCGCTACTTGGACAACACCAGCGACGTCAAGGGGGGCAAGAGAAAGGCTGCAAAGCAAGCCGCATACCAAGCCAAGGATACTAGTTCCTTAAAGGCGCGGCTTGCAAACCTACGCAGGTCCGCTGGCAGCGACAAGCTTGTTGACGGGGCTTCTATTTTGCACGAAAACACCAATAAGGCAAACGCGTCGCAGACTACGTCAACATATGAGACGGATGTGAATGGCACGGCCGCGGGAAGTCGGAAGCAGCCCGTCCTGACCGAGGACGAGGAGCGCGCGATGCAACTCAAGTACTTCCCTGATGCTAGCCGTTCTTCCGCCATGTGCGTCGCGTGCGCTCGCGAGGGTCATACCTCAGCTAGCTGCCCTTACTCGGCCTGCCGATTCTGCGGCGATGACGCGCACTGGAGCTTCTGCTGCCCTACAAAGGAGCGGTGCGGCAATTGCCTCCAGTTTGGCCACTCGGCGGCGACGTGCGTCGAAAAGCTCAAGCTGACAAAGGGCGATGGACTTGCGTGTGCCTTTTGCGAGTCGCCCGATCACCTCGAGGCGCAGTGCACCGAAGCTTGGCGATCCTTTCATCCGGACGCTGACAACGTCAAGACAGTTGTCGATCTTCCCGTCTGCTGCGCTATCTGCGGTGCAAGAGACCACTTCCTATCCGACTGCGCTCAGCTCGAGTACGCCCCCAACCCGACCTGGTCCCTGGCCAACCGCAGCAGGTTCATCGACCCGAATTGCGGCAATGCAGGCATAGAAGATGCCAGCGACCCACGAGGAAAGTCGCTGCGCGCCACCGAGCTCAAGATACGCGGCCATGCCACTCGTACTCACATCCACTACTCGGAGAGCGACGACTCGGATGGAGACTTCCTTGCCAATAGATTGGTCAAGCAACCGCCTCCAGTGGGTCGCATCCAGGTGTCTAGCAACATCCAGATGCCAGCGGGCAACGGCGGCCGAAATGGAAACCGCCAGACGCAGCGATCTGCCCAGCCTCCGCTGCCCCCCGGACCACCGCCATCAGGCCCCCCTCCACGCCAGCCGCCCTTTGGACAGCGCGGTGGCGCTTCCTCGCTCCCAGCTAAGCCGCCTCCCTCAAACCGAGGTTATCACAGCATGCCGCCCCCTCCAAACGCGTCTGCGTCGCGCCCGCAGGATGAGTTTGGTGATGGCAAAGCGAGAAGTGGGCCTGGGGGTCGTGGCGGCCGCGGTGGGCGCGGTGGTCGCGGAGGCCGTGGCGGGAAGGGTGTACGAGGTGGTGGTGGTGGTGGTGGTGGTGGCAAGGGCAGAGGCCGAGGTCGAGGACGCGGCAAGTAATGGGGGATTTACTGAAGATGGTAATGCTTTCAGGGCCCTTGCTGCATGTAATAGAAGAGGGCCTGGGCTTGGGCTTGGGCGCAAGGACGGCGAATCATCATGGCATTTGTACGCATTTGTGATGCCCAGGCCTGGACTCCCCCAGAGATCAATGGGGCAACCTATTGCGAGTCGAGACATTACTTCCGTCTCGTTGTAACAACCACTTGTCAAGGCGCATGACAGCTTTCATCCTTGCAGATCACCATCTGCGAAGACGGAACTACGGCCGACCAAGAGTTTGAGGCAAAAGGAGAAGCGCTCCGGGGTTGATCTTTTATCTCGTTGGAGGAGAAGAGCAGCTGCTCGTCGAGAGCCACAGCCCTGTCCGGCCTGCACGGAGCCAAGCCCCTGTCCGACGGATCTGATTAGGCCACGCGGGAAGCATGTTTCAACGCGAGCAAAACAGCGCGGCTGTGATAGGCTGAGTGCGCGGACCAGGCTCGTGGAAGGCCTGCATCGCGTGGCGCGGCAGGGGTCGTGACGGGCGATCGGCGAGCGGCAGAAGGGGTAAAAGAAAACTGGGGAACGGCGAGGCGGACGCGAGGCGTCTTATGGTCGTGTGGTGCTGGTCAAGGGTCTACGAGTAGAGGTGTGTCTACGAGGTGGTGCGGTTGACAGGCGGTGAGGTCGACAGGAGACGCGACGAAGGACCAGTACACGTGGCAGGACTGCATTCATCTGTCTAATTCACGTGTTACTTGCAGATCGAGAGAGGAGGAAAGAGAAAGAAGAGTCATGGCATGGCAAACGCCGCAAGTAGCTGACATTTATAACCTCAAATCGTCCTTCCCAGAGCCGAAGGCGCGCTTACACGGCCCAGCATCGTCGTCCCCGCGTGGCCCCGGCGCGTGTCTCGCGTGTCGGACGCCCGTGCTGATTGGCCACTGTTTCCGGCATCCCGGTGGCTGAACGGGACTCCCCGCCGCAGACGCACCTTGGCACCCCAACCCCAGGGCGGATGCAGCTCCCACTGGCCGCCACGCACGGCAGCGGGACGTCGCCGCGGCCGCTGAGCCAACGGCGCGGTGTCCGACGCGGTCGCGAGGCTACCAACCGGGCACCTGCGGCTGCGCGGCGCCGAGTGTCGCCAGCCAGTCGATGTCGCGGCGGCGGCGGCGGTGGCGACGGGGAGGGCAGAGTCGAGGGCAGAGTCAAGGACGAGCTGAGCGGGGGCTGGGGGGCCAGTCATGGAGAGGCGGTGATATATACGGCGGCCCCGTTGCGGCCTGTTATCTGCGGCCTGACGAGTTGCAGCAACGACATCTTCTCAGGCGTCAACGATTTGGCTCGGAGACTCTGGTTGAGCGAGTTGACTTACACGGGTGCGGCGTGGCAAACAACGACGACAAGACTGCAATATCAGCATCGCCATCATCTTCGTGCCCAGCAACCTCGTCAGATTCATCTGCCTTTTACAGCTCTCACCATCTGCCGTCCTTGCTACACAGACGAGCAAATCTGGCGGCATCGTACGTCAAAACCATCCACACATCACAACTACACCAGCCGCCACGACATGAGACAACTATGGCCTCCACGGAACAGCTCTTCGTCGCCCTCCTGAGGAGCGAGCACATCACCGCCCGCCTGGCCGCCCACCTCCCCACCGCCTCGCTGTGCGCCGTGCGTGCCGCTTCGTCGGCCTGCTGCAACCTCCTCACCAAGCGCCTCTTCACCCGGCTGCACGTCACCTTCACGCCCGCGGCCCTGACCCGGCCGTGCCGCGCCGCCGCCCTCGCCCGCGTCGGCCACCACGTCGAGCACCTCACCTTTTACATGCCGCACTCGGACGCCACCTTCCTGCCGCCGCTCGTGCACCCGGCCACGGGCCAGGAGATTTGCTTCCTGTACTCGCCGCACACGAGCCTCGGCTCCGTCCTCACGCGGCCCAAGTACGCCAACACGGAGCTCGGCGACATCCTCACGCAGCAGTATCCGCCGCTCTTCCACGCCGCCACCAACGTCCCCAGCTTCATCAACGCGCTGCGGCAGATGCCCAACATGCGCCACCTGACCGTCCGGTGCCCCCGGCAGGATCCGCGGGAGCGCTATCGGCGCGACATTGTCGACTATGCCCTCATCAGCCTGCGCATCGCCGTCGAGCGCGCGCCCATGACCAAGCTCACCAAGCTGTCCCTCTCGTCCCTGCACCCGTCGGCCTTTAACTACCTCCGACACGTCCCCGGCATCGGCTGCGTGCCGTCTGCCGCACGCCGGTGGCGGCAGATCAAGAAGCTCAACATCTCCGTCGAGGCCTGGGACTTTTACGGCCCCTCCCCGGGACTCGACCACCTCAAGATCATCGACGACTACATCCGCTACTTTGCGCCCTCTCTCGAGAAGTTTGCCTTTGCCTGGGTCGGCCCCAGGGGCCCCTGTCCCATCGCCCTCTCCGCCGACCCCCTTTTCGCGCCGCCGCGCACCTCCCGGAAGCTCTTCCACGAGGTCACTTCGCCCATGTCGCCGCTGCCGACGCCGCCCTCGCGCGCGCCCATGCATTTCCCCTGCCTGCGGCACCTGCAGATACGCAACGCCAGCATGAACGCGCCGCAGCTGAGCGGGCTCATCAACTCGCACCGCGCCACGGTCCGCGAGTTCGACTTTGAGAATGTCGTGCTGCGCGACCACGGCAGCTGGGACGATGCGCTGGCGCCGCTGAGCCATGATGACGCATGGGCGCGGAGCAGCGTCTTGGCCGAGACGTCCGAGTGCGAAAGCTTCGTGGCGAGCGACAGTGGCGCGGAGCTGCCGAGTCCCAGTGCGGCCGTTGCGGCGGCGGGTCGTGACCTTCTAGACATGGACCTGGGTGGGTTCGCCTCCAGCGACGGGGAGAGAGAGGTCGTCGAGGGTCTCGCGGAGGAGGTGGGTGCGGCGAGGGAGGAGACGGTGAGCATCACCACCAAGTTCAAGAAGAAGCGACGCCGCCGCAGAAAGCACCACAGAGACCATGATGGCCAGCACGACGACGTCTCTGAGTGTCGTCCTTCCACGTCATCCTCGTCCTCATCCTCGCCTCACCGGCGCAAACACTTCCACCCCAAGCTCAAGCCCTCCTTTGAGTCCACCACCATGAGTCCGCCCACGCCGCTCCCACAAGCCACCATCACCGCTCCTATCCTCAGAAGCGACCCCCACCCTGTTCTCTTGCAGCCAACCGTCTACGACCCCATGGCGCGACAGTGCCCCGACGACGGGATTACCAACGTGCAACGCAACATCGAGCAGGAGGAGGCCCACCGGCTGCTCGCCGAGGACGCCGCGGCGCGCGTCAGCGCCCTGCAGAAAGCCAAGGCCGCTGTGCTGTCCAAGCTGAGCAGGGAGTTTTGCAGCAAACGCAGCAGGGCCGCTGCCGATGCCGTGTCGGCATGTCGGCTCATGGCGGCGCGGGAATTTAGTGGGTACGGCAGGGAGGTGCTCGAGGACAGGAGGGCGACGGAGAGCCGGAGCGCGCTTGTGCCGCTCATGTTCAGCAGGTCGTAGGTGATGACGATGACGATGACGATCAAATGACGATGGACGACATGATGGACGAGGCATGGGTTTAATGACTTGTAATGAAGCACGGTGGCACGATGTCTATCCTTTCTTTTCATGTAATTTCATTATGTATCCCATGAGCAGTGAGAGTCATTGTACTTACAGAAACGTTACTCCTTGGTATAACGGCCATTCCCAGTCCAAAGCACTCAGGAACTCTCCTTGATCACCGTCTCCATCGCCTTGACGTACTCGGCCACCTCCTTGGCCCCAGTCAGCGTGATGTCCCTCCTCTTCCCCTCCACCATGACCACCGGCACCGCATCGTTATCCCTCGCTACTTCCCTCATTCTATTCTTCACATCCCGCTCCCCCCTCTCCGTGTCCTCAACCAAGGCCTTCGCCTCATCCTTGCTCAGCCCCGCCCCCACGCACGCCCCGACAAGAGTATCCTCTGTCGCCGGGTGCGCCCCCTCGGCAAAGTACCGCCTGTACAGCCCGTCGACGAGCCTGTTCGCCGTGTCAACGCCCTTTTCTTCCTGCACCAGCTGGATCACGCGGTGCGCGTGCAGCGTGTTTCCCATGAGGCCGTCGAAGCGCAGCGGCAGCCCGAGCGGCTCCGCGAGTGAGAGCATGTGCGCCTGGTAGACCTGCTGCGCGGCGGCATTGTCCATGTGCTTCTCGTGGAGGTACCATTCCTGCTTGTCTGCGGACTGGGGGAATGAGGGGAAGAGCTGGTAAGGCTCAAAATGCAGCGTAAAGGTGACACCGGAAGACGATGGCGAGGCGCGGACCTGCTCGAGGGCTTGTTCGAGTCTAAAGGGACGTGTAAGTTGGGGCGATGCACAAGCGAAGTGAGTAGACTTGACCTCTTCTTTGCTATATATGTCCTATGAGGATAGCAAAATGTCAGACAAGAGATGTGTGAAGAATCCGGGTTCAGAGCCATCTCGTGTTACTCACCAGGGACAGACGGTGTCCAGCGTGAAAGACACCTGAGACTCATACATTGTATCACCGGCAACATGGGAATGCGTAGACTCAAGTAGCTTGTTGTGTTGAATAAAAAGATCCCGCTTGATGAGGATTAGAAGTTGGGTAAATGAGGCGCAAGTCGTTTCATCCCCAGACGAACGCTTAGTACCAGAGATTCAAGAGGTCGACGTCACAGCCCGGTGATGCGGGGCTCCGTCGCCGGATGGGGGGCCGGCTCTCCCCAGCCGAGCCCCTACGCAAGCCACCATCTCAAAGTGCATCACTGGGCGTTCGGGAGCATTCATATGGAGGGTATCTCATAGTCATTTGACGAATCAACTAGTCGAATGTCATCTTCGTGCCCGTGTGCTTCACCACCTTGCCCATCAACCTGGCGGTCTGTAAATCCGAGTCGGTGAGTGGCTTCGCCTCCTCGGCGGCACCATTCGTCTCCTCGGCTCGCGCCCGAGAATGGTTCGGCCTGTCACCCCTCTCGCGTGGCGCCCTCACGATTCCTTCTCGCTTGGGCGCATCTTTGCCGAATCTCTTCTTGTACCGCGTCTGGTCGTCCTCTGCCAGCTCCAGCTTCAGCTCCCTGCCGAGCATCCTATTGACCCACCACTTCCTCGTCTTGAACTGCTTCTGCCTCTCCTCGCCTCCGGAGCCGGAGTCGTCGTCGGCCGCCTTGAAGTCGTCTTCCGTCTCGACCTGCTCCTTGATCTTGACGAAGCCTTTGACCGCCCACGCAGCCGCCGAGGACTCCTTGAACCTGATCCACCCGAAGCCCTTGCACTTGCCCGTGTCCTCAAACGTCGCCAGCTTGACCCATTCAATCTCGCCGCACTTTTCAAAGTTCCTGCGCAGGTCGTCCTCGGTGGTCTTGAAGCTCAAGTTTCCGACAAAGACCTTGCGGCTCGCGTCAGCCTCCTTCTTCTGCTCGGCACCGTCCGCAGGCTCTTCGGGCTCCTTTTCCTTTGCCGGACGACCCTCGAAGGACGTGGCGTCTTTGATGAGGACCTGGCGACCGGCGAAACTGCTCTCGGACAGAGCAATTGCGGCGACCTTGCCGCCAATGTCTGAAAAGTCGACGTATGCGAATCCCTTGTTGACGGGCTTCTGGGTCTTGTCCCGGCCAGGCTCCTTCTTCGTAGGCAGTTTTATCCGGGTGATGGACTCTGCCGTTATGACCTCGCCCGAGTTGTCGATGAGCCACTTGCGCAGGTCGGCGGCCGTGAGCGTAAAGGGCAGGTTGCCCACCCAGACCGAGTGCTCTGATCGAACCTTTTCTTTCTTGTCCTTCTTCTCGCCGTCGGCGCCCTCTTTGTCGTCATCGCTGTCCGCTTTCGTCGGGAGAGCCTTGCCCTTCTTCAGCGCACGGCGGGCTCGCTTGGATGGGGGCTCGGGCGCTGTGATGTCGACTTCGATTTCGTCCACGGCGGACTTGCGCTTTGTCGACGTCACCGGGTTGGCGGCATCGGCCGGCACCGGGCTATCTTCATTCGTCGGCATTGTAGCGTAGTGCCCGTAGGTCGAGCAGCGACAATGGCTTGGGTTTACAAAGGAAGTCGTGTGAGTAAGGGGAATCCGGCGCTCTCAAAAGTCGCTGAGCTCGACGCCAGAAATTTTTCTGCCAGTTTGAGCGATAAGCGATAAGCTGCCGAATGGGTCTCCGCCTGGCGGATCAGGTGGGGGCTCCCGAGCCGCGTCGCCTTGGTGCCTCTACCCTAACCTATAGATGCCTACTCGTACATGTCGCCGAGCATCAAGGACCGAGTGGCACTCGACGTCCACGGCTTGTGACTTTTTCAACTCGTCTATGACGTGCTGTGATAAAAATAGCTTACCTTGATGCGAATACTCGACATTCTTCAATTCGCCCTTGAAGTGCAATTGACGTGCCGAGAGCTCATCAAGGTTGGACTACTTCGGAAGCCTGTTGGCCACCTGCTTTGCTACCCAACAGCGGCCGCTATACCCCGCATCGACTCGTCAGCGAATTCATCAGCACCGCCGTTGACCGCCTTCGTCAGCGGTTTACGAATCAGCTGCTGTAGCCTGCCTGGCTTGGGTCGTCGACCATTTTACACCACTTCGTATCATTGGCGCAAGGCTGGGTTGCAATGGATGAAATGCCCCTCCAAATCAAGATGCAGATGTTGCCGCATTCATCCTGCATTGGGCGGATTCCGCCCTGGATGTGTTTGGTCATAAAGCAGGGCAGATGCCGGCCAGCTACGTTGTCGACAATATCGATCAAAGATGGGACATGAATGAGATCGGACACAATGCAAGGGAAGCGCAGATGACGGAGCAGGCTTGTGGTGTTTGTCTGTCTTAGTCGCAACGTACGGGTAGCTTAGTCGCGGCCCTTGTCACGGCCGGGAAAAGTGCCTCATGAACGTACATCAGGTTGTAAGCGAGGGAGCAAAGCCCGACGGAGTACTGTACATCGGCATCGCTATGTACGGAGTAAGCGTTCACGTTTCTTCCGCGCACGGCCGGTGGGAAAGAAACACGAACGAAAGCGCTCTGGGGTGCCGCCTCAGCTGAAAAGGCCGCCAACGACAGTACCTTAGTGAGTGACAGTGGCCCCCAGCCGCTGTGGGCGCCCGGGCCAGCCCCACACCAAGGCTCTGAATGGCACCCAACAGGCGCTACGGTGGTCGGCGCCACGGCAATCATCACGTGTGGGTGCCGCATTTTAGCGAGTCCTACGAGTAGCGGGTGGAGGTGATTGCCATGGCTTTTCCCTTTCTCCCACTGCACCCGCAACAACCCAACTTGGCAACCCAGCATCAACCAAACAACCAACTCCACCACCCTCGGTCTCTCCACTCCCGCCCATCTCTGCCCTTGTCTGGCCCCAGGCGGGCGCCCAGCTCTGCAGTCCTTCGCCTCTACATACTCGTACTGGGAGCCGTTGACCGCCTCCTGTCATCTCCTTCCATCCTGCCCACTGCATCCGTCGCTGCATCCGTCGGGCTTTTTCGCACGATAGAAGAGATAGCCTTCGCAACCTTACCTCGCCGCCTTTGTCGCCACGACGCTGTCAAGTCGCCGTCGACGCTCGTGTGCCCAATCTGAGCGAGTGGGCTCATTTCCACGATGAATTTGCTGTTGTCGCCACAGCCGCCCGTCTTCCCTCACCAACACGACAACCCCCGTCATTCTCCTCAAAGATCTGGTGAGCTTGCGCTCGCCGGGGCTGCATCCCTCTGCAGCGGCTCCCGAAAAAAAAAAACCATGCTAATATCGGCTGATAGTCTCCCCTTTCTGCAACATGGCCTCGCGCAAGCGAAAAGCAGACGAAGATGGCGACGAAACCATGTCTCCGATGAGCTCTCCCGCCGTCTCGGCAAGACCACTCGCCCGTCCTTCGAAAAAGGTTCGAGCCAATGAGATCATCGGCCGTCCTCTGGCTCTCCCTCGGCTGCTCGAAACCCTCGATGCCGGCCAACTGCGAACGGTCCTGGAACGAATCTGCGAACGCCACCCAGAAATTGGCCAAGAGGTCGTCGCCGGAGCTCCACGGCCCTCCGTCGATTCAGCTCTCCAGCTGCTGCAAGGGTACCAAGACAAGCTCAAGGCAGCGGTCCCGTACGGCGAATCCAGCCCGGAATACACATATTACCGCGTCAAGGAGCATTTGGTTGGGCTCATTGATGCCTTGTCCGACTTCACGCCTCAATTTCTTCCGCCCATAGAAGCCCAACCTGCGAAATCTTTGCAATTCCTGGATGGCGCCACAAAACTTGTGCACCAACTGCCCGATTGGGAGCCGCATGCATATCGCCACCACAAAGAAAATGCGTACGAGGAGATTTCAAAGGCATGGGCTTTGGTCGTCAACGAAGCGGGAAAGCGAGGCGGAGGCATCAACCTGCATTCGGGCGGATGGGATCAAATCCTGGCTCGGCACAATGAGCAATCTGGCGGGCGTCTGGGAACGGCAATGTCCGCCATGGGCAGCAATGTCGGGTGGATGGCGTCGAACCAGCCGGCAGCTTCTGCCGACCAGAATTCGATTCTCAACCAGCTGATGGCTGGTACGTACGGTTCGCCGGTTCGCGTGGGCCCATGGTAACGCCTACACACTGTGGCATGCGCTCGGCCTTGACAACGACCTGGGCTGGGACGGGACATCGCTGGACATATGACGACACACTTCATGACGACTTTTCTTAGCATCAACGACAGCATAGACTTGGGCGCTACTTCTTTGTGCACAGCTGGATGGATCGGCGTTTTGTCTGCACTTCTTGATATCCCTTTCCCGGCATTCGCACTCGGCACGGACTCAGCAATGTGTCTTATTTGCGGCGAATGCCTTTGTGTGGAACTCAATACGTCTTTATTGTGTATGTACACTTTGCCTTTAGGTAGCATTCCATGGACACGACGCGTTTGCGGTCAAAAGCATTGTGTTGCATGGTGAAAGCGTAGCTGAAGACTGTCGAGCGAGACCCTCTTACTCGTAGAGATGCTAATGCTGGCCTCCAGCGCCTGGTGCAATCAATGCTGTAGCCTGCTACCTGGGCTACCTTATATGGCAGTAGCCCTTCTGTCACCTAGGAATCAAGGTGGGGCTCGTCACGGACGCTCCCGCAGCGCAGCGAGAGGTAATCACGTAGAGGGTGGTCACGTGCTCACCCGTCTAGGCTCCCAGACGCGGTGCGCCCCGACCTGAGCGTGAACGCGACTTGCTTGCTGTAGTGGCTCCCACGTCACTCACCCTGCATAACACTCATACTCGACAGCGACGCGTATCCTGCAAGCGTCGAGAACTTGGATTTGCTTTCCGTCGACATAAATGACCGACTAGGCTGCTCGGTCGCCGCCATGCCTGCGTATGTTTTCCGTCGCGTCTCGCAACCTCACGGCCACTGACCTCTGCATTCTAGTCCAGGCGACCAGCACAAACAGTCGTGGGCCAACCCATTCGAGGAGGCGAAGCGGCACGTTTCGGAATGGACCGCCAAGGAAATTGCCACGATTTCTTCCAAGCTCGATAAGCAACTCGGACCAGAGTACATCTCGTCGCGAACCGGCCCCGGTGGCTCCAAGGTGCACTACCTTAGCGCCGAGAAGTGCATCGGCCTTGCCAACGAAGTTTTTGGCTTCAACGGATGGTCGTCATCCATACAGAATATCCAGGTCGACTTTGCCGACGAGAACCCCCAGACTCAGCGTGTCAGCATCGGCCTCTCCGTCATTGTGCGAATCACGCTGCGCGATGGCACCTACCACGAGGACATCGGCTACGGCTCCATAGAAAACGCCCGGGGCAAGGCAATGGCTTTTGAGAAGGCCAAGAAAGAGGGTACGACGGACGGAATGAAGCGGGCGCTGAGGAGCTTTGGCAACGTCCTCGGCAACTGCATCTACGACCAAGACTACGTGAAGCAGGTCACCAAGGTCAAGGCGCAGCCGGTCAAGAGGTTTGACCAGGACAACCTTCACCGGCATGCCGACTTTGTCAGGAAAGACCTGGTGAAGGTCGAATCCGCCAGCAACGCGGCCATTGAGGCGCTCAAGGCGGAACCGGCGGAATCATTTGAGGATTTTCTCGGAGGTATGCTGTCGTCCGACGGGTTCGAGGAGTTTGAGGCTGAAAACATGTAGAACTCGACGAGGCCGACTTCTGTGTGCCAGGAGATGGCCACCCTGACGAGATCATGCTCCCAAACTCGGCTCTACCAGCCCAAGCTCGAGGGACAAATGACAAGCCCTCGGCGAACCCACCACCTCAGATGCAGCCGCCTGTGCGACAGTCCAACAGCGTGGCTCCTGGCGGAAATAGTACTCGTCAACCGCAGACACCGAATGCGGCAAACTCACGGCCCATGGCACACGAAGGGAGAGACTCTGAATCTCTACCGCTGGGAATCCCTTCTGAGCCAGTAGCTTTCTTCTCTGCGAGGTCTGTCACCTTGAACTCCGACTCAGCTTCCGGACCCCAGAAACAGCTTTTCAACCCCAAGGCCGAGAGCCCGTCGATCCGCAAGACTCCCGGAATCGACCACAACTCGTCGAAGCCCCTCGCGAGGACTGGGCAGCATCTCCCACCAGCCAGCAGCCAGTCCGCAGCAGGGCCAGCAGCGAGCACCAGCGGTTTTTCTCAAGTTAGACCACCAGCCAATGGCGGACCCGGCGCCCGGGGCAACATTGTTCATCCGTCACTCGACCAAGCTCGGCGGATAGGCGCTCCAAACGGCCCTGGCAGCCCCCTCGCAAATAGAGGGTCGTACAAACCGCCGACCATGAAGCGACCCCTGTCAGGAGAGGCAAATGTCACCACCAACACAACGCGGTCGCCGCTTCTCGATATTCCCACTAACACGACCGGCCAAAGTAATGGGGCAGTGGCGGATAGCCTTGATGCTAAGCGGCAGAGGATGGTGTGATTGGCGAGCTGGACTTGTTTCTAAGCGCGGTGAATGGAGTTTCTTTGGGTTCGCAAAGACGCTGTGTTTGTGCTGAAAGGGATTAGGACTGGGCCACACGATGAATAAACATTTACCTTGATTCTATCTGATACATCTCATCCGCCTGCGTCAGTGCCAGGACCACGATCCAGGATACATATTACAATTCCCCGATGGTGTGTCGACGGTCGGTATTCGATGCCTTCGTACGAGGACGTAAGTTGCCACCCACCTGGAGATTCGTCCTGTTTGCTGAGAGCCATCTCCAGCCACACCGACAGAGAAACGGTACAAGTAGGCCATGATGGAACGATGATTATTTCCGTCCGTAGAGCTCTGCTTACGTGTCGAACCAAACCACAGTCCCGTAGCTGAAGGGTTGCAGGCGTTAAGCCAGCAAGGCCAGGCCGTTTCAAGGGTGTCGGGCTTATTAGCAAACGCTGTGCCAATTGACGTCCTTAAGCGCTCTTCGGCGTTTCACGTGAAGATCATGTTGCTCCCCGCTCAAGACGGGATGCATGTTGGTCCATCTTAGGCGAACCCTCGCAAGTCGGTGACAAAAACAAAGAGGCACCGCAAAAGTCTCTTACCAGCGCAGAGAATGGATGAGCCCGTCTCTGTTGAGATAAAAAGCTCAAAAGGGACTACTTCGTAAATTGTTAGGGGAGAGTACGAAGTCTGCATCCCACTGCTACATTGGAGCCAAAGGTATTGGATTCAAGTCGGTATTAATTGCTGCCTGGAAGGTCTACATCCAGTCTGGCCATTTCTCTTTCTACTTCGAGCATCTGAAAGGCGACCTCGGGCTCGGCATGTCCTACCTGTATGGAAGGATACCAATGATGTAGTTCCCGGACCGTTGACTCGCCTGACACTACATCTTCACGACCAGGGGGACATCAGTGAGCTAGTTCACTTGCGGGACACCATTTTCAGGCAATTGGCGGAGCTTCAGGACACATGCCTCATGCTCCTGCGAAATATCAAAGAAATTCGCGTCAGCTTTTATCACGAAGACGGTTCATGGAAGAGCTCGAAATTCTTCCGCAAGGAGACTGATGTCAACAGCATTTTTCTGACGACTACTTCAACAGACTCGGATGGAACAGGTCGATTGGCTTACAATATGGCCACACCAACCCACAGTCGTTCAATTCGTCCGTTTGTGGCGCACACTTCGTCCGCTACCGAAGATACGCAGTATCGTTCGCTTTTGACCAAGGTACTAGGGGCTGCACGTAGAGCTGTGTTCCCTTCCAAGGGGCCGTTTGACATGAGCAGTCTCGTTGGAGCCTTACCGGCGGTTGGCGATGACGGGGTCGAGGCTGTGAATAGATTTCGCTCGAGCAACCAGCTCGAGCGCGACAAAAAGATCGGTGCTGCGGGAGAGTTATATGTGAGTTGTTTCAGATGTGTCTCATCCTTTTGTGGAAATTGATTGATTACTCTCCTCTAGGCGTTCGAACTGCTCTCCAGGCTGAGCCCTCCCTTGCGTAATTGGGGACGTCAGAACTGGCAGAGTACGATTCGTCATTATGTCACAATACATCACGATTACCAAGACATGGCTGCGTGGCATGGCCACGAGACGGCAGATATCACCTACCAAGACAAGGAGGGTGATTTTACAGCTATACTTATTGACCGTGGTTACCTAAGTTCCAACGAATGGCAAAACGCCCGGCCAAATTATTACATTGAAGTCAAGTCCACCACTGGGCCCAGTCACACCGTTCTACATGAGCAAGGGTCAATACAAACGGGTAAGGCATCTTCACTGGTGTCTCGGACGCCGCTGACTGTTTGTTAGATGCGAGCAAGTCACTCGACGAACCAACGATCGGAAATATACGTGATCCTGCGCGTGTTTCAGCTGGAGACTGATGAAATTGGCGTGAACGTATATCTTGATCCGGAGCAGCTTACATTAACTGGCGATCTACTATTCACTGGTGAAACATGGTCAATTGTTCCGCATAACGGCAGAAATGCCCATGGCAGCGATGAAGCGGAATAAGGCGCAGGAGAGAAGCTACTAGCCCTGTGTAGTGTTTCATACTTGGCATAATTACTCGTGTGAAAGTTCCTGTTATGTGCCGAGTGTCAGAATAGTACCATAAAGAGTAAGCCGTACTACTTCGGAGTGCAAGGCTCCGTTTACTGTTTGAGTCCTCGGGGAGCACGCGTACGCCCGGCAGAGTAAAAAGCAGAGCAAAGATACATCATGTAGATGTGCCATGATGCGTCGGAAGACTCTAGATGGCAGCAGGAACAATGCGAATTGCGGCGCGGAAAGCAGGCAGCCTCACTGTTTCTTTTCCAGTCAGCAAGCTGCCGCACCCGTGCAGCTGACGATGAGACACCGCATCGGCGATTGTTCTCATTTGCATTGTTGATTGCCTAGGCGCATTCGTGCGCAGGCTGGGCTGGCTACTCGTGGATTCACTCACCCGTACGTGCAGGGCCAATTCGCGTCGAACAACGCTGCACCCGCAGATCTGTCCTTGAATTCTCACCGCAACAGTGAGAGGCAAGGTTCGGGAGTGCCGCAATGCAGACAACGTATTGTTAGCACCATGGCACTATATCAGGAGCGCCACACGCTGCACCGTTGCAAGTCCCACCAGCCACCTCAATCGATCAGCCAATTTGGATGACCGGGATAGATTCGGCGTTGGCTGCTTCGGAAGGATCAGCTCGAGTACGTCAGCTTCAGGCTCCAGCCGCGTTGATCCCGCGGTGCGTACTTTGTGGACGAGCATCTCCGTTGTCGTTAGCTCTTCCCAATACCTGCAACCTCCAAGCACAAGACGCAACCTCGTGTGCAATTTACACCACTCGCACATCTTGGCATGAATGAGCATCGCCGGCATCTTCAATCACAGCGGCGATCTGGGGGCCTCACAAACTCGACTTCCAACGTCATGGCGATGCCACACGGTGTGAGAGCGACGAGCGGGAGCGGCCGCAATGCTCCGGCGTCCGTCACGGAGCAGTTCTTCGCCCACTCCACAGCGCGGCGCATCAACACCGACTCCATCATCGCCAGTGCGCTCAAGAAACAGTACCCCAACTTGAAGCTCTCCATCGTGCCGCAATTCTCGGCCAATCTGCTCGCATTTGCGAGTAATGGCCTCGCCCGAGCTGTGCCTATCGGAGACGAGCCGGGCAGCGATGAGGCCGCCACACCCACGTCGCTGTCCTGGAGCGTCTACGTGCCGCCCGCGCGGCGTCTCGACAGCTCTCCCGGCGTCGTCGCAAAGTCCCTCTACTTTGGCAAGTTCATGTACCACTGGGACGAGCACGACTTCATTGTCTACCTGGTCGATGGCCGCGACGGGATGGCGAGCTACCCGCAGGTTCTCAACTACTATGTCTTATCCGCGGATGAAGCCGCCGCCGAGGCGCTGGTCAGAGCGGCGGGTCAATGGGCCAACGAGCTGCACGACGAGATTTGGGTGTTTGATAATGGCTACTGGCAAAAGGACGCGGAGCTGTATCGCAGCGTCCGGAAGGCCTCGTGGGGCGCTGTTATATTGGACCCCAAGATGAAGCAGGCCCTCATCGACGACCACTTGTCCTTTTTCCAGTCCCGGGAGACGTATGCTAAGCTCAAGGTGCCGTGGAAGAGGGGCATCATCTACTACGGGCCGCCAGGAAACGGCAAGACAATCTCCATCAAGGCCATGATGAATTCGCTGTACAGCCTCGAGTCGCCAGTCCCGACTTTGTACGTGCGTACTCTGTCCTCGGTAAGTCGCCCTGGTCCGCTGGCCCGCGAGGCTCTCGTACTGATAGGCAAACAAGTATGGAGGACCCGAGTTCGCCATCCAGCAGATATTCCAGAAAGCCAGACAGTTTGCGCCGTGCTACCTCGTCTTTGAGGACCTTGACTCGATTGTGTCCGACGACGTGCGGAGCTACTTTTTGAACGAGGTCGACGGCTTGCAGAATAACGACGGCATTTTCATGATTGGCAGCACCAACCACCTCGATCGTCTCGACCCTGGAATCGCGGTAAGCCGTGGCTAGTCTGCCGAGAAAGACGAACGTGCGTCTAACAGAAGCCATCAGAAACGCCCCTCTCGCTTCGATCGCAAATACTACTTCCCAAACCCCAGCTTCGACGAGCGCGTCGCGTATTGCCGCTTCTGGCAGGCGAAGCTCGCCGACAACAAGGACGTTGCCTTCCCGGACAAGTTGCGCGAGGCTATTGCGGGCATCACCGACAAGTTCAGCTTCGCGTACATGCAGGAGGCCTTTGTCGCGGCGCTGCTGGCCCTGGCGCGCAAGAGCCGCAGCCCTGCTGCGCTCGCGAGGGATATGCAGGTCTTGACCGTGGAGGCGGCGGACGACTGGGTCGAGGTGCTGAGCCGGTCCGCTGTCAGGGAGGACCCCGACTTGGACCGACTGGTGCTGTGGGTGGAGATGCAGAAGCAGGTCAAAATACTGCGCGAGGGAATGGAGGAGGAGGAGAAATGAGGCAGCAAATAAGGGAGAGACGATGACGAGACTATGTAATGGCATCACGAATAGTAAAACTACGGCATGACATCTGCCAACTTGAACTGCTGTTGTGCTTGCATCGAGGCTCGGACTTCCATCATTGAAAAGAGGCAGGCAGTCAGTCATACCGGCAGTGATATATTGTACATGTCATCTGATTAGAAGCAGAGTTGACTCAGTTTTACAAGGCTGCGATGGCCCTGAAACTTCAACCATACGAGCCGAGCCTGGCCTCCACCACTGGATCCTTACGCAGCTCCGTCAGATCTGCCCCGACGGCGTCGTCGTCAACCGCGCAAGCCCTTCCTCCGCCTGATGGACACCCTGCGGAAAGTCCATTGACTGGCTCATCTCAATGCACTTCTTGTACTTGCCGCGCGCCAACTCCGTCTTGCCCAGCATGGCCGCTACGTCGCCCCAGTTGCACAGCGCCACGGCGCATGCCTCGTCGCATTCGGGCGTCCGGGCGTCGCCCTTGACGTCCTGCGCGTGAGTGTACGCGTTTTGCGCCCAGTTGAGCGCGGCATCGAGGCAGTCCTTGCGCGTCGTGGGCATGGCCGAGTCGAAGAGCTCCTTGAGCGTCTCCGAGGCCTCAACCTGTCCGGGGCTGTAGATGGGGTGTTGGGCAAAGGCGGCAGCGAGGTTGTTCATGACGACGGCCCGGTGGCAGGGGCTCTCGCATAGCCGGAGAGCCTGGAAGAATAGGGGAATGGCGAGCTGGAATTGGGACCGCCGCTCGTAGTCTCGTCCAAGGGACTCCATCGAGCCGCCCAACTCCTCGGGAGTAAGCCAAGTCTCCTCTCCAGGCTTGCGCCCTTCGGTCTTGCGTCGTCGAAACTCTTTCAGCGACGTCTCGACTGCCCATAACAGGTGTGAGTGCGACTTTTCAGGGTTCAGCACGTGCTCATCCGCGTACAGCTCTCCCAGCTTGACGCTTGTGCCTATGGCCTTGGCCAAGAGTCGCTCTCTCTTGCGCCACAGCGTCTCCGGCTCAGCGTCCTTTTCCTGAGCCTTGCCCTCGGAAGACCCCTCCGGTGCACTCCCCTTGGCCGGAGTCGGTCGCGCATCCGCGAGATATCTGCCCTTGGCATTCACCTTGCCATCCTTGACCGACTGCTCCATGACGGCGACCCACTTGTTGCAGTCCTCTAGCACCGACTCAAGCACGTCAATGGCCGACTTGTAGCTGTTGATCTTTTGCAGCCAGAACGAGACCTGGATGCGGATCCCGAGGACCTCTTCGGAGAAGGGGTCCAGTCCGACCTCGGCGCACTGCTCCATGGCCTTTTTGTAGTACCGTAGCGCCAGCTCGGGCTCCGGCTTGATGTTTGTGTAGTAGATTGCACGCCGCAGCGTGTTTGCGACGGGCTCGGGGTACCGGCTGAACTCGGAGTTGTAAAAGGTGAGGACGTAGGATCGCACGGCAACGACGGAGAGAACGACGAGGAATATGAGCCTGGTAGTGTCAGCGCTTGGTTCAGGCCATCTAAGGACAGCTCTGCGCCTACAGCACTACGTTCATGCTCGTCAGCGCGGGCGAGTCCTGGTATGCTGAGCGAATGCCGCGAGGACTGAACGCAACGGCCAGGTTGCGCAGGCTGGCCCCGAGCGCGCGCCCGACAAACTGACGAAACGTCATCTGCGGCTTCTCCGGCTTCGCGGGCTCATCTTTTCCTCCGCTTGAGCTCGACTGGTGCCTCTTCTGCGCAGGGCCAAGAGCTATGACGGCCTGGAGGTTGAAGTTGGCGGATCGCGACCGAACTCGAATGGACAGCAGGCCCGTGCTTGCGTGACGGAAACATTGCCCTTGGAGTGGCCTCAGAGAGGCAATCGCCGATACCGACATGCCGCCAGAGTCTGAGTGATGGGATGCGTGGATGCCTGGTGGTCGTGGTTCGTGGAAGTTGCGCCATCAAAGTCGAGCTTCCCTTGTCGAACCCAAACCTCGGAGTTGGTCCGTGCACACAGCAGCCGGGCCGAGGTGGGGCTGAAGATGATGATTGACGGCCGGGGCCATCCAAATCCAAGGCTCGACAAACTCGCACCTCGACAACAACAATCGCGCTCGCTCAAATCGGCATCATGGCTGGCAAATTCGAGCCCAAGGTCCCGGTGACCCTGAACCCACCCAAGGACGACCCCATCTCGTTGGAGGAGCTGTCCAAAGCAACCGGTATGAGCCACCGCTGCATCTCAACTCACTTCCCCGCCGCCATCACCACTTCCACGTGAGATTCGCGAACCATCTCATGATGAGCAGGCTAAGGGAGCGCAGTGCCGCCCAGACATGGCTTGGGGGCGTGGCAACTTGATTTGTCTGCGCTAGTGGGCAGGCAGATTTCCTGTGTTGACCTATTGAGCCATCATGTCATTTGTGAGATGAAGCGTCCTGTTCTGTGCCTAAGCTGATGAGGAACAGGCGTCGACGGCGGAAAGTGCTACGTCGCCATCAAGGTAAGCCATATGCCGCCAAAGTGTGAATACCGTGCTGCCGTATCGGGTCGCTGATGATGCTATCACAGGGCAAGGTCTATGATGTGACCGGAAACAAGGCATACCAGCCCGGAGGCTCATACCACGGTACGCCCATGCTCCCTTACGCCCAGCCTTGGCAGCTACATTCCCCCAAGACTTTGAGACCCAGCTCAAAGGACGCCGCTGCTTGCTAGCGGTCGCTTTGGCATCGGCTCAGCTGATACTTTGACGCTAGTGTTCGCGGGCAAGGACGCGTCCAAAGCACTAGGAAAGACGTCCACCAAAGCCGAGGATGTCCAGGCCGACTGGAGCGACCTAGACGACAAGGAAAAGGGCGTTCTCAACGACTGGATCACGTTTTTCTCCAAGCGCTACAACATTGTCGGAGTGGTCGAGGGCGCGAAAAACATGGATTGACTAGCAAATCGGCTCTGAATGCAGAAACAGTGCCGCACCTCCAATGTTCTTTGGCGCGCATTATTGTCCTTGTAATGCTTTTTGTTTCTGCCAGACCCCCAGCCATGTCTTCCTCCTTGGACACTGGCATCGTCGGACCTTCAGGCCAGTGCGCACATCGCTCGGCCGCCGTGCCAGGCCCATTAGAGCCTCAATGCCACACTCATGCCGTACATATCTCCGTGTCACAGCAATAGTACTGGAGAGAACTCTGACCCTTGCCGAGTACCGCTCATTGAACTGATCATCAGCCCAAGCTTACTCCCCCCCCCCAGCTTCGAATGCCGAGAAGTTCGCTGTCATGTAGCCGAATGACCATGGAACATCACAAAACAACACATTTTTATCCTTCTACATCATTCATCATTCAAAAAAAGAGCAACCGTCCCAGGCTCAATTTGCAAATTCGACTTCGTCGCGCCAGATCAGAGTCCAGTCGCTGACGGCCAATAAGGCCCAAAGATTCCCTCCGCCACTCGCCACTGAGACATGCCTTGGCTGCTTGGGATTCCACTGCAGCACAAACAACGCCATGAAAGACACCGGCTTTGCTGGTGCCACCGTATGCCGTCTCGCAGATCAAGAGTGGAGAAGCGCATGGAGGCGTCAGCCCCAAACCAGCCACCACCATGCAATCACCCGGGCGGCTCTCCTCGATGGCGATTTGCAGAAGCAAACCTCGTCCAGAAGCATGGAATCGTCCCTAATAGGCGGCCGTTATCTAAGGTGCCGTAGCCGTGTGACGTGGCAGGAAAAAACCACCGAGCTGCGCGCCCCGGATGTTTTGGCTGCCGGTCCGACGTCGTACGGTGCCAGGGAGTCGTGGAATGTTCTTCGATTCTAGAAGGCCACATGGCTTTTGAATGTGAAACAGCAAGTCCGAGTACAGTGATGCTTTCCAGGTGTATGAAGACGAAGTTGTTTGCTTTAGGGATGTTGCCGGCCTGGTGCGGCCTGAACGTCATGGGACTGTCTTGCTGGCTGACAATTCGACGTCGAAACCATGTAGAGTAATTTCCAAATATTCAAATGTTGGGAGTCTATCTCGTCACAAAAAAAGCACTATTCCCGTGTGGCGGACAAAAACGTATAGAGCACTTCAACGAGGTTCATCGTAATGAGTTACCCTTCCTCCGCGAGCACACACCACCATAATGCCAAGACGCCCGGTCTCAGAGGTCTCGGAATTTGTAAGGCACCAACGGTTCCATCAAGCTCGTCGCACATCATTGTTGCAGCGACTTGGGTAGCATTCCGTGTTGCTGCAATGAAACTCCTTCTCTTACCGTCGCCCCTTGACACCCGGCCACGCACTTTTCACAGAGTATACCCTGCTGCCAAGAGTTCCGCAAGACCTTGACCCCAAAGCACTGGTGATAAACGTCATTGCGGGCGAAGTGGCAGTAGGACTTGAGCCGGAAAATGGAGTGGTCGCAGATGAATAGGAACTCCTCCCAGTCGCACATGATGGGATTTGAATGTAGGCCAGATGCCTGGGCAAAATCTATTGGTCAAGACTTTGTCAGCCAGACACCCCTTCAAAACTCGGGCAAACACCGACCTTGAATGTGTTCCTTGTTGCAATGCCCAGGGATACGGTGTTTCAAGAGATTCGTCGGCTGACCTTTGGAGGGAGATGCTTGCAAGACAGCAAGGAGAAGACTGCAATTCTACCAGGTCTTATAATGCCCCTTGGGTAGAGTAAATTCTCAGACAAGCTAGAGACGCCGCGATGATACGGAGACACGACACAGAGACATACAGACAAGATGAGCCAGTACCTGGACGCACAGTGCACAGAGTCCATGGCAAGTAACGTCACTGCCAGGGGAGGGAGAGGCCCCCAGCCAACGCCCGCCACCAACGGGGTCGTTTGACAAATTCAGATGCGGCGTCCATACCGGTTAACGAACCAGTGTTGGCTAAAGTCCCCATCCGGGAGACCGTTCGCAGAAATTCTCGAGATACGAGCAGGGGGCGTGCACGATGCTTGCACAAGTGGATGATTTTCGCGAGCACACGCCGAACAGACGAGGGAACCTCGGTCACAACAAACGAGAGGTTTTACTTCCACCCTGTTAAGGGGCTGTGATGTGTTGACTTGTAACGAAACGAGGACCACAGGACGATGATCTGTGTCTCAGGAAGATTCGAAGGTGAACGACGGCAAACAAGACGGACAATTGAAGCAGGACAGATGTTGTTTGTCAGGGCTGTGAAGCTGAAGCATCACGGTCAACACAGGCCTGTCTGAATGAGTAAAACAGCCCCTTTTGCAGTGAGTGGCACACGCTGGCTCACAAGTCTTCTTGAAGCCTCACGTGCTTTCTCTTGAGTTCAGAGTAAAACTTGTGTTTGCCCCAGCAGCGCAGTCATGAATCTGAAGAAGAACGGAAATGGTGATGAACAAGGCAGTTGGACCACAAAGCATCGCTCAGTAGCGTTTACAAATCTCAGACATGCGAGTCCGGTCGGTCTGCAAAAGCTCAGAGTGTCTTCGGCATGCGAGGTCCTTTGATTGATTTTCCACGCAGAGAAGCGTTTTATCTCAAGAATGGGGCATCATTGCATCAATCATGGCCGCTAGCAGAAGTCTCACATCGTGCCGGCAATAACGCTTTCAACAGCTGGGAATTGGAGGCTAATGTTCACAAGCTCACTCCTAGACTTAGGGAAGGACTGCGCTGTTGCTAAGCTTCTCGTAGCAGTAGCTCGGCAACAAGGTTGCGGAGATGGTAAACGCTGCTATTTGTTCAAATATAGTAGGTAGAACGGGGTCGTCGAAATCAGACAAGGTCGATGTGAGGAAAAGAGTTGAAAATGCTCGGCAGTGGAGGCGAAGGCCGTTGGCGCAATAGCGTGCTGATCACATTATATGTGGCTCTTCTTCGTAGGACTCGTTAACGGAGCAAGATGTAGGTTTGCAGGCTGGCTCTCACCTTACACTCCTATACGGCATGTAAGTTACATCTACTTCATGAAGACAAAGAGCATCAAGTTCGTGGACGAGCTAGAACTCAGACACGGACACACGAGTCTCAGCCCTGGTCATTGCGAGCGCCCCAATCGATACTGCCTTACGTAGCTGGTTGTCGGTGTCGTGACAAGGACAGTTCGGGCAAAGTCCATTCAGTCATGCCGACCTGGGCAATGTTCACCGAGCATGTGTTTGGTGCGTCTTGGCGCGAGAAACTAGCTCTCGGCTTGCGGCGTGCAACTTTACGGCGTGTGCGGTGCATCCTGGAGAGTCTTCTTCAAGGTTCGGCCCGCACACGAAAGTCTGTTTTACTCGTTGGTGTAAGTTCGAGGTCCCGACTAAGATTCGCGTGGCTGGCGGGGCTCGACGCAGGGGATATTTTTCTGGGCACGTCAGATGCCGCATACCGTCGCTTGTTGGTCCGCGTTGCAGATCGGTGGGAGATGACGGGGACAGCGCTGCATCGAGTCTCACGCTGCAGAAGCCCTGGGAAGCGAAGAA
Source organism: Tolypocladium pustulatum (assembly GCA_024340155.1). Taxonomy (NCBI): domain Eukaryota; kingdom Fungi; phylum Ascomycota; class Sordariomycetes; order Hypocreales; family Ophiocordycipitaceae; genus Tolypocladium; species Tolypocladium pustulatum. Next base: position 97,945 of record JALHBY010000010.1, read on the forward strand.
AGCTTCTGCGAGTGAGTCCTGACAGGTACAAGAGACGGGGTGCCGTGCGAGATGCGTCCTGGACAGCATGGTGTTGCACGAACTTGTGATTCGCAAGGCAACCTGCCCCTCAGGGTCCTCTCGCGGGTGCCTCGCTGCTGCCTTGCGAGAAAACACTCCCTCACCGACACGCAGCCCCGGCGTGCGGAAGGAGCGTTACAGCCGGTGACAGCGCGGCCCCTGATTGGGCGCAGCCACACCGAAGGCTCGAAAGTGAGGCGAACCACCCAACTTGGCTCAGGCGAACCACATGCGACGTGGACTGAGCTTCTCCAAGCACCATGCTTTCCACGCCTCCACGCCTCCGCACCTCCCAGGGGAGCTAAATCTCATGGGCAAAGCCAAATGCATTGCGTCGACGGCCAGACACCGCCCCCAAAACATAGATGCGGTGCGACCTGGCCCGCAGTGCCGTGCGCCACGTCGTGCTGGATGGGCATAAGCCTGGCACCCGGGTCATCAGATCTCTTCCCTCTCGACCTTGTGCTGTGCTCCGACGTCTCCCATTCGTTCCTTTGACTCGACGAGCGCCCTCAAAGTGTAGCTTCGCAGGGCTTGGTTGAGCAGCGCCGACCCTGCCTGGCTTCTCGAACATCTGCCATTGTCGCTTGTCCTTTGGCTTTATTTGCAACCCTCCGCGCACACTCAGCCCTAACGCTGGCCGCTCTCCCACGCACGCCTGGCGTACTCTTTCCATCGTTACACTGAAGTCGAAAGGCGCATACGTACTACCGAGACCTCATCCTGACGTACGTTTACCGCTTCAGTCGCTGCTTCTGCGTCGTGACCCGTCATTCCCGCTGCTAGGGCTGCTGGTGAGCTTTGCGTTCCGTGCCATTGCATCCTCGCGGACAGATATTGGCTTGCTCGGATACGGCATCGAGGGCACAGACAGTGGCAGTAGAACGTTAAAGTTTTGGCGGTCGCTCGGTGCGGCTAAAACCATTGGTATAACTGGCCTCGCCTCGCCTCTCCTCGCCTTGCGTCGCCTGATCATCTTGTCACCCCCCCTCGAAAGACGCAGCCGACTTGTCGCCATTCGAGCCAGGCAGTCTGCACCGGATATACTCGGTAAGTGACGCTGCGCGACCAGGATTAGTCTCGAGTTCTGCCCTATGCCGGGTGCACTGCCCAAAGGCGCGCCCGACGAGTGCTCTCTCATGCCAAAGGCAGACTTCCTAAATACTCTTGCAGTCACCAAGGGCCGCCTTGCCCAGACATCGTCACGGTTCAGCATGAACCCTCAATATGACGGGCCTCGGCCGGCGGCCTTCACTAGGGCCCAGCTCGTTCCACCGCAATGGAACATCTACTCCTTCTACGCTGCGCCTGCCAAGACCGACCCTTGGATACCTGAAGGTCTGCTTCAGCAAAGCAGTCGACCCATCAACTACTTTCAAAACCCCAGACAGCATGGCCCGCCTCACAACACATGGGACTACAGGAGAACTGACTCGCCATCGGACTGCGCTACACTGACCGGCGACTCAGGCTACGGAAGCACCCGCCCAACATACAGTGCTGCGAGTGCATCCGCAAACGGGGACGATGCATTCGCGTCGCGAGAAACCCCCCAGGCACCCAAAGGATTCCCTTGTGAAGACTGCAACGCCTTGCTCAAAAGCCAGGGTGAACTAAAGTAAGCATTCTGACCCATGCCAAGTTCCTTTGCTGTTGACCATGTGCTGATGAAAACCAGAAAGCATCGACAGCGTCATCTCAAACCCCACTTGTGCCCTTATGCTGGCTGCCCCAAGGCCCAACAAGGGTTCAGCACCTTGAACGACCTTGTTCGCCACAAAAGATCCGTTCACGGGGAGCACGGTCTCCCTGGGCGCTCATTCGTCTGCCCTCACTGTCCTACAGGCGACAAGCCGCAAAAGATATGGCCAAGGGCAGACAATTTTCGTTCCCACCTGTCTCGCGCCCATCAGATGACGCTGAACTTTGACGACGACCATACAGACTACCTGTACCAGTAAGTTTTGCCGAGCATCTTTGCATCCGTTTTTTTTTCTAACCGTGACGTAGACCAACGACGCAAAGGAACGATCTCGAAGGCGTTGGGAGTTCCTTGGGATTCGCAGATTGCCAAACCCGGCCCGTGAGCCTCCAGAATTCCCCCGTCTTATCAGAACAGCCCCATTTGGTTGGTTCGCAATTTCAGGAGGACCAACTGGCTCAGAGTCATGGGCCACGTGCAAATCAGACGAGCGTCAATCCAGCCATTTTCCAGCGGCCATCCGCAGCGGCTGACCAGAGCCAGCCCACATCCATATCCGTGGCCAGCGAGGATGGCGGATACATTTATCCGCTAGCTTTGACAGAACCGTTTGGCGAACTCAGCCACGACAGAACCCTACATCCTACGCAATACGCCCCCGATCCCACTGGCTTTCCTCCCGTACAGCTCCCGGATGACGGCGGGAGCCACAGCAACGCGGGTCAAAGCCTCTCTGTCGCCTCACGAGGCCATGTCGAGCCAGCTGGAGAAGCTGCCACAGAATTAAGCCGAGAGAGCTGGAAACCAGATGGTCCAGGTCCCAGCAAATTCACACAGCCCAGGCATGATGATCTCTGCGCCAACACGGCGAAGTTCGGGCAGTCTCAGCACAGGCCCGACGAAAGTCACATTCAGGACTTGATCGGGGGCTCCGCCTCTGGCATTAATTCGAACCCTTGCGAAATTGTCAACTACCTCAAGCAGTTTCCCAAAGAGCTTCTCCAGACCGCACTCACGGGGGACAAGCGAGATGCGGATGGTGGAAGCCAGGTCGACGAGGAAAGGGGTCACTGGGACTGTGAGGAACCACACTGTGGCAAGGTCTTCGTTCGGCAGTGCGAGCTAAAGTAAGTGCACACTCATCCACGCCCCACAGCGCCAACCCACTTACATATATCTGTACAGAAAACACAAAAAGAGGCACGACAAGCCTTATGGCTGCACCTTTAAAAGCTGCTCGAAGAGGTTCGGAAGCAAGAACGATTGGAAGAGACACGAAAGCAGCCAGCATTACCAACTTGAGACATGGAATTGCGATGTTCTCGAATGCAAAAAGACATATCAGCGGCGGGAAAGCTTCAAGAATCATCTTCAGAAGGATCATGGCATAGGCGACATGGATATGATTGACGAGAAGCTGGAAGCATGCCGGCTGGGTCGTCACTGCGACCCGCGTTTCTGGTGCGGATTCTGCGTGCGCGTCATCGAAATCGACGTCAACGAACGCGGGGGTAACTCATGGACCAAGCGATGTGACCATATTGACAACCACTTGTTTGGCAAGGACGGACTGCAGTCAAAGTGTATAGGGGAGTGGAGGCATCAAGACGAAGGGAAAGAAGCGCCGGCGTCGCCTGGCTCAGTGGATGTTTACGACGCCTCAGGCGCGGAGGTGTCTCTCACCCCACCTCCCCTGGGCGAAGACAAGAGCTACGGCAAAAAACGAAAACGCAGCACCGATGCCGGCACGCTACCTCGTAAGAGGTCCTCCGAGACGCAGACGTACATGTGGACCTGTGTAAGCCCGCGACCTTGCTATACTCTGCCATGTTGGCTCATTCCTGCTGACTTATCACAGTGCCATTGCTCTGGGACAAACAATTTGAAAACGTCATCCTGCTGTTTCGAGTGCAGCCACCAGAGATGCGGGTCAGACTGCTGTGTAGAATACGTTTCCCCAAATGCCGACGAAGAATCAGGTGAGGAAGAGATGGACGCGAATCGACCAACAGATTTTGGTATCGAGGGCCCTTTACAACTTCAAGGGGCAGATTATGATCTGTGATGAAGGATGGCATAAGCGGTCGGGTACTGCGAGCAGTTATTAATTTTCAGGGTGCGGCTTATGATATATATTTACTGACGGCACGACGGTTTGTAGTACAGCTATCTGGTTTTACTGTTGGCGGCGTTGTGTGGATAGTCATTGGATACCGGCGCGGGGCCGGGCTCGTAAGGTAATTCTTTCAAGATATTTGATTCGCTGTTTAGTATGGAACAGTTGACGCAACAGTGTACCGCCCCAGAGAGTTGTTGGAATTTTTTCAACTCGCTACCACCTCACAGGGTACCATTGGATATTCCAGGTCTCCGGGGAAAGATCTCAACCCGTACTCAGCCGGGCCCTATCCGCATTGGGAGTCCTGGATAGCCGCCACCCAGACATCCAGTGCCGGTGCGTCAAAAGGCACGCTTGAAGGATGATGACCTCGTAGCACACTTGCTCCCGGTCTTCTCGGCCGACCCAGCTTGACAAGGTAGTTTCGCACGAGCTGCTGCGGGCTGCTTTCGAGCCCTGCTGCTCCAGCAGGCCCTAGCCTTCGTGGATGGTCCTCGTGGAACCCTAGTGCAACCACTCTCCTCGCCCGCCGCGCGACTTTCCCGTGTGGACGGTCGTTGCGGATACGCCGAGACTATTTGCCTATTTAAATACACTCTTGCCGGCTGGCGGTTCAGGGACTTGACACTCCCTTCACCAGCCGCTAGGTTTGGGGGTGAGACATGTGCCTGTGGCTGTCAACGTGGTCGTGACATGTACGTTGTATGCGCGCGGCTGGGGGTGGTGGTTTTGGCTCCATCGCTGTGCTAACTGGCTCTTACGACCTATCGGCTCGCATGTACTCGGTACTTTGTAGTTTCAAATGCCAAGGTACGAGTACAAGGACGAGTAGCTGATGAGCTCAATTAGTGGGACTTCGACGTCCCTTCTGCTGAGATTGGGTAAGACACCGCGATCAACCCAAGGCTCCGGGCAGGGGTGTGCATCCTTGTGCAAACGCCCGCCGCTGCGCATGCTCTCCGTTGCCACTGCTGGCGAGAGTGTGGATGAGGAGAGGGGCAGAAGGGGGTGGGGTCTTTCCCAGACATCCTGGGCAAGATTGGCCTTTTGGCAACATTGGCCTTTTGGCAAGTTTGCCCTTTCGGCAGCGTTGCCCTTTGTGCAGTATTTCACTTTGTGCAGTATTTCACTTTGTGCAGTATTTCACTTTGTGCAGTATTTCACTTCGTGCAGCATTTCACTTTGTGCAGTATTTCACTTTCTGCGGCTTTGCATGTTTTGCACTTTTCACCGCTCCTCTCTGTGTGCCAAGAACAAAGCAGCCAGCTAGCCCTGTGAATCTGATTCCGGGATAAAATGACTGTTGAAGATCTCGGTACGCAGGCAACCTACTCGTACTGACATCGGAACAGTGGAACTGGCCTCACGGGATGCAAAGCACACCACAAGCCTCAGAGCAGAGTCAATGGGGCTGAACCAACCACACGTACTTGGGAATCCAACAGGGCGAGCTTCTGACGTGGCTGTTCTAGAAGCAGCTACATACTGACGTGATTACCTTCCTCTGGCGAGAGGGTCAGTGTGTCAACATAAGGTACCTCTGGCGACGGTTCATGGCTCATGGCCTCATCAGGAAGCAGCGCGACGGGCGGCTGAAGCAGCCACTCACTGGTGGCCGAGCCTCTCTTGATCTTGACGCTCGGGGTGGGGGGCTTTCCCACCTGGGGATGGAGAAGCAGGCATCGAGATGTCAACCGGTGAAAAGATGGTGGCGATGGGGCACGAGGCGACGGCACGAGGCGACGGCGCTACGCGCCTCATCAGGAAACCGCAACCCTCCGCCAGACCTGCGATAGATGCACTGCAATAGGAAATACGTGTGGTGCGTTGGCACCCCGCGCAACGCGTGCGCGGACCTGCTGCGAGAGGTGGGACTGACGGCTCAGGCCAGGCCAACAGTGAGAATCATTAGGACGTGGCTGGTGAAGGTGTGTTGGTGGCTTGTCTTTTTGCAACGTCCGTGCAGGACGATGGTGAGTCTACGAGCTGGGATTTGAGCTCGCAGCCACGTACAAAGCACGCAGTAAGCAGCGCTCGAGCAGGCAGCCAGACCCATGTGCGCGTGCGCTGCCTGCACAACGGGGTCGCGACACGACAGGACAGCGGCAACGGCGGCGGCGGCGGCGGCGGCGGCGGGCAGAAACTGCTAAGCGCCCAGCAAAGGTACGGCCGCGACCGCCTGGCGTGCATGGGCGGCCGGCAGCACTGGCCGAGGATTCAGGCGGAGAAACGGACCAGCAGGGGTACTGGCAACCGAGCATGGCGCTGTGGCGCCTGTAGTGGGGACCGAATCTGTACGGGAGCGCGAGCAGGTCGACAGAATAGGTATGCTCGACGATGGCCATATGTCGTTGAGGTGGGCATTGACAATGACGAGCACCGTGGCCCGTCTTTGTGGCGTTTCCCTGGCAGGCGCTTAGGCAGACGCGGCCGCTCTGGGTGGTATTTTTGCTCAAAGCTGGATACGCTGCGAGAAAACCTTGCGAAGAGCGCCGTATGTCGAGGAACGGTGGGGTGGTGATGGCTCACGAGGTGAAGGAAGTCAAGGATGCCTTGGCCGCGGAGCATATCGCGTACGTGCCGTACGCCATCGTTCACGAGGTACGGTAGTCTCCGAGCTGCAGCAGTACAGCGTGGCTCATGCGGGCTCAGTACGTACTCAAAGGCACCCGCCCTAAATCTCGGAAACGTTTTCAAAGTCATCTGAGAAAAGAAAGCCGGCCGATAGATTAGACTAGTACGATGCGGGTTGAGACGAACCTGTAGGTTAGCAAGGTCGACCCTGGTAGAGTAGGTACAGCAACACCACCCGCTAATGCGACACTAACGCAGCAGCCTATCCTGTGCTGTAGTGACGGCTGTCGTTCGCAAAAGCTGGCCTCGTCGCGCTGCCGTTGGCCTTCGAGCCATCTCCAGATTTAGAGCTCAATGGCTGGCCCGGAGGAAGATCAACACCCGGGGTCAGTCTCAGATGTCCAGGTCGTAAAGTGGACCCAAGCACGGTGTTGCGGCAGGCGGTGGCAGTGGAGCCGTGGATATCGCTCGGCTTCGTCCGCCGCTAGCTCTCTTTGTACCCCAAGCCAACCTCGACCTGCATCAAGTCCCTACCTCCTCCTCTCCCTTTCATGCATGGTGCACCATCGACCACAGCCGGGAGCGGCAGAGAGAGCGAGTCCCCAGCCTACGAGCAGAGCGTGCGTGGGCTGGGGCGTGGATGGAGGGGGCCTGAGGGAGGAGCGCAGCTGGTGACAATGGTCTCGTTTCCCGGCGAATCATTCTTTGCACTGGCTGCCAGTGCAGCCCCCAGACGTCCTCAGCCCCGTCGCAGCGAGTGCCAGCCTCCAGGGACCTGCTTGAGCATGTATGCAAGCCTGCCGTGACGACGCAGTGGAGGTCCTTGCGATGATGTGCCTCCTCTCAGGTACTCTCCAATCCCTATCCAGGTACCTTGGCCTGCTTCATTCATTCCAACCCTATCCCTCCACGCCATCACATGGGCGATTTGCCCTGTGCATGCTCGAGCAAGCAATCCAGCAGGCGGCGTGGAAGCACGTCAGGTTCAAAGGAGGAGCTTGATAGATACGGGAGCCAATACGCATCCTGGTCTTCTGCCTTGGCGGCGGCAAGTGCCGGCCCCCCCAGAAAGGCAGAGACCTCGCGCGGATATTCGTGCCAGGTTTTCAGACCAAGCGCTGCTCCCTGCTTTGCCGTCCCGGTGCGGTGCGTTGGCCCCTCTGTGTAACCGTCTGCAGCAGAAGAAGCAAGAGAAGCCGCATGAGTCTCAAGACTCCCATGTCGCCGTCACCAGCAACGCCACGGCGCCCCGGTGCAAGCACGAGTCGTTGCCGCCGGCAGATGTGCAAGGGGGGGCCGGGGCGTGGGGCGTGGATTGCCCGATGCCTTGTCCGTGCCGCCGTCAAAGACTCTGTCATCTCAAAGAGCTCCCGGCCAGTGAACTGTAAATATTATTACCCACCACAGCAGTAGTCCTCCTGCCTTGCTGGCTCAGGACGAGGCGTACTCGTCTCGAGCCAACGCACACATACGGAAACCCGTCTTGCTCGCCACTTGCCGCGAACTCGCCCAAGTTTCCAATGGCAGAGCTGATGCCACTCGCAACGCCGTTGGCATCGCTACACCTCGGACAGGTTATAGCGTCTCTCGGAGCGGACTGCTATTGGGAACCCGATAACACGGAACGGAAGTGGGCCGGCCCCTCTGTCCTGCATGGCTATGGAGTTGCAGGGCTCGGCCATGGCCACAAGCCCCTCCTCGTACAGCGGACATGGATTCGCTCCTCTCCGGGGAAGATCAGGCATTTGAACGGAGATTTCGCCGTCCTTTGCTGTCCTCACCAGCAGGGGTACTGTGGCTTCCCTGTCATACCCAGCAGATGCTGTGTGACAAAGCAGGTACTGTGTAACTTATCCCCCCATGCGTTCTGGAGGGCCTCAGCACCACCAGAAGGCACAAGGTGGTAGTACAAGCTAGGCCACTATGAACTGCCTCAAGCCTCGAAGAGCCTTGCCCATGGTGACAACTGTTTCCAGAGTTCAGCTAAAAGCTCCCTGTTTCTGGCATTCTCTTCCTGTTCCTTCTCATACCTCATATCAGAGCGGTCACACCTTCACTTCACACCTTGCGTTGTTCCTTGTAGTTGTCTACTTCTTGTCAGGTCACCTCCGTTTCCTGTCAGCCCTGCAAATGGTGACTAGGCCTCTGTTTCCTTTAGCGGGCTTCCTTGTCTCTCTCTGTCAGACTCAACAACCTCGTCGGCGACAACTCTCGCGATACGCTCGTTTCTCATCACCATCTATCTCCATGCTCTGCGATACCGTTTGACAGTGCTCCACACAAAGTCACAAACTGCTCGATCTGGCTCTTCCGCCGCAGTGACTCAGCTCGTGGCAACCCCGCGACAAACCATCCGAAGTTCCCACCACCGGGGCTCTGTTGTTACAGATCTCGCGACATCATATCGAACCCTTTCATCGAAGGCCAAGGCATGGCATCTTATCATCCTTGCTCTGAGGGCGAGCTTGTCGGATCGGCAGAATACTATCTGCGGGCGTCGTATCCAACTCCAGTGCCAGAGGACATGGAAGGGGCTCTCGATCTCGATCTATGTGACGGCGCCTTCAAAGGCCGCCACCAATTTGAAGACCAGCCTGCCACCGAACGGGGACTTTTCGAAGTCTCTGGTAGAGCTGATGCCTGTGGTAGTTTCAACAGTCACGTCTCTTTTGGCCACGTCGCGCCCGAAACCTCGCCGCTGCCGCAGATCCACTCGCCGGATTATACAGTCGTGCAGAGCCCGTCCACGGCGAGCGACATGCTCTACGATAGCATTTGCAACCCTTTGCCGGCCTCCGATACCGTCATGCTGCATCCGGGAATGGACGTTGACGGCCCACGACAGCACTCGCCCACGCTTCATCACCTTGGCGGCCCTGGATACGTCAATCCTGCAGAGATCAGTCCTGAACCAACCTTGCAATACCCAAGCCAGTTTGTCTCGGGGCCATATGGCGGCTTCCGTTACCAACAGAACGAGTCCCCAGATCATGGCAGCTCGGTGACGTACCGAGACGGCAGCATCGGGCGGGGAGCGCTGTCGCCCTGTGCGAATAACATGCAAATTATCCATCCCTCCTTCATGGCGTCAGACCACAATCACCACGCTCTCTCTCATCCCGACGCCGTACTTCTGCGATGCCAGGCTGCGGCCTGGCAGGCCACTGGTAGTCCCCGTTTGTCGACGGTTGAACCATCAGTCGAGGGCCTAGTTCCAATCACCCGCTCGCCTCCAGAAAGGCCTTCGACCTGCCATGAATGCAACTGTGAACATTTGCAGAGCGAAGCTTGCAGGCCCTACGTGTGTCTCCTTTCATTCGCTGGTTGCACGGCAAGGTTTTCGGGCAAAAACGAGTGGAAGCGCCACATCAATTCCCTCCACCTTCAAATCGAATGCTACATCTGTGATTGCACCAAGGCCGGGTGTGCAGAGCACCAAATCCGCTCCGCCCCGGGAGCCCAGCCTCTGCCGCCGTCGTTTCCATCCTTTGGCAAAATGTTCAATCGCAAGGACTTGTACACGGAGCACCGAGGCCGCAAGGAAGACCGACGTCTCCCACGCTGCAACGACGGCATCAGAAAGAAGTACCCACGGCGACTGCTGGACAAGCAGGCCGAGAAGGCGCTGCACCGCAGAATGGATTTGCCCGAGTATATGCGGTGTTTTGTCGAGGGCTGCGGACACGAGGATAAGGGGAAGACGGCTTGGCTTGAGTACCTGGATCACATGTCTGAACATGCCAAGGACGCCTCCAGACCCGACACCGTGCCAATTGCGCCGAGCGGCCCCGGAAACAACACGCTGACGGACTTTGGCCTGTCTTCCGGGTTCCTTGCAAAGACACAGAGCGGCTGGCGACTGATCGAGCCGCTGCTGGGCATCAAGCCCGATTCCAAGAAGACAGGTACCACAAAGGCGCAAAAGCGGCGAGCAAGCCCGGCCGGACGGCGAGATGCTAGAGCCAAAGCCTAGACCCGGATGTCCTATTCTTGAAGGGTATTAAAGAGGTGGTCTTTTCACATATGTTCCTTGATTGCTAGATGATTTCGAGGTGAGGACTCTATGGGATCTGTGTAACGACCACGATTGACACGGCTGGACTGATAATGCTTGGGATACCACCGGTGAGCCATTGGTAATGCGCTTGCCATGTTTTTTTTGTGCCCACTCTACTATCCCTCTGCACCTCTACTCTTGCTACTGTTTTTGCATCTGGCTCAGAGGGAGTCAGAGGGAACGACATCGAACATGGCGTGCTTGTCAGGAAACACTTGGTTTGGGAACATTGACTATGAATTGCGAGGGTCGCATGTTTGGCGTTCTTTTCACTTGATATCATATTGGAGACTCTTGCGAACCTGAATGCGAGCCTGGTGTCGTGCTATCGCTGAACAAGTTGTGCACATGATGCTGCAAGTGCTATGTCAATGTCTCTTACACTATAGTGAGACGCATTGGATAGTCGACAAATCTCGTATATCTCGCTGCCACTATGGAACACCCTCGTGATTCGTTGGGTCATACTTGGCATGGGAGAGAATGCAACAGGACGGCCCCCACCTGTATTGACGCGCCAAAGTACTCGGTACTCATGGGTTCTTGCATCAGCTCGAGTCAAACTTGAAGGCATTGTACATCTTCGGCCGCCTTGTGGGAGAGGCAACCGGGGACCCCGCCACGCTGCGGCGAATCGCGATGCCTGCTGACTCCCAGTCGCACGCTTCGCCCCCTTGCCTCTTTTCTCTTCTCTCTTTCTTTTTCATGTTGTCTCGCGCATGGCACCCGGCCCAGCTGCCTGGGTCTTGGGATGCGATGATCCGTTCTGACGTAACGTGATTGAACTGCAGCCTGGGCAAACCCGACACGGCTACCCATGCATGCCATGGCGCCGTGGATATTATTGCGTAGCCGAAAGGAAACGTCACTCCGTCGGGGTAGACTTGGGTGCCCATCAAGTACGACCGCGTGGTCACATTCGGATGCTCATTGTTACAGCAGGCTATTTTCGCATCTTAGCATTCCTTGGTGGTTTGCGAATGCTGGCCGAGGGAAGATGGGCAAGCGGACAAAGTGTGAGTGCACGGCTCGAACGCGCTGGCTGCTGTTATGGCAATTTGATTTGGGTTGTGCTGGGCTATACTATCCACGAGGCATCCTGCACTGTGATCAAGTAATATAGGCTCACCAGCTTGCTGAGATTCCTATTCATGTTGCCTCCTCTCCATTTCGGCCCGTTGATAGGTAGGTAGGCTGATGATAAAAGTATTCTCGTGCGTAGTCGGCAATCATTCGACTAGTCTTTCGGTTAGAATAGCTCCCGCTGCAAAGTTAGCTAGATGAGTCAAGCCTGGTACCTCCGACTTGAACAATGCTTACCAGTGTTAGTGTGCTCAGATCCTCTCAAATGAAGAGGTTGGATATTGCTGTTGAGAATCGCGTGCGAGCCAAAACACACTTTGTGGCCGAGAGCGACAAGATGGTACAAGCCGTTAGGCTCCGAGGCCGTATAATAAAAGAAACAGAATAAACAACAAACAGGAAATATGTAAAGGAACCAGTGGCCGCGCCTAGTCGTCTCGCCGGGACATGTTTCATCCAGCGTACCGTATCTGCCGACAAGCAAAGCGCCATTTAATCCGTATATAGAACTCAAGGAGGATCCAAAGCTATAGAAAGCTGCTCTGTGCGCGGAACATTGATGGGCTGCGGCTCGAGATCTCAAGTTAAAGCCGCAGCCCAAGAAAAAGGTATCGGGCTGCAGCCGCGACTATGTCGCATTCTGTGTCCTTCTGACCCGTCGTTGTTGTCTGAGCTTGCACTCCATTGCGTACCCTGGCTGCATCGCCTTGCGCTGCTCAATGTATGCTTCGTACGCCTGCTGGTTCCGCGCGTTCGGCACCTTGGGCTTTGGCACTGGCGGGGGGCGTCCGAAGGCAGTCGCTTGCGGCGCCGATGTGGCCAGAGATTGGACCGGCACGATAGGCACCGGAAGGTGGAAACGCGCAGGCAGAGAATGGAACGCGGAGCCAGTGGCCGTATACGGCGAGGAGCCGCTAATATCGCTCATGCTCGATGGCGGAAGAATGCTGTTGGCGGTGAGCCAAGGTGGTGCAAACAGAGGCTGTCCCAAAAAGGTGGCCAACTGAGCCGGGCTTGTCACTGCGTTGACGGCCGGATCGAGCGCATTGAGTCCAAACGCGGGCTGAATTGGCGTCAAGGAGCGGGGGTCCGGATACAGCGGAGGGTTGCCGTACAGAACAGGTGTCGATTCATACGGCGCAGCTTGATTCCTTGACTCAAAGCCAGCTCCTGTCAATATGTCTGTTGGACTGCCGTTGTCCACGCTCTCGAAAGGAGCAGTGTGCAAGCCCAGCTGCTTTTGCTTCATCACGGCTCCAAACCCATTTAGCTTGAGGGAAAAAAACTCTCGCGCCCTGGGATTCCATCTGTCGCTCCCGTAGTCTGAGTTTTTGGGTCGCTCTGCTTTGTGGAAGTTGGTTGGCGTAGGCCGGTAGCTCACTGTATGGTCCGAGACCGTCTTGTCTCGCCTTACAGGAGGTTTGAGATCCATGAACAGCGACGTGTCAGTTTGGGGGTTTCCTGTGGGCTGCTCAGCGGCAAGATTGGACCCTAACCCAGGGTCGTAGATGCCATCCCTGTCTTTCGATGCTCGGCTCTCAGCTGCGCGATTGTTGAGCTTTTTCAGCAACTTCTGGAAAGCAACGTTTTTGGCATCGAGGCTGCTCTTCCGTCCGTCACGTCGTGTCGACATCTTACTGGCGATTCCCTTGTCTCGTGCCGGTCCAAAGTCGATGAGGTCTTCTCTAGAGCTGGATGTCGACATGATGGCGTTTTCTAATTCATCGCTGGTTGAGCCACGAGCTGAGCGATCCGTGCCCCAGTCCGTGTCAAACGAGGATTGATGCTGCGCTCTTTCCAAGTTCCGAAGGTGAAGCGTTGGCTCCAGCTGATAGACTTGCCTTCGACTTAGCCTCTGGCCGGGGTGTCCAGGTATCATCTGAACTCGCTGAACTCTGACGACACAGGGAGAGTATGCAGAATCGCTAGATCTGTCCCCAACAGTCTCCTTTGCGGCAGCAATTCTCGGTGTAATCTCGATGACACAGAAGCCGTCTTCGCAAGATGGCGACGCATCAATCTTCAGGCGTCTCATCACGTTACAGAGCCCTCTGGTCTCAAAAGCACCGCTACTCTTCATACTGGTAGCTGGACAGTCATCGCGAGGTGCCACACTGTCGCTCGTTTGGCGGACGTCAAATTGGCGATCTGAAGCCGAAATTTTGCGATTAGAAATGTTGTCTGGCTCAACCTTGGCAGAGCCCGAAGACGTCGACGCCACCCGGCTGCGTGCCGCAGTCAAGGTCTTATGGAGGCTACTGGTCTCAGTGCCCCATAGCTCCGTGCTGTTGGACGATGACGAGGTGCTATCCGCCCGGCGGTCACGCCAGTTTGGGTTTTTCATCGCCTCTACAAATCTGGAGACGTGCCGTTGTTCATCGGTCTCAAACTTTCCCGCGGTCGGGCCAGGATTTCCTGACCGGAAAGGCTTGCTGGTCGCCGGTAGCGGGCATGCGGTGCTCGGGGGACGATGTGCCGATTTGGCGTAGCCCACGCCATTTGTGAGAGCCATGCTAACGCCGTGATGGTCAGCTCAGACTCGTACACGCCCTGTGGGACTACCTGGTCAGGAGAATCAAGGCTCTACTTACAGAACCATTGTATAACAATTCGCCACACTGAGGCAAGTAGAAGGAGTCGCTGTGGACGTTGTACTAAAGCTTGGGAGAGCTTGCTATTTGAACGTCACCTTCGGAGGCTGTTGCGAGTTGCTGCGGATAAAGGGCCTCCTGGCAACCTGAACTTGTTGTCAAAAAACACAAGCAAGTATTCGTATATAGACACACAACAGGTTATCCCCAACGATGCGCACTTGAAGCTGCTGCTCGTCGCGTGATGCAGAAGGGGATGGAACGCCGTTGAGTGAGTTGGACAGCCGAGGGTAGATGAGGAAAACCAACAAAGTCGGGTCAGCAGACCTCGAATATAAGGCGCGCTCTGTGTTGTGCTGGTGCGGTCGCGTCAATCGTGCCGAAGAGAATAGAGGGCTCCAAAGTCAGCCTTGAGCAGGAAGGTTTCGGATCTCGCTATGCGAACGCTTGGATAACGGCTCAGCGTTAATTCCACAAAAGGCCGTGTGGTAAGCTTAAAATCCAAAAAGGGGAGCGCTGAAGCCGAACTGGGGCGTGCGCGGAGACGTGTCGTTGCAAGAGGAGTGCTGAGGCGACAGACGCGGTCTGCCGATGTGCTCTGGCACCATCGACGGCAAGCGTCTCCAGCAGCTGAACGCTCAGGAGCTCGCTTCCGACCGCTTGCCTCCTGTTCAGGCGCGTAAAAATTGCGCTGTAGAGCACGATGGTCCGTCTTTCCGTGGTGGAAAGCTTAGCCGCCAGTGGCACCCAACACAAGTCCCGACCGAACAGCCACGCACGGTGAATTGAGGCAGAATGTGAAGATATTCGCCATGAGGAGGCTATAATAAGAATGAAGCCATCTACGACAGAAATACAGCCCGAATGTTACCTGACTCTGTCTTTGTCCTGTCCCGAACGAGCCACACTTAGCCCTGAATTGCCTGCCCACCCATGTAAGCGGTGAACGCCTTCTGCAACGGTTGTCAGTGCACGCTCGCATGAGTTTGCCGCACGAAGGGCAACTCACCGCGTTCCTGGTCTGGATAAAGACTGTTCCCGGGCCGGTAAACTTGCAAACCAGCCCCTCTGCCGCCGCAAAGTTGGACATGATGCCACCAGAGGCCACCCTCTCAAGAATATACTTTGTGTTCCATGCAACCAAGTGCCCATTGTCGACAATGTACTTTTCGCCTTCTATGAGATCCTTTCGGATGATGGCGCCAAAGCTGGTAATCCACAGGAGGCCAGTCCCGCTGAACTTGTAGACAAACCATCCCTCACCGCTGAAGATGGCCTTGCCCAGTCCTTGGCGTTTGTGGTCCTTTATGACGCCCTGGGTCGACGCCAGGTAGGCGTCGTGTCCCACGTTCCAGCTTTCGCTGCCCGTTAGGCGGATGCTTGTAATGTCGCCGAGCATTGGCGGCGCGAGCAGAAGCTCACCGGGGCCTACGTACTTGGAGGTGTTGATCTCTGCGCCCGCAATCACCTTCTTCATGCTAAACTTCATTTGGCCCCTGAGGGTAATGGTCGGGGACATGGCAACCATGGCGCCCGGCTTTCCATCCAAGGGGGCTCCCATAGCGAGCTGGATGGTCAGGATTGTATTGGTGTCCCGGTGGCTGATGCGATAGCTACCGCCGTTAAAGGTCCCGACGTCGTCGACTACAGCACTGGCGCCGGTGAAGTGTCCGGCAGGCGGTGCGCCGGAGACTAAATTCACCGGGTTGCTGGTATCCACTTGCTCCTCCTGCTCCTGGCCGACCTTTTCCGGCGGGTAACCCGCATCGTCGTCGGAGAATGGAGGTGGAGGGGGCTCGAAATGCGGATGTTGTTGCGGCTGCTGCTTCAAGTCTGGCGTCGCCGCCGGCCGCAACGCCAAGTTTCCTTGCTGAGGCTGGTACGGCTGTTGGGCCGGGGGCGAGTAGTGTTGTGACACAGGATGGTGGAGTTGAGGAGACGGTGTGTGCTGGGCGGGAGGAGGAGGATAGTGGGCTTGCTGGCCGGGCGAGGGCTGTGGTGGAGGAGCGTAAAATTTGGTCTGCGTCGCAGGGGGAGATGTTGGTGGCGGAGCATATTGATGCTGCTGGCCTGGCGAACCCTGCGGTGGAGGAGCATAGAAGTTGGTCTGGTTCGCAGGGGGAGATGTCGGCGGCGGAGCGTACTGGTGCTGCTGGGGAGGCGGAGGAGGATAATGCTGAGCACCTGCTGAGCGATCAGTCACTATCCAGACAGCGATTCCGGAGATGAAGCAGTCTCAACGAACCTGGGCCGCCTGCGCCCGTTGGAGCTGTGGTACTGATTAGTCGTGCGTCGCGGAGCTTATCTGGGGGCGGGCACACGATGATGGACTCACGGGGATAGAACTGGCGCTGCGGGTTAGACATGGTCGCTGGAAGCGACGAGCGACGATCGAAGCTTGCCTTGAGCTTTGCTTGAAGGGACCCTTTTGCTGTGGGGGACAAAGGACAGCGTACGGACTACAGCTCTCGGTGGACAAGCTTCAAGGTGCGGGCCGTCTTGGTGGTGGATCAGCCCAGGCCCCCGCAGCAGAAGAAGCTGATGACGATTCTGGCTCGACGCCAAGCTCAGCACCACATCAATGAGTGACAGTTTAGTCAAGTTCCGAAGACGAAATAACCGCCCGAGATGCCATGGCTGGAAATCGAAACGAATTCCCGAGGATAGCAATACTCCCGCCCAGCAGTGAGCACGTACGACTCAGGAGGGAGCTTCGCCCGCAGGGGCGGCAGCCAGCGTTTGACAGGGCTGGGATTGGAACCTGAGCTTCTTCAGCGGGGGGGCCGGTCCCGTTGGCGGGCCGTTGGGCGCTTCCATTGGCGCCGCGGTGGAGCACAGCGCTTACAGCCTTGGTATGAATGAGGAGTCGCGGCGTTGATTGGTCTGGCCCGGGCTGTTCGCTGCAGAAGAACATCGCAGTCTTTCAAACCCGACATGTCTTGTTTCCTGCCAGCCATTTCGAGGCAGGTGTTTTGTGGGTGCCTCAGAACGCGACGGCTCGGGCCATCCATTGTAGCCGCCAGCCACAGCACGTGCCTGACTTGGCCGCGGCCCAATGTTACTATTTTAAGCCCTAGCAGCAGAGACATTATTTGCTCCGACTCTCTAGGTACATCTTTCGTGGCGAACGCTCTCCCCGTTCACGGCCAGACAGAACGCACGCTTTCATCAGTTAGTGTCGCGCTTAAAGACTTCTTTTCTTCTATTCTACCGCCCACAGTTCACTGCCATACGGAGCAACTGATTGTGGCGCTGCAGAGCTGTCGAGCACATCTGGGTACGGGCGAGCTTCGCGCTCGCTGAGTGATAAGTGAGACTTTCCAAGCAGCAGCAGGCTGTCTGGCTCTCTGTGCTACCTGAACTTGGTCTCGGCCGCGCCAGCCTCACGCCTCGCGTCGTCGATGGACTCCCGCCTTTGAGCTCGAGCAGCCCCGACCTTTGAGACTATTGAAAGGCGCAATTTCCCCGTCTCGATTCTTCCTTCAAGTAATACTGCGGCTGTCGACCCCGAGACACGGCGCAGGATTCATGGAGCTACGATGATGGCGGTTTGATGTCTGCGCCACCGCCGCGGCCTCAATGTGCACGTACGGACGCCTCCGTACCGTGCCTCGGATTGCACAATGCCTAACTCTACAACCAGACCAAAGACTCGATGGCCGTTGCATCATGTGCAATATCTAGCCTGGGAGATTCGGGAGACTAATTGTACCGGGCTCCGGAATCCTGGCCTATACCGAGCTTGTTATTCCCGCGCCGTTGCAGGTTGGAGGAGCTGACGGGCTAAAGCCACGGTGCATGAAGTATGCCCCGACTCTTTGTTTCGAGGCCAGTCCTTCGGCATGGCGTCCAGCGCTTCTCCTGAAACCACTGCAAGGTGCGAATCGTGTCGATCGCATACACCCATGCCCGGGAAATGTCAATTGTTGTCGTGAAGTCGTCAGCCGGTCTCCCCAGCGTTGTGGGCTTGTTATGAAAGCACCAGCAAGAAAAAACACTCAGCCTGCGGCAAACCTGCTTCGAGGTTACGAGTGAACATGTGCACCAACGCCTTGGAGTGCTATGTCACTCGTGCGACTCCTTTGCCAGGTCGAACCAGGCAGCCAGGGTTTCTAAGCTCGCTGCGAACCCTGGATGATAGTCGGACTGCATGAACCATGGGCCAGGGAATGAACTGTCGCTGGGGGCCAATGGGAGCGGCGCAGCAGCTGATCCCAAGATCTTGGCCGAGAAATGCGGAGTGCGGACCAAGGGCTGACGTGGAGTTGGGACGGGGATCTTTTGCGTGGGCGCCCAGGGAGGCGAGGGGGTCTAGATTTCACTATGTCGCTAATTCGCCCACCTACCGCCGACGTTGCTGCCCAGAGACTCAGGCGCATCGACATGCCGCAAATCCCAGCACCTTGGTCGAATAATATCCGTTGCCAGGGAAAAGCGCTCGCAGAACCCGACCATTTGGGCGGTGACCAGGCCCGGTCGGTCCAAAAAAAAAAGGGGGCCAGGAGATTGTGATTTGGGGAGCGAATCGCATCATTGGCTACCCGAACAAAGGCAGAGCTTTGTTCAGACCATACAGAGGGAATTTGTGTACGGACCATAATCTCAGCAAGTAGTCGGAGCTGGCTCTTGGTCCAAAGCGCTTGTGATGTCAAGAAGACGGAGTTCACGGCGCGTAAGCTACGAGCTCCAGCGTCTGGACAAAGGCATCTTGGAATATCAGCCGGGCGCCCATCCCGCCAATTGAGGCGGACGACACCCCATCACAGGGGGATCGCTTGCATCGTCGTCGGGCAAGACGCATCCGCCCATCCATTTATCCATCGATGCACGGTGGCGCTGGGGGCCTGGGGGCCTGGGGACCTGGGCCTTTTGACACGATGCAGCCTCTCATGGCAGACACCAGGCCTGTCCGCGAAGGACGGAATCGCGGGGCCGGCAGCTGTGGGCCGCTGCCCTGGACCTCGTCGGGAGTGTCAATATCTGGCGTATCTGTCATCCATCACTCATCAGCAATCTCGGCGCTCCAATTTAATCTCGACCCGAGAGGCCCGAAAAGGCAACGACGCGGCATTTGATTTCAGATTTCTGGCTGCTGGGACGGGCGGTGGTACAGCCAACGCATGTTGCCGAAAAGGTCGAGGAGGAAGGGGCTCAAAGGGAACTGCGTATCCGTAGAGCTCGCATGCGGGGGCCAAAATAAATGTTCCCCCTTCCACCAAAATTTGACTGAAATATGGGCAAAGTTGGGTGTTAGGGGGCACTTTTTTTCTGCCTCCGCATGGCTCGTAGCCTTCCCGATGTCATGATGCGGCTACCACTTTGAATACATGTACTTGGAGAGGTGGCATGGTCCGCACTCGGCAGAGCTGCCGGAAGCCTACCATGGGCAAATCCGCGGCATTGACGGACTATGCACGGGACTATTCTCTCGACTTATACCTTTGAACACTAGAACCAGAGAACAGAGTCAGTAACGACAACTTCGAGCTACTATACAAAATAATACGCATTAATAGCCCGTGTGCCTGTGAGTGGTTGGTGGCGTGTGCAGGCTCGTGGACAATCCGTAGTAGTGCCCCCAGTCTGCATCCACGAACTGTCACAAGCACTTCTGGGCCTGAGGCGTATTAGGCGTGCTACCATCAGCACAAGACGGCAAATTCGTCAGCAGAAGTCCTTCACATGCCCCGGCGTCTGCCTGACGGCGTAAATCGAAGAAGATACGTTTAGCATAATAGACCCTATATCCCTACATCCTAATTTATAAACACTTTTGCCCATGTCAGCGGCGCCGTTCTGGTGGACTGAGCCCTTCAGTCGCACGAGTGTGACATTACAGCTCGCACTTCTGCAATGGAACTACCACCGCGCCATGATCGCCTCCTCGATCTGCACAGACCCAGAGCCAGGGCTCTCGCCACGCAATGAGGCTGTTCAGGCCTCCGTGCCTAGTCTCCACGGAGGACAGCTCCATGGAGGTTTCTCACTAGATCGTAGCCTCTGTTCAGTCTAGATGCCCAGGCCGCTTCGGCTCGGGCGCCACGGCTGAGCACTGATGACTCGATGAACCTCCACAAGATTTCGCGCCAACTGGTGCAGCCTGGGAAGACTTGGGTAGCGTAGCCTTGTCGAGACGTGACGCGGAGCAACGCAACTCTTTCACACAACCGCATGTCGAATCAGTACTCGCACAGTAGCACAGGCACCACATTTCCTGGCGCAGACGTTTGAAGTCGAACCGATGCAACGGGCGACGGGTCACTCGTCAGGGTATAGTAGCACCAAGGGGTGGCAGTGCCCTCAGTCGGGGTCGTACATGAGCTCTGCAGCGGCAGAGGCCAGCCCCTGCTGAGGGCACCAGAAGAGGCGTCTAGAGCAGACAAAAGGTTCCCAGCCCAGCGTGCCATCAGGAAGGGCTGCCGCAATCAGGTGGCTTGGGGGTGGATGGGTGTGCGGTTGCGACGCTGGCGTCTGGTAACTTACCGCGAGCGTGGACACGGGTCGTCTGACGGGTTGCAGGTCTGTGGCGTCTGCAGTCTTTTCGAAGCAGCTCCCCCCCGGCAGCTGCGGTCTCTCCTTTCACATTACGAGTACGTCCGCCTGCAGTGAATACGCGGCAAATGTGATGAAGATGTACGGAAGCCAAAAGGAACGCCTCGTTGCACGTACACATACGCATCCAGGATTCCATATGCCACCCAGATACCTGTACAGATATTGGTGTGGACCGCCTCGCGTACGTACCGTGGGGGGAGAGGCCACGGATCCACTGGTCCACCTACCACGACGGGAGAGCACGTTGTCAGGATGGGCTAGCAGAAGCAACAGGTTGCATGCCCAGGGCCAATATCTGGTCCTGCTTTGGCTCTTGCTGCGTCACTGGCGTCGCTGCGGGATGCCCACTGGCCTGGTCGAAACAGTTGAGGAAGATGCTGGGCCATGCGGGGGCCAGTTTAAACGCGCCCCCAAAAGGCAGTGATTTATGAAATCTTGTGAGAGCTTGTTAACCAACACCATCCGAAATGGCTCTAAAAAATAGTACCAAAATTATTCTCAATGAATGTCGACATAGCTCTAGCATATACTTAGATTTTGAGGTAATCGCACTTCTTGGTGGGAATAAATTATGTTCTCAAGTCGACCGAGCATGCAAACAGGAGGCAGACAATTTCTGTGGAGGGGGCGCGTTCTTTTTGGCCCCGCATGTGGGCCCAGCTCTGCCAGTGGGTGTCCCCGATCCCCCGCCAGCGACCAATCCCGCGCTGGTCTTGGGACCGCCCCCGTCGCCTAACCCAGACCGGTCAGATGCCCGCTCCGACCCCTGTCGACGCCGCATCGTCGGTATTGGACGGGTACCGTGAGGGAAGGCCAGGCCTGGTTCCCATAATCCCAGGGAGCGGTACGGCGCGGTACGGACCGGGGACGTCTGGCCCACGTCCAGTCAACGCAGCACCGCCAGGCTGGGAGATGGCTGAGGTCCGTTGTTTCGGAACACTGATGACGGTTCATAGATGAACAACGGCTGAAGAAAGGGCATGAAGGTCAGGACGGCAGCCACGTGCGAGGCCGGACGGAGCAGTGTGGAGTGATGGATGTCTCGCGAAAAGAGCGCTGTGTAACGTGATAGCGGCCCACGGGCCGGGTTGCTCGATGCTCGTTGTGCTGACGGTACCGCCGCAGCGGGTGGTGATGGGCATGGATGCACGTACGAGCGCGAGTCCGTCTGAGTCGAGGAGCACGGCGAGTCTACGAGCTCGTACTGTCGGTACCTACCAACCCACCCAACGTTCCAGGTGGTCCCAGGACTCCATGTCCTCGTGGCGTTGGGTGCTTCGACGACTGCCTACCTAGGCGCATGGTGCCTTCGTTTCTCCCGCCTGCTGGGTGCCCGGGGCGGGCGTCTCTCGTGTCTCGTTTTCGCGGCCTCCGTCCCTCTATTCTGTCTCCTTCCCGAGCCCCCGACCCAAGCCAAGCCAGGCTACCTCTAGCCAAGTCCTCCCGGGTCTGCGCTCGAATCCTGCGAGATTCGTTGCTGCTGCTGGCGACACGACAGGCCGTCCGTCCAGGGTCCGTGGTCGAGGCAGCGAGCGAGTGCCAAGTCCAACAGGGGACCAGGCCCTGCGAGATCACATCTCTCACGGCGGCGCCCAGCTCGCCGGTACCAAACCAGGAGCAAGCACCCATGCCACCCCCATCCGTCCACGCTGTCCGCCACATCCCGGTAGCCCGCGAGCCCCCAGAACTGGCGATCCTGCATGGCGAGCCGCTGGGGACGCTTCTCAGCACCAGCGCTAGCTGTGCCACTTGAAGCCACTGGCTGGCGGCGTCAACCACCGGCGCTTTTGGGGCTAGTGCGCGGATGCCTTCATAATACTAACTGCGCGCCCTCTCAGCGGCCTGACCTGGCGACGCCTGTCTACTCCTCTTTCCACCTCGCTCCAAGGCTGACTGACCCCTTTGGCATCTTGCACCTCTCAAACACCAGCCTCAAGCCCATCGTCATCACCAAACCACCACCAGAGAAGCGCCTCCCTGCACCGCATCGTCTTGCAGCGGACCGGTCCCCCCCGCCAACGAGGGCGCGAACCCATGGGCTCTCGACACAGTGCCCGC
This sequence comes from Tolypocladium pustulatum, assembly GCA_024340155.1. Taxonomy (NCBI): domain Eukaryota; kingdom Fungi; phylum Ascomycota; class Sordariomycetes; order Hypocreales; family Ophiocordycipitaceae; genus Tolypocladium; species Tolypocladium pustulatum. The sequence continues at coordinate 120,744 of JALHBY010000010.1, forward strand.
GGTCAGCCGTGACACGGCACAACGCAACAGGTGCAAGACGACCGACGGCTCATGCACTGCTCATGATGGGCGACCCAGGGCCGTCGAGGCCCTGTGAGCAAGCGTCTTTTGCTGCGCAGCCCGTCGCCGGTCAACTCCCGCCGCCGGTCCCTCCGGTGACGTTTGAACTCTCCCGCATAGGAGCCTGCGACCGCCGAGCACGGCCCTCAAATACTAGGACAAGACGTGCAATGTACCCATTGCTGCAGCCGTGCCTTGAAGAAGAACAAGCCTCTTCGCGACCTGACCCTCGAATCACAACGAGACTGCCCGGAGCAAACGTGAACCAGCTTGTCCGGGGAATGGACAGGCAAAGCCTGGGCACATATGGATTTGCTGGCCAGGAAGCAGCAGACTGGTGGACCTCCGTGCCGTCGCGTCTTGATAGGGTGCAGGAGTTTGTGCGGGAGCAGAGCGATATGATCATGGACATCGACTCGGACGGGAGGGAGGCCAAGGAAACGCTAATGCCGCCGATGCCTCTCAGCTTCGAGGTGATGCCAACGAGACGAAAGTGCACACGCCGTGGCCGGCCGATCGCGCGTTGGCACTCGTCTGACAACGTCAATGCTCAGCCAGGACAACCTTTGCCGGCTCATCGAAAGACCAGAAACCCAACAACCGGACCCTCACTCGCTCCACGTCACTCACTTTCGGATGTCGGCGCGGCAGAGAATGAGGGCAATGGTGCGCCGACAAGTCGCAACTCTAACCTGATGCCCCTACGACGCAAGTATACACGCCATGACCAATCACTCTGTAGCCAAGACGCCAGCTCTCAGCCTGAACAGTCCTCGCTGACTGTCCGATGTGGCCACGACACCCCGATAGATGCGCTGCCTGCCTGTTGGCCGCAGCCACCCGCCTTCGTCGTCGACCCAGTGGAAGACTTGGCTTGTCCAGGCCTGGAGCCGGATGAAGGATACTGCGAGGGAGCCGACGACATGACTTGGCTTGCAGATGCCGGCGCGATACTAGACGGACTGCCCAGCAATGGCCGCCTGCGGTTCAAGACATCGGCCGAGACTGCGATGCAGTGCTCCGTCGTTGTACAAAAGACTCCAAGGATGCGACGGAGACGACAGAGGAAGATGGAGACGAGGTTGAGGGCGTCGTCGATCGTTACCGACGTCAGCTTCGGCACTTGCAGGTCATCGATGCCTGGATCAACGGACGTCTTGGACGCTGAGCGGCTGCTTGCAGCGCCCGTCCCTGAACGGACATTGTCTGAGGCAACGGCACAGGACGGGACGGAAGTTGCGACGACGACTGGACACGATGAACAGTAGCGTTTTCTTTTACACGTGGAGCGACTTGGCGGATTTACTGCGCGCGCGACGTAATTGTCAAATTTCGGCAGTGTCGAGATTTCGAGGCACGAAGCACCATATACCCGGCGTTTGAGGTTGCATTGCACATTGCGTCGGTCTCAACAAGAGCGGAGGCCGTCATAGTCTAGCTGTTGCGAGCGGAGGTTCCTCTGGCACACGATTTGGTTTGGTCATGGCTGTGAAGCAGTACGATAGTGGAGGGCAGGTGAAGAGAGATCTGCCAAACGAACAGACTCGGCCTCGGCCCCCGAGGTATGTAAATAGAAACAAAGACGGCGACGGTTCCCTGTAGAGGAGCAGCGAGGCCTGGAGCCTCGATGCCGTCCGTTGTCGTATCCAGAATCAGCACCATTTTTTGGCAGCTAAATGCCAAGCACTCAGCCAACAGGCGCGTACTGATTGCGATGCAACTGCCCCTAGGTCAGCCGCTCGTGAAGCAATGTGAAGTCTGCTTCCCCGACGCGTGTCCCTTGAAGGGATGGAATCGCTTTTGGTGATGCTTCCCCCTCCCATGCTCCGTGCTCGGCCGTGTTCGCACTACGCAAATAATTGCTCACAGGCATAGCCCGGGCGGTCCCGTCCCTTTGCGTCGAAGGTTCGCAGCAGTTTGCGGCCCCCATGTCGCATCATGCAGGTCCGGTCCCGCCGGCGTCGAGGATTTGCGCTCCCCTGATAAGCCGAACGCATCATGCCAGGGCCCAAGGATCCGCCAGGGATCCCGCCATCGCGCCTTGCCAGATCTCACGTGAGGATACTCTCACGGCCCCTTGTGGGGGAGCGGTGCCTTGCAGCTTGCATCTCTGGCGTGAGTCTAATTCTGCTCACCACCATCCACATGGTTTGCCCAGGTGGTTTGCCTTGAGGGAGTCTGATAAGGTGGCTGAGGACCCCGTGATCCTGCCGGTGTGTTTGCCTCGGGCGTTTCTCCCTTTGACTGACGGTTGAAACATCGGCGACGCCTTGAGTTGGACTCGTCGAGTTGGATGTGTTTGAGCCTTGAGGGTGTGATGTCGGTTTGTGGTACTGAGTCTTGCGGCTGCCGGGTTAGGAAGGATGCGTGGCCAAGGACGGCAAACTTTCGAGTCCATCACGCAACGGGCGAGTTGGCTGGTAAAAATACACATGCGGCGGAGCAACTCGACATGAGTGGGTGGCATACCGCTGTAAGCAACACATACCTCAGCGCTCAGGACCAACCCGTGCGGTTGTTTCTGAAGACACCAACGTCTCGTTACACCTTGAAGTCTGATGCGATACGGAGCTTCCTGTGCACATTTTCATTGCCTTACGCCCTGGCAGCTGGATGTTGTTCAAGGCTGGTGGCGCATTGGCACGATGGCACAACTGTGGTGTTGGACGGAATGCTGGTGTGCTTGCCAGACGGACAGTGACCATTTCATCTCGACGTGGCCTCAAGTGTGAACGACATGGTCTGTAGATCAGAATTGCTGATAGGGGACCTGTAGCCAGCTGCTTGCTCTATTCTTGCTGCCAGTTGGCCGGCATCCCCCCATCTAACAATTGAGTGGTGTTCGGCATACTCAAACCAGATATCTGGGCCGCCTATGGGGAGCAGCAATTCGAGAAGACACATCGTTATTTCAAAACAGGCCCATGCGTGAAGAGACTAATATGGAGCAGGAGCTGGATGTGACTTGGCGGGTATCCAGCATGTCCAAGTGTGTCGAGGGGCCAAGCAGGCTAAATTGCCATCATTCGCCTCGATCGCCCAAACGTGCCTCGTGTGTTCACTCGATGTCGGATTCACTCTTCGCGGAAAGATGGAATGATAGCCGGCTGCCATGTCAATAGACACAACAAGGCCATTCATTGCCTGCATACACCAGATCTTCGACTCCTTTCGCCGCCCCCCAACACGGCGCACGTGTGATACTCCAATGCACGTCTAGGGTAGCAAAGTCGTGACGGACATGTAGCCGCAAGGCCCACCCTCAAGGCATCATCCGTGCTTCGCATTGGCCCGCGCGCGCCTATCGCCTAACCTCGAGCTCGCTTCGTCGTGCATCTACGGGCGCCCTGTCCCCCACGCACGCACGGATATAAGTTGGTCGCTGGTCATGGCCTTCCGAGCGCCATATGCGGCAAAGTCGCGTTAGCGTCCGTCGTGCTGCTCGCTTAGCGACGCCAATAACGGGCCGTTTTTGCCCATGGCGGCGTCCGTCCTCCCCTCGTGCTTGTGCATGGGCACTGCATTGCTCGGGACGTTGACTTGGCAATCGACATTCGTCGCTGAAACACGTGGGCGTGGGCGGCAGCTCGTGGAACAGCAGCAGCAGCTTGTTGCGAGTGCGCCAACAGCCGCGTGCTCGCAGGCGTCCAGTATGTCGTCCCAGTCAGTCAGCCTTGCATGCAAGCACCGGCTCGGGTCGCACAGCAGAGCCCCAGGGCGAGCTTCGTCGCCCCTGCGCGTCGTGCATCATGGGGTGCTGCGGCAGCGAGCGAGTGGGCTTCGCCTGTTCGTTCGGCTGGGGGCCGAAGCCAGTCGCGGCTGCGCCTGTTGGTGCGCCGAGCAAGGAAGCTCAAAGAGCACCCAACGCCTCTCGACACCTCCACATCCTCCTCGAAGACGTCAGATAGTCCCTGCATCTCCCGTTTCATGCTATTTTCCCTTCGGTGGTGCCCGGCACGCAAGGCTCGCCGCCAGGCCCACGCACCCGCTTCCTGCGACTGCGGTTGGGCCATGGCATAGAGTCGACTTTGGCCTGTCACTCCCGTGATCGAGTCCACACCACCACCCCCTCTGGACCTCGTTTCTCACTCTTGCTCGTGCTCACGCTCATGCTCACGCCCCAGGAAGAGGGTCTGCGCCTCGAGCAGCAGAGAACGGGCTTTATTCTCAGGACTCCGGACGGATCGTGGCCCCCGTGGTGGGGCGCGGGCGGGTGGCAGATGGGCAGATCGAGGCTGGCCGACGATGGAATGCGTGGACATAGCCCCGTGCATTCCTCGGCCCATGCCCTTGTGCGAAATAACACGCCGCCCGCCGGGAATTTGGTTGCTGTGCCCGTTGCCATGTATTATCCCCAAGGCCCCAGGCTCGTTTGCTCGGGCCCTTGTTATATGCCCGAGGCCAAGGTGTTGTTGCTCTCCCGCATTCTGCTCTGCGCTGCCTGCCTGCCCGCCGACGACACCCGCGGCCAGTTGTGGAGTTGATACTTCTTGCTTCCTCTCCGTCGCTTTCACAAGTCGCCACTTACTTCTCTTCGCAACCGTCTGCCTCGTCCTTGTTGCTGTGGTTGCTGGCTGTTGGCGCATGGGCTAAGGGCCGGTTGTTTACACGCGGACCCCGAACGACACCACCACCACCACCACCACCCACCGCGGCATGGCCTCCTGGACCATGGCCTACCGGGGCGAAGCCGCCGATGGCACTCGAGACGGCAGCGGAAGCTTCTACTGGCAGGATGGGGACGGCGCCAGCGGCCTCGGCGATGTGCAGAGCGACTTTTTTGGCCAGTTTGTCGACTTTGACGCCGAGGGCAATGCCACGGGCGCCGCCTCTGCCAGCGATGGTTTTCACGTCACCTCGACCGTGGCCGCCGGCCCCGACGCCATCTTCCTCGTCGAAGGCCAGCACCGTGCCACGGGGAGCACCGGCTCCTCGGGCGTGTCCACGGCCGACGACTTTGACCTCTTCTCCAACAGCTCGCACACCGGGGCCGCCGCCTCGGCCGCCAGCCACGAGATCGACCCCAAGGACCTGACCCTCGGCGGCGACCCGCACCTCTCCCAGTCCTTTGAGTACCTCGGCCGCGGCTCCATGTCCGAGACCGACTTGTCGCGCCTCGAGGGCATCTCGCTGCACTCGCCGCGCAAGAACCAAACCTCGGCCTCGCACCCGTCCTCGCCCACGCCCCCCAACACGGGCAACCGAAAGCCCAACAAGTTCGTTGAGGCCCTCTCGTCGACCATCCGCAAGGCCACGGCCCTGGGCAAGGCGCGGAAGCCGCTGCCTGGGCAGGACAGGCCGGGCTCGCCGACCTTTGACAACCCGCACCGGACTCTCAAGCCCCCAAAGCAACGCCGCGGACGTTCGCGGGCCGTCACGCATGGGAAAATGACGCAGTCGCCCTCGACCCAGTCTGGAAGCGCCCAGTTCATCCACGGCTTCTGCGAGGACCCCTTCAGCGACGGCCAGCCGCAGCAGCTGTCGGCTAGCTCGTCCATGCAGTACTACGGCCAGCCCGGTGTCGACACGCCTCTCGAGTCGCCCGGCCCCAAGAGCGAGCCCGGTCCGTACCCCACGGATCCTGTCCACTTGCCCACGGGGTCCTGGCAGCAGCAGCAGCAGCAGCAGATGATGTCCGCCGAGCACTGGACCGGCGCGGGTGGCGAGTATATCGCCACGGGGCCGGAGCAGGGCTGGTGGGAGATGGGCATGTTTGCCCAAGGCCCGCACGCCAACAGCAGCGGCGAGTTTGCCAATCACCACCGCAACTTGGCCAGCCACGCCCAGCACTCGGGCATGCCGTACGAGTACGCGCCCATGCCGGACACGAGCACCGCCGGCCTCATGATACACATGCCGCAGCCGCGCCCACCGCAGCCCACCCTTGTCAGCGACCTGGGCGTCAATGCGCATACGTACCTGCCGCCGCCGCCGCCTGCCCCACCCATGGCGCCGGCCTCGGACCGTCCGCACCGTCCGCCCCGTGCAAAGTCCTCGGGCGCCCGGCATCTGTCGTGCTCGCCCATGCGCAAGCAGCGCGCCCCATCCGCATCGCCGACGCCCGGCCAGCAGCCGCACCAGCAGCAGGGCTCCGTGCCCCGGTCGCGGCACAGCTCGGGCGCCTCGGTGTCGTCGACGCGGAGCTCCTCCGGCCGCCTCCCGGGGAGCATGCCCGGCACGCCGTGCAGCGTGCGCAAGCGCAGGTCCCGCGACCCGAGCGGCGGCGGCCTCGGGTCCATGAGCGCCGACCTGGGCGCCAGCGACATTGGCTTCGTCAACTTCACCCCCCACGATGGATCCCTGCTCATGACGGGCGTCGCGCCCAGCGGCAGTTCCAAGACCAAGGCGCGCCGCGAAAAGGAGGCCCAGGACCGCCGCCGCCGGCTGAGCGAGGCGGCGCTCAAGGCCGTGGCGGCGGCGGGCGGCGACGTGGACAAGCTGCTGGAGCAGGGCTTTGCGTTTTAGCACGGGGCGTTGTCACTTGTAGCGGAGCTGCGCACTGGGATTATGGCGTTGAGCGAGTGCGCGCACTACGGGTCGATCTGGGTTTCATCGCTTGTACTATTTTGCCCTTCTTGTCCAAGACCCTCGTGTCTCTTTATTTTCCTTGGACTTTGTTGGTGAGCGTTGGGCTGGATTACGGAGGGTTCTACATGTACGCATATCACCACGCTTGATGTGTAACAACATTATACTTTTGGCATACTATGCTCGTAAACTCCGGTGACCATTGGCTGTAGTTCTGGACGCCGTACTGTATTGACTTACACCCCCCTCCCCTCTGCGGACTATGCTGGCGGAAGTGTGCGAGTATGCAATGCGACCTGCCACCACTACTATTCATTCTGTCAGGAATTCCTCTCCCGTCTATCCAAAGTCCCCCAAAACCAAGGGCACTTTTGCTCGGATAAAGTGCAAAAAAAAATCATGGAACCGTAAGAGCACCAGAAGAATCGACGACAGAGACAGGATTCGAACCTGCGCAGTCGAAACTACTTGATATCTAATACGGGAAAGCACGCTTTCCCCGTTCAAGTCAAGCCCCTTAAACCACTCGGGCACTCTGTCTTAATTTCGCTGATGTGGAGACAGCTTCTCTTTGTCCTTTATAGAGCCTCGGCGGTCTCGGGTCGATTTTTGCTGGGTGTGTTCGCGCACCCCGCCAAATTAGGCAGTCGCGGAGGGAGCACCTGCTACCGCCGACGGTTCTCGAGTAGCTTATGTATGAGTGACGCGGCATTCCGGGCAGTCTTTGCTGCGTTCTTGAGTAAGATGCACCTCTTCTTTGACTGGCGCGCACGGCGATACTCGACTGCAGGCTGCCGATCCTGTCCTTCTGGCAGCAGGGGGGCCCGTATGATGCCATCGTCATGAGGGAGTTCAAATCCGCGTACTCCACCGCTGACCGAGTTCAACGAATTTGAACCCACTCGCCATCGTGACCATTGCAGTTGTAGGACAGAGCACTGGATTCAAAGCCACCGAGCATTGGATCCCAATCAACAACAAGTGTTTAGCAGCCTTTGGCATGATGTCAAGCCATCCTTGACGCCCAATGCTTTGCTACCACGTGGGCCCCTTGCTCGGCCCCGCAACCGATTCCGGGGTTCCAGGCCACTCATGGTCACGCAGTCGTCTGTGGCAGCGGCCGGGTGTGTCGACTCGTCCGCTTGCGCCGCCAGCTACAATGTCTTCAATGGCTTACAGACTGCGTCGTACGAGCAATAGTCTCGGATAGAAGATCGCTTATGCACTCGTCGGCTTTTCTGCCTTGAACAGTCGACTCGTATGAATCTTTGCGAATTGTGTAGTAATGACAGTCACTTAAAGTAAAGTCATTTGGTATCCTAAAAACCGAGCTTGATACAGGCGCTGCCATGGAAACCTCAACGTCCGGAATTGCAAGACATCTCGCTAGAGCAGATAGCGATAGTCGGGAGACATGTCGCCCAGCGCAGTCTTTTCTTCCTCGCTCAGCTCTCGCGCGGCCACGCTGCCCTTCTTTCGGTCCTTGTTGGCCTTCCAGCACGCCAAGCCGTAAATGGTACAGGCCACAATGGACAAGACCGTAAAGCCCAGAGAAACGCTGAGGCCCGGAATGAACCTCGGCTTGTCCTTTTTCTGGTAGATGTACACGGCAATGATGCCACCCAGATTGCCGAAGCCAACCTGCCACGCGCTTCCGACTGCGCGCCGATGGTGGCCGCCGAGGTTCATGTTGAACCAGCACACGATGATTGGCATGGCGGTGTAGGCACCCATGGCGATGAGGAACAGGGCGGCGTATTGGAGCGACTGGTTGTTGTCTACGCTGACGACAATGGCGAAGCCCGTGATTGCGACGCAGGTGGCAAAGATTGCAAATGCGAATCGATGCTGGAGCCTGTCGGAAAAGAAGGCAATTGTCATGGAAAAGGCAAATGCAGCAACCCAGGGCGGGACACTGTGCAACTGCGTCTGGATCGCGTCGAGGCCGTACCCTTTGATGATAAAGGGCGAAAAGTAGGCGTAGCCGTAGGCGGGGACGATGAGACCGAGGTACATGAAGCCGCCGACAATGACCTTCAAGTCCTTGAATACGTTGGTGACATCCTTGAGGGTGATTTTGCGCTCACGGGCGGACGCTCCCTGGTCGAGACGGAGGCGCCCGGCGACATATTCCTTTTCCTCCGGGGACAGCCACTTGGTCTCCTCGGGGAAATCGGGGAGCAAAAAGAAGAAGAAGAAGCTGACGAACACAGTCATGCCACCCTCGATGAGGAAGATCCAACGCCAGCCGCTGTAGCCGCGCAGGCCGCTCATGTTGCCAATGGCCGCAGCCAAAAGGCCGCCGAAAGCGCCGGCGAGCGTGGTGCTGCTGAAGAAGAAGGAGTAGCGCTTCTGGGCCTCGTGGCGACGGTACCACATGCCAATGAGGTAAAAGGCGCCCGGGAACATGCCCGTCTCGAAGAGGCCGAGGAAGAAGCGACAGACGAGCAGCCCGCTGTAGTTCTGTACGAGGCCCTGCATCATGGTGGTGAAGCCAAAGAGGAACATGTTGAGCGAGAGCCAGACATGGGGACGGAACTTTTTGAGCAGCACATTGGAGGGAATCTCGAATATGCAGTAAGGGACGAAGAATATGACGAGGGCCGTGTTGAACTTGGTGCCGTCCTCACCGAGGTTCAAGTCTTTGGAGAGGTCGAAGAGGTCGGCGTTGGAAATGTTGACGCGGTCTGCTCGTCAGCGGGATTCGCCTACGGCCGATGCTCGTTACTCACCGAGAAAGGCCAGCAGGTACATGACGCAGAGGAAGGGCATGACGTGCATGTCGATTCGCGTGACGAGCTTGCGCTCAGTGGTGTGCGGCGGGCAGACGGGGACGGCGTCCACTTGCGCCCGTTCCTCGACATCGTCGCGCGCATCTTGGGAGCCGCTGAGCGACTCACTCGTCTTTTCGCCCGTGACAGCCATGATGGGCCCAGTCGTCGAGTGTCGATTCTCGTCAGGATACAAGAAACTCCTGGAATCTTGAATTGGTGACGGTGGTGAGCTTATGTAGGTGCCGGGCTGTCGACGACCCTCTCGACCGTGGGACCTGGCGAACGCTCGGGGTTCGCTAGCGGCTGCGTACAAAGATGCAGGTTCCCCGGATGATCCGAGGTCGGTGACACGCCGTCTTATGGCAGTGGCTGCAGGAGCCGATCCTTATGGCCGATCCCTGGCAACAGTCGCCTACCTTACTGTACACATTCGTTGGAGTGGGAGTGGTTGCCGAACGCGGGCGCCGAACCAGCCAAGACATCCAGCTTACAGGGGCCCCGCAGATGGCGCTGGGACCCCGCCTCGGGGCGCCTGCTAGTTAGGGTAGCTGTACCTCGCTGGTGCGCCGCGGAGCCGACCAGGCCAGGCCCCCCGCGTCTATCCCACTGACGCCTCAGGCCGCCACTCGTTTGACTTGCCCGTCTTGACTCCCTGCAGTCCATTCCATCTACGCTTCCATGGGGCGTTGGGCTGATGCCTTCAACGACAAAGCCTTCCAGACAGCTCGGGTACGAATTGGCATCTCAGCAGACAACACGCTTTGGCACTAGCACCGAATATAGGCTCGCGCTCTCTCCGTCTTCGGTCCATCGACAGACAGCTCTCGCACCGGCGCTGGCAAGGCATGACCCGGACGGATCTCAGCTGCATCTGATTTGATGCCTGTGTCTAGCCGCCCCCGCGTGGCGCACCAGCTCCTTTGCGCGTCACGACGGATCCGCTGCACTCCACGGACCGGAACCGATGGTCCACACCGCGGGGCCCCCCTAACCAGCGTTTGACGGGCGAGCGCCGGCGCTGTTACGTAGTGTAAATGGCGTTGGTTGCGACGGCTGACTTTTCCGTCGCGAGCGTCATGTGCGGCGCGGCGTGCGAGATGAAGAGACAGTGGTCCAAGCCCAACCAGCATCAGAGCATCTGCGGTGAATCTCTGAGACTTCACACTTCCTGGACCCCCACGGCCAGCTCCGCTCTCGGACATGGAGGTGCTTGGCCCAAAAGACTTGCCCCGTCGCTTGCTATCCGATCATGGCCAGCGGCGCTCAGCTCGAGCCACGTATATTCCTACCACTTCAACTCGGATCAAGAAGCATAAAACTAAGCTCGCTGAGAGCTCCTCAACGGCTAGGTCCCGCGGCAGAATTTTGGCTTCGTGTTCCATGCCAAGAGCGCGTCCCCACTGCGCTGCGACCATTTCTTCTGCGGACGGACTAAACACCGAGGACTGGATCCAGCTGCAACCCGCCGAAGCGAGCAGGAAAACGTCGCTACGAGTAATCAAGGACACGCAGCTGCAAGGTCCCTCAGGTGTTTTCCCGGCGATGTAACGCACAGGGAAACTCATAACTCACGTCTCACAGCAAACGCGGCCAGCAGGCTGAGCTGTCACCGAATCCACGCGTCAACGGAGAAAAGGCACCTCTTGGCTGGAGGCCTCGACGGCTAGCTTCGCCTGCGCAGACGGATTCGAGTTAATCATGCTCTCTGTAGACAAAACTTTGACTAACCGCAGCACTGATGTCGATCAACGTGGCATTTGCGATAGACATGAGCAACGACGACGTTGGGCTTGGTGCGGAGTGCGCGCCCTTGGAACAGGAGCTGCACGAGATGCTCAATGAACGTGGTAGCTCGGACGAGTCTCACCGACGGATCATGTACAATTTGAATGAATGCACGATGCATTACATGCTTTGCGTTCCTTGCCTCACATCCGTACTCAAGCTTCCGATTTCATGAATCAGAAAGGGTATGGGAACGGCTGCTTATGGCTGTCCAAACAAGCCCGGCTGCAAAGCTGTATTGACCATTGCACATGGCGACTTGCGGTTTGTTTGTTCTGGATCCGTTTCCGCTACTCTCCCAACAAACAAAACTGCGTGAAAAAAGACTGCCATCGTTTGCTGAGCACGCTACCACGTCTTCTCAGGCCTAGCTACCGTTGACAGCTACCCCGGCCTCTGTCTTCCAAGGCACGCGCACTCCATCCCATATTCACAGCTCAGACGCAGTCTTCCTTCACCATCCAGGCTGTTCTTTCATCTATTGTTCAGTCTGCGCACATGAATGCATCAACCGTCGCAATGAATCATCACAACGACGGAGCCTACGATGTCTTCGATGGGCTTGCATGGCCTAGCGTTGTCTATGGACATTTTTTGGACGATGACTTTGCTGCACAGGCTTTGACAGAATGCTTAGGACAGCCCGCAGAAAATGACTTGCAAGACACGTCGCTTCTGGCTTGGGATCCCTGGAGCACTGGCTCGTGGGCCTCTGGGCAGGAGAGTTGTGAACCTCCGCGCCTCTCTGGGCAGCCGACTGCTGCGGAGTCAGTAACCCAAGCCCTCACGTTTTGCAACCTCATCTATTCTCTCCGTGTTTTAACCATGCTTTTGTGCCTCAGGAACGCTGGCTACCTAGCCTTGACAAATTTGCGGTCTGGCGAATCGTTGAGCCGCTACTTTGACCCGGCTCAGTGCCGTCCGATGAATGAAGACTTGGTTTTGAGCCAGTGCCGGGAACAGATGCTGCCACGCTCTCACGCATGCCCTGCTGGCAGTGGAAACGACAGAGCTATCCCAGGGACGAGATCGGAACACGATAGCGGTCCCGCAGAGCCGAGGCAACGCAGCACCGAACGGCTTGCCACTAAAGAAGATGCGGCCACCAACACAGGCACACCATCTGCGGAGCAGGAAATCAGGAAATTCTGCAATCCCAAAAACCGCCGTTACTACAAGCCACGCATTGGAGGCCAACAGCCAAGTCCCCAAGCAGCAGACTTGGTCGAAAGGAACAAGAAGAGTCCCACCAGAAAGTTTCCGGGATTATTCGCCAGCGTCGAAGAGGCAAACAAAGCTCTGGAGAGCCTTCAGTGCCTTTATCGCAAGCCACCAAAGGAGTGTACGACGCCGATAGATGACGAAACATTCCCAGCGACGGATGAAGAAACAGTGGCCGTGGTGAAGCAGGTCTTTGAAGCCATCGTTGATTGGACCTATATCCTGGAGTGGAAGAGCGCCCTGAGCCGGGAGGCAAAGAACCATGTGGCGGCAATCTCGATTAAAGACGGGGCCAAGAGAGCGGCGACATCCAGCCTGGACAGTTTTCGACCGAGGCCGGAGGAGCTGGAAAAGCTGCTTCCGTCGCTTGACGTGCAGCACAAGCTGATCCTGGGCCAGATTCCAAGTGACCAAACTGTCGAGTTGGTCTCTTGGGGTATTGTGGTGCGTCTCGACTGGGCTGATACGGAACAATGAGACGAAACTGACAATGGTTCAGCAAGCTGCAGTCATAGCTCAGCAGGGCATCACACAGCTGTCGGCTTGGTGCGAGGCGGACGGTGGCTAGGAGCCATATCGCTCGTTCCAGGACCGCATAGACGCCATTTGCTTCGTGTTAAAGGTAAACTGCTCTGAGGCTTCTGACCTGAGTGCGCCGAGCCTGACTGTCTCTTCTCTAGCACTCCAAGCAGCTGGTCAAGTCGCTGCTCACCGCGGGAGACGGATGGAAGCTGCGGATAGTCAACTCTCCCAGGAAGGAGTTTCGCGTAAGACCAAAACCTAGCATGATTCGACCCCCTTTGCAACCTTAGTGTACCATGACCAACACGTTCATTGCAGGCAAAGGGGAACAACAGGCGGGTAAATGCTGCCAAGGAGAGGCAGCGCAAGGGTGCTGTACAAAATGCGGGAGATCAGACAGCGGTAGAGCAGGGGAACTGAAGGACGAGCTTGACTGAGGGACAACGGCCTTTTTTGACATCTGAGATTATCTACGCCCGGGTCGCAATAGCACTGCGGGAGGAGGCGGAAGAGAGTGTACAATTTGTACTATATTACGACAGCAAGCATTACATGTTCTTGGCCGCTGGACGTAATTGGCCCTCAACAAAGGGCATGCACGTGTTCGGTCTGTGCCAGGGCGTCTACGGGCGCTGACATCTGCGACACGTTTCGTCAAAGCAATCTGGAGATGGCCGTTTGTTCTGACGTTTCTGTTTCCGCTGGCAGGTGATGCCAAGGTTTCCCCCTGAGAGGCGATTGTACTGCACGGAAAGCAGACGTTTCCTCGCAACATGGCACAGAATCACAGACAAGTGTGGGCTGCTCGCCACAAGAGAACAGTCGTAATCAGGTAAAAGAAGCCGTTGAGTGCCTTTGCCGGATGGCGTGGTTGAACATTGAAAACAATAAAATCATCGCTATGCTATTCCGAGTGTTGGGGATCGCTCTTCTTGGATCCAAGCGGCCGCCTGACAAAGACGCTCCTTTCCCAGCCGTCAATGTCATCGACCCTAGTCTCCTGTACCAGCTCATAGTGTCCGAGCTTGGGCAGGATGACGGCCCAGAAGAGCCAGTAAACGCCGCCGGCGCCGATGATGCCGAAGCCAACGACGCAGTGGATCCAGTACGGCAGGTCTTCGTAGATGCTCTGACCGTCCTCGGGAGGCACAAAGGGCGCCACGACGAGGTAGATGTTGCTGAGCAGGAAGAAGATGACGACGGGCAAGGTGGCCTTGATCGGGGGGTGCCAGTTTCGGGCCTCGCGGTTGCGGTAGAGGTGGACGAGGCCGCCGGCGACGAAGATGTTGACGATGGCCAGGGGATACGAGATGAGACTAGAAGAGTTAGACAAGATGGTCCCCCATATGGCACGGCAAACGTGCTGCGAGGATAAAAGACGTACTTGAGGACAAAGTTGTAAGCATCACCAGCAGGAGGGGCGAGGACGGTAATAACGGTGATGGCCCAGTGCTCAAAGAGGCCAGCCAGGGGCGCGTTGAATGGGCGGTTGCTCGCCCAGAAGCGGGAAAAGGGGAGGATGCCCTCGCGGCCAAGCTCCTGGACCAGGCGGCCCTGGGAGAAGATGACGCTGAGGACGTTGCCAAAGGCGGAGAGGGCGACGAAGACGGACAGGGCGCGCTCGGCCGACTCGCCAAACATGTTGCGGAAGAGCGAGGCGGCGACGAGGCGCTTGGACTCGAGAATCTCCTCCTTGGAGACGCCGGCAAAGTAGGTGACGTTGGCCAGCATGTAGAGGACGGAGACGGTGCCGAGGGCCAGGGGCGCGGCGAACTTGAGGGTGCGGGTCGGGTTCTTGGTCTCGCTCAGGGCGTAGTTGGCGTTGCTGTAGCCGACGTAGCTCCAGATGACGTTGTAGAGAGCCGTGACGACGCCGTAGGCGCTTCCGCTGGTGCCCTCGAAGGGCTTGGAGAAGTTGTTGACCTCGCGGACCTTGTCGAGGTTGACGAGCGGGGAGATGACAATGACGACGAGGACGAGGATCTTGATGACGCCGAGCAGGTTCTGCAGGCGGATGCCCCACTTGACAGCGGTGCCGTGGATGATGAAGGCGGTGGTGAGGCAGGCTAGGGCGATGCCACGCTGGTTCCAGCGCGTCAAGTCGACCTGGGCGGCGTGCAGTATGTACTCGCCAAAGATGACGGAGTTGCCGGCGGCCCAGCCGAGCAGGACGATGTAGCCCGTGTAGAGGCTGGTGGCGAGGAACTTGGGCCGGCGGTAGACGTACTCGAGGTAGTTTTTCTCGCCGCCGTTCTTGGGCAGGCCGGTGCCAAACTCCATGTAGACGGCGGTGCCGGCGGCGGCGATGATCATGCCGGCGAGCCAGATGAAGAGGGACAGGCCGACGGAGCCGGAGAGGGCGAGGATGGTGCCGGGGGTGGCGAAGATGCCGGTGCCGATGATGCGGTTGAAGATGAGGAGCGCGGCCGAGGGGATGCCGATCTGGCGCTTGTTCTCGCGGGCAATCTCGAGTTGGCCTGGGACAGTGGGTGAGCTGCTGCTGCTCGAGCTCGATGCAGAGGATTCAGGGAACACTGACCCGCCGCGGACTCGCGAATGGACGCAGAGTCGCTGCCATTGTTGACCTTGACGCCATCGTCGCCCTTGCCGACGCGCAGCCCGCCGAGGACACGATCCATGGTCGTCGTGGCTTGCACGAAGCTATCACGAGCTGGGCGTCGATGTCAAACGTCAACCAAGACGGGGGGGGGGGGGGGGGGGGGGGGG